>BOPP01000008.1:8454073-8492485 GCA_017312745.1 Gryllus bimaculatus
GGAGGGGAGAAGAAGCGTGCGTTTGAAGGCCTCCGTTCGCCGAAGAGGCGCGTTCGCCAGATCGCTCCAGCCGCGCTTCCCTGCCGCTAGGGGGTGGGGGCGGGGCGCGCACAGCCCATCATCGCCGCATTTAGCGCCTCAAACGCGTCGCCCGCACGTCATTTCCATGCGATAATTTCAGAGATTACTTCTCTAAAAAATATCCCGCTAAAATGCGCGCGTCGACGCGCCGCGACTGCCCTGCTCGGCTGCAGTGGGCACCGGCGCCGACGCCTGCTCGCCTAGACGCTTCCCGTTCCACGTCTGCAGGCCTAGACACATAAACATCCCTCGCCTGCAGGTTTAGGAGTTCCATCCTCCATGCTTCCACGCATAAAGACCTAACACTTGGCACCTGCATTTCTAGACGCCTGTCGGCCAATTCCTGCAGGTCTAGAATCCTTAATCTTCAACGCATGCTAGCCTAGACGCTTAGCTTGACGTCTGCACGCCTAGATGTCTAGAGATCCGATGCTTGCGCTCGTCTAGGAGCCTAACGACCCGCCAACGCTGAATTTACTGTTACCTCAAATTGCCGCTTATCGTCAAGTAATATTTACAAACTAATACATTTCAAGTTTCACGGAGAACACAATGAAGTATTATCAGGTTGAAAATAACTTACTTCTTTCTCTTTATGTCAATAGTTCACAATTTCGTATTTAGAGTAGGACTCTTGAAATATTTAATTGTTGCATAATAATGCTGAATTTGTCCATAATTAAATGGAACAATTCAAAAAAACATCACAGCCTAAGTAAATGTCTACCAAAATATTGTAATTAAAGTAATTGAAGAATGAAATGCAGATACTACAGTATCGAACATACTTTATGTAAGCCAATACTTTTTTTACGTACGCAAGAGAGGGCGGCAGATACTCCCCGCATGATTCACGATATCATGAGACGCCAATAATATTCTTTATGCGCAACAAAATAATAACAAACAATCCAATAATTACAACACCAACGAATGACAGAAACCATCTCAAAGGAAGCGCGGTGCGTGCAATCATTGCTATCATCACATATTTTAGGTGACTCTAAAAATGATAGAATAAATGAAAATAGGTAAGGACTATCAGTAAGTTCTCAACTTTACTTTGTCCTAAAGAAAGTCATGTTAGAAGTTTCTCTAGATTCGAAAATTGTCGATATCATGTGAAACCCACGGGCAACAATTTTATTTTTTGAAGTAAATTCACATAATTTTCCACACCATACAAATACCGTACCATAGTCTTTTCGAACTGAATTCTTTAAACGTCTAATATATTCGTTATCGAAATTATCATATAAGAATATAAATTAATGTGACACCTACAACGCCTAAGAAAAGCTGATCCCATTTTCCCTGTATATGCTCATTCAAGTGTTCATTACTCAAGTCATAACCGCAGTTTAATAAGGGCTTCACCAATTGTAATTAAAAAGAAGTTACCATGAAAATGTGTTCAGAATGATTGAACTTCATCGCGAGCAAAGTCTCATTGCAAGTGAGGCATTCCATTCACAATGCGTTTTTATTGTGGCAATCGCGTAACCTGCGAGTGTCCTTCCGAACGTCACTTACGGCCTCGTCCGGTCTTCGCATGCAGAATGCAAATGCCAATTGAAGCGTCTCACTCTGATCGTGGGAGTGACCTTTTTTGTATTCTTCTTCTTCTTCTTCTTTATTATTATTATTATTATTATTATTATTATTATTATTATTATAAATTTCAAAACCATTTGGCTAGTAGGTAGAGATGAAATCGAGGGTGTGAAGCATAGGAATAAATCGTGAATGAAGGGGATCCCTTCCGCTCTACCATTAGAATCAATTGGTATCTTATTCGACGCGTATCGGTAAGCTGGTGGGGATCTGTTTTTGCTGCGTTTTTTTAATCTAAATCAAAAAACTCAAATTTATAAGTATGGGAATACTTATATAGCTGTTTAAAGGGATGAAGACGCTACAGAAAGCTAATTCTAAAATTTGCATTTTCAAACACAATGATTGATTCTAGCCAACAATTCTTGTAAGTCCACAAAATTGGATCTTGAATCGGAAATAGCACATTTGGATATGTTATGCACTAATTAATTAGTCTGTTATTTAATTCCACTTTTTCATTTTACCATACTTGCTTATTGTGACTATCTCTTAAAATTCAGAGTTTTTATGAGAACAGTTAGACCTTTTGAGGAATGTGATCAATGATACATCTAAAAATAAACAATTGCTGTCAGTAATTGCGCAAAAATTCTACTTCCTTCTATTATTTTTGTTGACATTGCATATAATCTATTACTTTTCCAACCACTGATTTGTTTTAATAATTTGAATTAGAAACCAATAATCAAAGAAAACCATTTCCAAATACAATTTTTATTTGTTAATGAGATAATATTCTAATAAAAATTTCCTATTGGTAAGTCATTATATTGCTAAATTGCTCCTTAGGTGGCTGACTGATGCAAATTCCTTCCTCTGGGAAGAATGAACCAAACATTTTGTAAAATTTAATTTTTTGACAAATTATTAGTATAATATGAATGACAGTGCCATCAAAATATAAAACGAGAAACATTTTTTCTAGGATCAACCGATTATTTCCTACGCTTTTGATAAAATATGGTTTAACTCTTCTGTATTCTCCTTAATATCTTAATAAAGACCTTCAAGAATATAATAAAATCATACAATGAAATCTCACGGATATGTGAATCATCGCCTATTTCCGATGATAGCAAATTAATTGTAGAAAACGATACAAAATATAACAAATCTTAAGTCTTTTATTAAGTTGAATGAATTCGAAATTATGAATCAACTATTTAACAGTGATCCATAAAGATTAAAGCAAAATTATCGTTATGTCACCTACATTCACGTTTGCAACAACTTAAAAGATTGTAAGTGTTTAGTTGAGTGTGGGAAAACCTTCCGTACTTTATAAATCAAGCTTATAAAGTGAAAATATCTTCCAATTGGCAACGCTGAACTGAGTCAGATCATAGATGCTTGGTATTGTGCGTGGATAAACATTGTAAAATTGTTTGGCGTTTAATAAAGAACAATTAGACATAGCATTACAATTAGACAGTGTATTATTTTACAGAACTTAGAATATTCAATGTAATTTGACAAAGATTTCAACTTTCAGGCCAATTCTGTCCACTCGCGCTATGAGGTATACTACTCAGAAGAGCAAAGCCTCCAAACGTGTAATAGGTATAATTTTTGGTAACGACAAAAATGTCTCATTCTGTAGATTACGGTCTGAAAAACCACTCGTTTCCATCAAACGGAACCCCGCAACTGAATTCCATTTTCTCATTTGCATCTATTCTTGAAGGATTTCTGTAAGATATAAGAAGAATCTTTGGGCATTAAACGACATTTTATTCAAAAACTCAGAATATAATCTTAGTAGGATAGTGTATGTAAAGAAAATGTTTTCTCAACTTATATTACATCAGTGTCTAGGATAGATAATTATGCACTATATAACTGCGTGACGCGCGTTGCAAATTATTACTTACTTTACAGCATAAGCAACAAATTCTTTGTCTTAATAGGTATGTGTGATGCCGATTCGAAGCAAAATTCCCTTTCAAGCGATGGTACATTTAGAGAGTGTTGTGATGGCAGCATTTTATAATTCGTATATAATGGTTTCTTAGAATATTATATAAAAATAGTATTTCAAATGAGAGACCTACGAAGAAACGAGACACTTGCACTCTTAAGTTGCATATATCAACTAAAGGACACAGGTCAAAAACATTTATTTTTTTGCCACTTAAATAGAATAGCATGACTGTTTCTTATGGAAAACGGTGCACTGATTTCAAATTTGTAGAGCAATTATTTGTAACGGGCAAGGTTTCTTTGTAAATAGCATTTAAAAAATCCATACTGATGTAGAGTGTTTGGGTTTTATTTACTGTTCCTGTACATATTAATCTCAATCAACATGTTTTGAACGTTTGTGTACTGCATTACGCTTGAGGAACATACCTTTTTGGTGCCCAGCATAGTCTGGAAGCATATTTTGAATATATTTTCCCTGGCGTTTTTCCACTGCTGCAATGTCTTGATAATATCGCTCACTGTGTTCGTAGCTCACAGCCGAAGATTTTAAAGAAAGAAGCCGAAGCGTGAATCTAAAAATGTATTTTAAGGAATATGTTACGTCCCAGATCTTTGTAATTGTGAAGGAGATCGGACATTAGTTCTTCAACGTTCTCAGTTCTTCTGTGAAGAAGTTTCGACCTTTTCAAGCAACATCCATGCAGCCTTTTTAACACTATTCAAACTTGTCTCAAAGTCATTATTCTTTATAATCTCGTTTATGTGTGGTCCTACAAATAATATCCTACTTTATTTTCACCTCACTGAATCTTGGAATACAGAAAACCTGGCCCACCTGACCGTCTATCGTCTTCACAAATTTTTCCATCAATTCGAGTTCGATGTACAAAGGAGGACGATATACATGAGAAGGATATGCAAGTGATTGCGAAGTTTCATTTTTTGTCCAAGTCCAAGGTCCTGGTGTCTAGACCAGTGCTTCTTCAAAATGATTTTAGCGACCTCTGCTGTCCTACTCGCATAGCAACAGCAACATTTAATGTATCCTTGTTGGAGATCAAACAAAAGTGCGATCACTTTCAAATCACAACTTACATTCCTTGCCATCTGGTGGTATGGCATCTTTGATAACAAGAGTTTCATGATCCCATACTCTTTCATAAAAGTACATAGGCAAGAGGAATCGCTGGTTTCTCATTTCTAAATGAAGAAGCGCAGTTTTTAACATGGTTTAGAGGAATATATAAACAACCTCCGTACCTTAGGATCATTACGGTCCCCTTACTAACTCAAAAATGCAATATCAGTACAATACACTAGTTTGCCTTCTTCGAATAACGGGCATTGGACGTCGTGTACACAGTAATTGCAGTTATCTTCAGAAGATGGTTTCCTCCCTTTAATCAGGAAGCCAACAATTCCACCGGTATCTTTGACACGTTTAGATCGTAAACGAGATCATTGAGTTTCGACTGATTCATTTCACGAGGTTCTGAAGACGTTCGAACGAAATCTGGGTCTTGAATGTAGTCGTTTTCGGTACATACGTTTAAATTTTTATCGAGAGTATTCGGAATGTAAACTCCAACAATTGTCCGGTGGCGCGTGGAAGGTCGTCGCTGTGAGGAAAAGACTTGATAGTTGAAGGGAGGTTGCGATATTGAATGGTCTTCTTGGTCTTGCTTGTGATTCCAGCAACTTTGGTAATATAGAATTAACAGTCCGTAAGAGATCCTTTTGTTTCCTCCATATCATAGAAATTACAAATGGCATACGTCAAGAATTTTCGTTAAAATAACTACTAAGTAAAGTTACAACTCACAACATATATGAGAAGCCCACGATTTGTCCTGAATACCGATTCGACGGCAGAATACAATTCATATGTATTTGGCTCTTCAAAGCAAGCTCACCCCCACGCATAACAGAAATTGTTTGTATGGTTTACACGCTGTCGCGGAATTTTATGAAATCTGTTAGAGTAAAAATTAATACTCAAACGCAATGTGATGATGAGAGTCGTGCAATATACAGTAGTATCAACATCTCTCTCTTTCTCTCTCTCTCCCCCTCTCCCCTTCTCTCTCCCCCTCCCTCTCTCCCCTCCTTCTCTCTCTCTCTCTCTCTCTTTCTCTCTCTCTCGACACGCAGAACGAAACTAACGTCTCACCGCACTTCACTTCGCAATTTTCGAAGTTACTCAACTGATTTTATCGGCCTGAAGTCTATTGCATATTTTAGTGGAATCTACAATATTATACAATGTTGGCGACCACCGTCTTGTAATAAACCTATAAGCAACTAATGCTTTAGCATAGACAACACTTGGCTATCTGCGAAATACGTGTATATATAGTTTTAGTATACCTGCGATTACGCAAAAATTGAGCCCGGTGTGCGACTTTTGTGGTTGTATTCGTCTTTAGCATAGTCAATTACATAAGAAACAGCTTCTGTCGACGATTACTGTCGACCAGTGTAATCCGTTGTAGTAAAATAATATAAACAAAGTAATTACACATCGACTATAACAGTCAAGTGAAAAAACAACAATCTAGTTCAAAATCATGAGGTAAAACGAAAACAGAATGGCAAAGAAATCATTTTCTTCGAAGGAGTTGTAGTGTTTATATATGGCGGCGAGTGATGAATAAAACTTGCCATTAATTCGAAATGGAATGTAGGAAAGTTTGAAAGGCAGATTACACTGACAAGAGCATCTGAAGTAAAATGGAAATCTAATGATGTTCATAATTGTATTTAAGTCAAACAATGGAAATAAAATTATTTTTATACGAAAGAGCATCTAAATGCAGGAAGTAGTTTCAGTATAGATAGACCGCAAGGTGTGTATAGGTAATTTGGAACGAACAAAAGAGAGAAAAAATGCTTCCAAATAATTAGACTGGTCTGCATGATTATGAGGTTATCTTCAAAATACGATTTCTTTATAAAGTACATGATCTCGATTTTGAAAATGCAATAGGTTTTTCTCTATCACGTACCTTTTTTTCACAATTACTACTTTTATGATCAATGTATTGTGTTACTTCTGTTGAAAGCAAGCAAATATAATGTAATTCGTTGTTGCAACTGTTACGTTTGGCAACACTGTAGCACGCAACAACAGTTATCTTACACTTACATCGATTCATGTTCAGTGTACTATTAGTTTTCAGTTAGTGAGCAGTTAAATTTCTGTGTGGACGCTTTATTTGCTCGATGCATATCTTTTGAAATAATATGCCTTCCAGAAAATGTAAAAATAATTCTGAAATATTTTGTGACATTTGTGGGAGTTTTGTAACAAGGAAAAGAAGACAGAATATCTTGAACTTTATTGAAAAGGCATACTGTTGCCTATTTTTTATGAAACTGGGAGATATGGACAAAAAAATGGACTCGTAAAAAAGTTTGTCATACTTGTATCTAACAATTCATTAAATGGAGTCAAGGGAAGAAAATTAGCATGCATTTTGCTGTTCCAATGATTTGGCGTGAACCTCGAAATCATGTATATGATTGTTATTTTTGTGTTTGTGACGTGCAAGCTACTATTCAAAAATCCTTAAAAATAGCGTTTATCCAAATCTCTTGTCAGCAAAAAGGCCCATCGCTCAACAATCGGATTCTCCTGTGAGCTCCATCAGAAACATTTGGAAACGAATCATCTTCAGACTTTGAAACAAACTCTGAAGACAATTGCAGTCATTTACATTCTTTTCAATAAGAGGACATCAAGCAGTCTCAACATTCACACAAAATGAACTTAATGATTTGGTGAAGGATTTAGGTATATCTAAGCCTGTTGCTCAAATCCTGGGATCAAGACTAAAAGAAAAGAACCTAGCTTAAGGAGCATCATTTACATGGTGTAGACGCCATGAAGAGCAATTTGTCTCGTACTTCTGTCAAGAAGATAATTTTACAAACTGCCATTATAATCCTGGTTTATTGAAAGCTTTGAGAGCTGAAAAAAACATTACAAGTGATTGAAGGCTTTTTATAGACTCCCCGAAGTTGAGTATGAAAGCTGTCTTCTTACATAATGGGAATAAATATTTGTCAGTTACAATTGCCCATTCGGTTTTTCTCAAGGAAACATACGAGAACATGAAATTAGTTCTAGAGAAGTGAAATACGAAGAGCATAAGTGACAGGTGTACGGAGATCTTAAATTTATCGGCATGCTTAATGGTCAACAGTCCGGGTATAAAGATGCCATGATTCTTATGTGAATAGAACAGCAGAGCACGATCTGACCACTGAATTGGAAACTGAGAGATATTCATGATCGAGTAATCAAAAATATACTGTATAGTGAACCCAAAAAATATTCTCCTTCCTCTCTTACACATAAAATTCTGTCTTTTGAAGAAATTTGTTATATCTTTAAACAAGGACTGTAAATGTTACAAATATACATGCAAGACATTTCCAGGAATAACTGATGCAAGGATTAAAGAGAGAATATTTGTTGGACCACAAATAAGTAAGTTGGAAACAGATACCATATTTGAAGACACAATGACATAGACCGAAAAATAACTATGGACGGCTTTCAAGGAAGCCATTAACAACTTTTTGTTAATCAAAAGGATACAAATTATAAAAACATTGTAAAAAATATGCTTAAAAAGTTTAGACAGCAAGGGTGTAATATGAGTGTTGAGGTACGTTACCTACACTCTTACTTAAGTCTTTTTCCAGAAAATATCAGTTTTGTCAGTGAGGAGCAGGGTGAAAGATTTCACCAAGACAACACAGAGAGGGAACGCCATTATCAGGAAAGGTGTAATATGAATATGATAGCAGACTTATTGGTCACTGGAAAAAATTAAAAGAAAACTTTTCACACATGGAAATCTAAAAAGCGTTCTTTTGAAAAAAAATGAATTAGAAAATGTTATTAATGTTGAAATAAATATCATTGCACGATCACAGTGCTGAAACATTGTGTTAATGTTGTATTTTAAAAAATAAATGTATTTGAGTCGAAAGTAAGGCTATTATTTTATTATTTCTTGTATTGTATAAAACTGAGATGTGATGGAGCAAAATGGATTTCAAATTTATATTCAGCATGGTCACGTTAATGTTATTCACCTATTAAAATAAAACCCTCAGCCAAAAAGTTAAAATTTGCAGACCAGTGTTTTGAATGCTACCAATGCTCTATGCGTATAATAACTACATATATTACAAGAACTATATTGAATAATTCACCAATTTTGTAAAATAACAATGTCTTAAAAACCTGATGTAAAGCTAATGTGAGAATAGGATAACAGTAGGGGGCAAGAAATCATGAATTCATTAACTATGTATTCAAGATGCTAATTAGTAGACTACGGATAACATAGCAAATTTTAAAATGAAAACTACTATTTTATTAGTGAGTATTTGTATTTAAATAGTTTTGATGCATTTTATACTTTTTAAAATTATAAATTGATCTCTGTCCGCATTCTTTATCTTTATTATGAAAGAATATGGAGCAATGGCAGATTGAAATGTATGAAAAAATGGAGAACGAGAAAATCTGCCGCGATCTCGCTATGATCATCAGAAATTCCACATAGATTTATCGGAATCTGAACACCAACAGGCAGAGGAAAGACGAGCAGCTGTACTACTATTTGTGATGTATTCGAATAAATTTCATTGATGACTCTTTCAGCATTCCGTCTAATTATTAATCACTACTATAAAAATATTTAATTTTATTTTAGGTTCCTCCAGTTTGCAAAAATGAAACACATCGTTCGTTGTTTTGTTATTTTTTTCAAATATCCTGGAATATTTTTGCCTTTCCTGAGATATTTCAGTGGACTTATACATATATATCGGAGTGGTTTATAACTGGCGATGTTTCTCACTTCCTCTTTCCCAGCCTTCTCTATCCACTGCATCTTCCTCTGGAGTTGTGAACTTTGTATCAGCCCCATTTTAAGCGAAAGTTGAAGCTGAATCGTGGTCGACGCTGTTTCCATTTGTCGCGAACGTCTTTGCAAAGATTTTGTTGTAGCAAAGTTTACGGGTAGTGTAAATTCTCAGAGCATGCCATTCGTGCCAATTACACATCTAAGACGTATTATGCGTATGGTCCAACTTTGGTTGTTATTCCGTCAAAAGAAAAGCATGAGAAATCAGGACAAGCCTATTTTCTTTCGGAGCTTGAAAACTCACGATTTTCTTGTACAGTATTTCCTTAAAAATTGCCTGTTTAAAAATAATAACGCATTAAAATCAAACGTGGCGCCGGGATTTGCCTCAACAATAAAATTATTAATTATCCCTTTCTCAAGATTTCTTGTTCATGTTTTCAATATATGATTTTCGCCAGGCATTTCCTCACATATTTTAAAGTGTGCTGCCATTCACAAATCAGGTACATGAATAATGTGAATAATTACAGACTCATATCATTACTGCAATGTATATGTAATTATTAGAAAAGTGCAAAATACGATTATTAAATTATCTTAAAAACATAAGTACTTAGACTTAAAACAGTTTGTATTTCGGGATAACCTCAATATTGATGATGCTATACGTCGTCAAAGCGACACCATATATGATGCTATGAAGTCACTCACAAAGTACTACAGGACTTGGGACAATGAAAACAAATGTCTCAGTATATTTAAATATAACTATGATTTTTGATAAAGTTAATCACACTATCCCATTATAAAAAGTAAACTCAGTGGAAATAATGGTAATGTATTAAATGTTTTTCGGTCATACTTAAGTTACACTACACAAATAGTAAAAATGTGACAAAAGCAGTAAACGCATCAATAAGATTAGCTGAGGGAACAGTTCTGGAACCTTTATTTTTCTAAGATATTTAATCGATCTACTACGAGTATAATACCATACTCAAAAGAATAATGGGTATATTTATTGCTACGCTGATGATACCGTCGTCCTATACACCGGTCCATCATGGAATGAGACACGCAGTGACGCAAATCGTCGTCTAAAAGAGATCAAGAATTAGCATGTCTGCAACTTCTCAAGAAATGTTTCAACATACACATGTGTCCCTTTCTCTTTAACTTCTACAAAACGAGTTGGAAATAACATTGAAATAAAAAAGCACGATGCAAATTGCTATGAAATGAAAATTTCCTCAAAAATAGACCCTCATTGAATCATGGATTTAGCATTTTTGCGCTATGCATGTTATAGTTTTGATTTTTTGGGGGAAAAGAGCTAAGTACGCTTAAGAATTTCACAGATCTCCTTTTTGTAGAAAATCTAAATTTCCAAATTGCAAAAGTTAATTTTTTTGGCGTCTTCCTAAAATTTTAATATAGAAGATATATTTTCCGCATAATTCAAAATGAGTCTTATTTTTCGAATATTTTGCCAGAAATAGGTAATTTTAAAACCACGATTTTCTCAAAAACTGTTCCAAATTTTCTATTTACTTTTTCTTGAGTTACAATACACATTTATAAAAATAGTGGAGGTTACATTTTCAGTTAACTCTCTATATTTTCTAAAATTGCACCAACAAATATTGAACAACTTTAATATTGATGATAGAATTTTTTCGCAAAGAAATATATTCTAAAAAATATAAATATTAAATTAAAATTATGTCATGAATGTTATTTGTAATTTCCTTTGAAAACGCGCAGTTTTTGCTTAAGTGTTGCTTGAAATGAAGAGAATTTAAAAAATACTATTTTCTCAATGGTGTTGCATTGTTTTATTTTACTTTTTCCTCAAATAGAGCAAAGTACGATTATAAAAATGGCAGAACTCCAATTTTTGTCGAACTTTTTGAATTTTAAAAGACTGCAACGGTTAACATTTTTAGGAGTCTTCCTACAACTACATTATTGAAAATAGAGCTTTTTCTTAATGGGTTTTATTTTCTTTAAAGCTCAATTTCGAAATAATGTCAATGAAACACTCCGCATTTCTGAAAATTATAAATGCAAGTGTTCAAATTTGTTTCTTAATAAATTTGTCTAGTGTTACTCGCAGTGAAGGATAACATCAGTGGTATGCTAAACATAACACTCTGAGTTAGAATTTCAGAATGAAAAAAACGTTTATTCGCCATACATTCGTAGTATTAGAATATTGCGTTAACGTTACATACAATGCAAGAAAGAATGTGTATTTGTATCACCACTAGTTTCTGAATGCATTATGTTAGAACAGAAGGATAAGCTTCTAATTTCATCTAGCACATTTTTGACTAATTCATCAGCATGGAGATTAGCGTTAAAGCGGAAACAAAATGACAGTCTTATTTTTCGATTTTCCGGATATAAAGTGCTTGTGTGTATGAGTAAACATTAATCTGGGTATGGAACATGAAAATGTCGCTCGAATTATACGCGCTTGGTCTAGTCAATTTGAAGAAGGCATGTGAAGAAAATTCGGATCCTGTAAAAAGAATAAGTAGTCTGGCCAGCAAAAAAATTAAAGAAATATTAATTGTTCGCAATTATTTTATTGTAAAATTATTTTTAATGGTGCTAGTGTAAGTTGTTTATAATAATTACTTGAAATACTAATACAAACCAAAAAGAAAATATTTACTGACCTTTTTATTATAAACGCATACGAGACTTTGCTAAAGTTAAAATTCATCACGTTTTCCTTGGCCATGTGAAGAAGATAAAACAGTTATGTGCCAAACAGAAGAAATTGCATTGAAGAGACAACATAGAATAACACATTATTTTGTGCAAGTGGAAGACGTTTTACTTCTAAATTATTTCTTTTGGTACTAAAAGAGCCAGAATGTCCCGAAATATGTTTGAATGTGTTCAGAGAATTAAAACTCGCTTGTAGAAGATTAAGTAGATTTTAAAGCAATATTAAGCAAAAATTCGTGAAGACAAACTTTCTGGCCAAAAAATAAAAGTAACGAATAAAAGTAAACAAACAACAATCCTTCTGAAAAACCTAATGCAAGGGGAACTTCTGAAAGATATAGTAGCAGCCTCGATTTTAGCAGGTGTAAAATCATTGTATTCTTGCTTGCAACGTTAATAGGTCATTCAAATAACTAAATTATTTCAGATCAGTTTGTTCTTACATTGTCGTACTGCAAGTGTAGGAAGGAGGTGTAGTAAGAGAATCAGAAACTTTCTACGGAATGTATTCTTTAGCAAGAAATTTCATTTCATTTAGAGCATACCATAATAAAATTATGAATCGAATTTATACAAATGCAGATTGGCAGATTTACGCTGAGTGGGGCGGTGCCGGGATTAAGTAGTCATGCCTTATTCTATCCGTAACTATGATGTGAACTCGTCAGAAATAGCAACTGTAACATTAAATTCGTCCACTAGTATTCCACTAGTATTCAGGTTATTCAGTTTATTGTTAAGTATTTAAAAATTAATAATGAAGTCAAAGAATAATGATATATGTGTGTGTGTATAAAAATCAAAGTTTGTTTGTGTATTCGTAATTTATGCGCTGTCGTACCATTCATCTGATTCTGATCATTGCTTGCACTTGCGTGAAAAATATAGTCGTAGTACAATGCGAATGTACGTGTGTCTGTCGCACATACAGGCAAAATGGGAGTGTTGTTGATATTTTGCCGTTTTACCGACTCAAGCTCCCCTGAAAACAGAAGCTCTAGGCAACCCGCTGCACCCACAAGTATTAAGCGCTGCTTAGCTCATAGAACTTATTCTGCCCCTGCGATTGTGATGTATCGGCCAGAATTTTTACTTGAACATTATCTCGGACAAGTAAAACAATTCATAGTGAGTGATTTTACTGAACTTATTCTCAATGTTTTGTGAGAATTTACAATACAATACGTATAAAACTTTTACAAACAGTTTTTATCTAACAGTTCGAAGTTCAGAGGAAATCTCCACTCACTTCAGAACTCGTCTGCCGAGAGGAGGCAGGACAACGGGGTAGCTGACCAAATAAGTAGAGCATGACGGGGGATGATAAACTGTGAATGTTACTACTTCACCCGAAACTTGAAACAAAAACGAGACCACCGAGCAAACGAGAATTCAGAAAACCTTAAGTGCATTGCAAATGTCTTTGACTCACACATAATTTCAGAGACTTCCTCGCCAGTCAAGAGTATTGACTGAAGAGAAAATGAATAGATGCAAAACTTTATTATTTTCTAAAACAATAGCAACGGCCAGTCCGTCTGAACTACCACAAACCAGCTTGTCGCACCTTCGACATTAATCGTCCACCGCGACTGCCTAGAGTGCGTCCTTCCGTGCAAGAAATCCCAGCTGTTGCGCTTTGAAGGCGACTGGGACCCAGTGAATGTTTTCGAGGGCGGGCGAGGGCGGGCGAGGGCGGGCGAGGGCGAGGGCGGCGAGGGTCGGGAAGCGGGGAGGGCGGGCGAGGGAGCGCGAGGCGTGGCGATGTGCGGGCGAACGGCGAGGCGGCGAGGCGGGCGAGGGGGCGGGGCGAAGCGGGCGAGCGGAGGCGGGCGGGGCGGGCGAGGCGGGCGAGGCGCGCGCGGGCGAGGCGGGCGAGGGCGGGCGAGGCGGCGAGGGGCGGCGGCGAGGGCGGGCGAGGGCGGCGGAGGGGCGAAGGGTGCGAGGGCGTGACCGGAGGCGGTGCGACGGCGCGGGCGAGGGCGCGGGCGGGCGGAGCGAGGGCGGGCGAGGGCGGGCGGGGCGAGGGGGCGAGGCGGGCGAGGGCGAGGCGGGCGAGGCGTGTTCGACAGAGCGCGCTGCGGCGGCGCCGCGAGGTCGCGGCGAGGCGTCGCGTCTGTCGAGCCGGGGCGTCGCGCGGGCTGCCGGGCGCCGGCGACCAGGCTTACCTGCGCCGCAGCCCGGGCCCACCTCACGCCGCGGGCCGCGTTTTCTTCACACCATTAGCCGCCCCGCGCCAGGCACGCAGGACCCCGCGGATAAAAATATCACCTCACTAAGGGAAGCGTCGTGGGGATGCTGAGCGAAGTAATGAATACTTCAAGAAGTAGCTCTCTTAAAAGTAGGGCATCGAATTGTGCAATTTTATACTGCATTTACTATCTGTTCACGGAATCAATACGCGAAAGTAAAGATCATCTTTGTACAATCTTTGTACTGCGATTATTGGCGCAGAATGATTGCTCTGGAAAAATAATTAACCCTGTTCTAATACACATATTTGTATGTTTAAAACAAAATTGAGCCAAATGTTTTTCTGACAAAGTGGCCGAGAATATAAAAATCTTGGGTTGTTAAGTGTTATGGTCATGCAGTTGCTAACAGCGTCTAGTGCAATTTGAGAGCATTGCCCGGTGATCGAGTATTTTGTAAGAAGCACTCAAAGTAATGAATTAAATGAAAGCCGTGTGATATGCGCTGCTTAAATGGCGGTGAATCAAAAAGTTCAATGTGTTGAGATAATTGGCTTAAGTTGATTAAGAAGAAATCTGAACTCTCTAATTTCACTCACTATCCTCACAGGTTTCCAAATCGACAATGAGGCTCTGGCCATCAGCCACATCGGTAACATTTGTGAGTAACTACGTCCTTGAGTCCAGCACGTGAGTGACATTTCAAGCAAAGCAAACTAAAAATTTCTAAACCTTATTACACAAAAATACACACAGGACTTACCTTAACTTACCTCTCACTTACCTCTTATGACTACAGTGTTACGTACTACTGAATTAAGTAATAAATATTGAAATAGAGATATTTATTTCATCCAATCTTTGGCAATGGCCCACAAATCGATCAGGTTTTGGGGCAAGATTACCTCATTCTCTGATGAAATACCGACAAGTTTTGCTTCTCGACATCAATTTCGGTAAGATTCCTTTATCCTCTGACAAAATGCTGAGATTTTTTGCTTCTGTACATAAATGTAGATTCCTATATGCGCTTTCTTGAGAACAGTTGGGAATACAGTTATTCAAATAATTGATTTTCATTTTCTGGCGGCTGTAAGTCGATTCCATCACGAAGGGCATCATAAAGGATAAGAGCCAAAAGCTTTAGGTGATTTTTCTTTGTATATAGTTTTATTACTAAAGGGCAAATATTTTCTTAACGATTCTTTCCAAAAAGAAAACGCTTGTTACAACCTCTTTTCATAATCCAACTTAATGTGTATATAAGTTAGGGCAGATATTCCAGACGTCAGAAACCCTTTTCAGATTAAACTTCTCTCCACTATACGTCACAAAGTTATAACTGTTTTCCGATGTTAAATAAAATGAAAATTAAAGAAAACGCTCCATCCACACGTGCCCCGCTTTTTCTTATGCTTCAGCTTGCCCCAAAACGCGTCGCGCCGTTCAGGGGCACTACGGGGTGAGCCCCTGAGCGGGGCCGAGAGCGTTCAGGGGCAGCGCGGGGCTGCGAAGGAGCCCTAGGAAGTTCCCCGTGCTTCCGCACGTCGCGGTGGCGGCGGTGGCGGCGGCGACTACTCTTGCCTCCGATTTCTTTGCTTTATCTTTGGAGGGGGGGGGAGTGGATTCCGAGGCTTCGTTAATTATCGGCGATCGTTTGCGCGGTTCGTTGCCTGCTCCCCGCCTGCGCGGTGTCTTCTTCGCTTTTTAAATACTTAAGATAATCTGCGCCGCCTTCTCCACCCGAGAGCCGCGTCCCTCCGCCTCCATTTGGATCTTCATTTAATCATCTTCCGGCAGCTGCTGCGGGCGGCGACTCCTCGCCGAGGCTTTGTATCAAGTCCACATTTCACCGATAATCCCAGTGCTTCCAGATAATTTAGACATTAGCGCTTGAGTATTTGAATTTTTTTTTTTGGAGATCGGATATCTTCCCTTTACTATTTATATCTGAACGTGTCCTTGGTTCAATTGTATAATTTATTTCGTTGCTACTAAATACTTGTACTGAACGATTTCATCATATATGCTACGGTATAAAGAAAATTGGATATCAGGTAATTCTTACAAATAATTTTTTTTGCAACATCAATGTGTTTATTTCGAGAAAACGCAACCAAACGTAAAACTGGAAAGCCACTCAACGGCGAGCGTCCGTTGCTGATTTTACCGGTCGCCATCATTTAAAAACAGTGGAAGAAATACGTTTTAGCAAAAGATGGTGTACAATGAGTATTATTGAAATCAAATGAATTGTGTTATATGAATATTTATATGAATTGTTCTTATATAAATAATTTTATATATTCTGTTATATCGTCATAACTACAAGAAACACATGGATGAAAAGCCGCTCATAACGGCTAACGATTTTAACTGGTTCCGTTCAGAAAGAACAATGGTGACACATGAGTTGTCATTTAATATGGCGTGTGAGTACTCCTGTTTCAAGAAATTACATTTCCTTTTTGATTCGAGTTTTTCTTAAAAAATGTATTACGAAAAGTATTTAAACACACACGGCCGACATGAAACTAAAACATCACAGGAACTTAAGCAATAACAACAACCACAATTGTTCATAAATCTCGGACTTCGACTGCCAGGTTACAATTTTCGACTGCGCCCGTTATTTTTTCTAAATCGGCTTAATAACGTTATTAAGTACTATGATGCAATCCGTTCATACACAAATAAAAATGGTATCTCAAGGAAAGTATCGGCAAACTACAATGCATCAATGTAGTTTTGAAATAAATCCCTTTGCTTATTGAAATAGGAATTTATTTTACTAATTCCCCAAAAGATACTTAAGACAAGGCCAGAAGGTGAATTACGACGCATGGCGATAGCAAAGCCGAGTAACTAACCAGGCGAACTGATAAATAAAAGCTTTGAAGTACATTTATACTGTACTTTTAATGAAAAAACATTTCAGCGAAGGAGGTTTGACTAAACCAAAACGTATTTATTTTTAACATTACTTCGCTGTGTGAAAAATTACCACCATATATTCAACAGTGAAAAACAGAAACATATAACAAAGCTGGAGTACTGGACACCACTTTATATCCAGGTTGAAGTACTCATGATCTCATCCCCTGGTGCAAAACAATGTTCTGATATTCATTGCAGAAGAAGAAATCTGAATTCTTGGCATACACTTTTCTTCGAATAAACAAACAAATCAAAGTACACAAGAAAAATTACTTTCGTCATCAATCATAGTTATTTTGTAAAATTAAGATTTATTTATAAATTTTAAGACTTATCAACATGAAATGTCTATTTTCTTATACTAAATCTCTCTACAATGCTGCTTGTCATTCCCGCTACAACTTCATTTTATTTACGAAAAATATACGCACATTTTATGAGTATGTAGTTTTTGTTAAAGAATTTTTGCACGCAAAGAGATTGCTGTATCTTTAATTTTTATTTTACTCATAAATATTTATTTTTATTATTAAAAGTGTAGAATGGGACTTTTCTTTTATTTGTCGTCTTATTCACTTATTACACATTCATTTAAAAAACATTAATTTAAATAATGTTACAAGATATTCAATTTCATAACAAAATCCTCAATCACGATAGGATTACTAGAATTATATTTATCATTGATTCTTACATGAAGAATGTTTCAGAAAAATATTACAAAAAAATATAATACGTAATAATAATATAATAAAGATTCTGAAGAGCATTTTGAATTAATAAAGATGACAAAATGTAACTATTGAGACGACGTCGTTTGAATCTCGACCCAAAATAACACGAACACTATATTATTAGCTTCAACCAAGAAAATATTGCCTACACTTTTGGCCCATACGTTTCTAATATTATCCATCAGCATACTTTCAGCAAATACAGAGATTTTATAAATTATACGTCCTGCAATGTCTAGTATGATTGAAGTTAATTTTTGCAGTTATTAATTTTTTAAGTGGCACTAGCATACGAAGAAGTTATTGAGGGATGTTTCTGCAGTTCTTTACAGCTGTGCATTAATATATTCAACATTCACATTCAGAAAAACAAATTACTCCTCGTTTAACATGCAAGAAACAATTACTTACCCTCCAGCCAAATATGAGTTTGCATGGTTGTTCAAATAGGTCCTTAAAGGCGGGTGTCAAGGATCATGGTTCTCTCAACATCTGGAAAAGGCAAAGGCGCAGGACATGAGACAGAATTAACTTATGCAATTTTGCACGAAATATAAATTGTTTTCTAAATCATTACAAAACGGTAATAGCCCACCCTTAAGTAATATGCGAGAGATATGAGAAATATGTATATCGTTCTTGAATCTATATCAATCTTGGTCCTATATCGCTTTTATCGATTAATCGTTTCAGCCCAAGGTAACGACAATAGGGAAGATTGTCCAGCAATAAATGCATCTATAAAATATGACTTTAGAAAAAAATTTCGTACATAGATAAATTCACGTATTATTTATACTTTCTCTCCTTGTGTCGTAAGAAGAGAAAATATTGTAATCGTGCGCCGAAAAAACAAATTTCCGCCAGAAAACTCTCATTGCCGGATCCTGGTAACGGACAATTGGATAACTCCAGTTAATAAATTTAGAAAAAATCCTTGAACACCAGAGTGTAGTCAGAATTTGTTTTTTGTGGGTCCTTAACAGCGAAAAATCCATTGACAACAAATCGTCCATTCATCCATCTGTGGTCAACGCAAGGACCTAAATCGCAAGATTCACATGATTTTCTTCAAAAAGTGATAGCCCCCCATGAATCTGAACGAACTCCCCTGCGATTTTGAAACGGGTATTTGGATTTGGGGAGATACTTTACATGAAGATTACACAAGTTTTCTACATTTTTTCAAAAATGGCTCTAAATTTTGTTTATTCGTTGTCCTCGAATAGCGAATAGCGTAAAGCGCAGTTTTCAGTTTTGCAGAAAGTCCTAATTTTTCGAAAATCGCGACTATTCGAATGGCTGGGAACAATCTTCGCGGATAAAACAGGCAGAAGTTTCTCCAAAATTCATATTCCCGATCGCCCTGAACGAACTCGTGGCCCTGCAAGTATGAAACCGATATTAGGATTTTGGATGGTCGTTTTTTCTTACATTAAGCTTAAAACATTTTCTGAAAACTGGTTTCAATTTTGTTTATTAAACTTTGCCCCGCGTAGTGTAAAGAATGTTTAAGAGAATGGTGAAGGTCTCATTTTCGTTGAAACCCTCGATTTTACGAAAATTGCAAAAGCTTAAAATCTATTCAACGTCTTTCTACAACTACAATATTGAAAAGATTTTTTCTAAATTAAATTTGATCGTTAAAACAGATTTTGAAATACGATAAGGCACAATGTTTCGAAACTTGAGTAGTTTTCCGCGTAACCTTACGTAAAATATTTTCAAACAATTATTTTCTCAAAAACGGCTTCAAAAGTTTTCTTTAAATTTCCTCCTCATAAGTATCAAAGACCGGTAAAAATTGTGCTGATACCATTCTCGAGAAACTCTCCATACGTTCAAAGTGTATCTAGTGGTTCTAAAATAGCACGTACTTTCTCGCAAAAATATTCAAATTTTCGAAAAATTATACAATTATACAATACAATATTTAAAAATCTATCTTTAAGAAACAGATCTCATTAAGGAAAACAATCTCTCAGGTAGATATCATTAATATTTTAGTTGTAGGAAGACCCCCTCCCAAAAAAATTTTGAACTTTTCCAATTTTCGAAAGACCAGGGTTTTCAACGGACATCAGACCTGCACCATTCTCTTGAACGTTCTTTACACTATCCAAAAACAAATTTAATAAAAAACTATGGAGTCTTTTTTTTAATTTGGAAAATGTCCCAAGAACTCCCCAAAAGTACTTCCCAAAATTAAAACATAGGTTTCAAATTCAAGGGGAGGTGACATCAGCTAGATGATGATTTCAGAGAATTCAGCTGAACGGTTTAGCCGTTAGAGTTGTTCACAGACGGCAGTCAGACGGACGGACGAAGAGGCGTTTTGTTGTCATTCGCATTTGCGGTATCAAGGGCCCACAAAACATGGATTCTAGCTATATGACGAGTTAAGAGGATTGTTTTCTAAATTTATCAACTAGATTTATCCACTTTTTTGTTACCAGGGTCCTGTAATAAAAGTTTTTCTGCCAAAAATTCGTCCGTTTTTTCGCAGAGCATTCATAGCTTTCTTTATACTCTATAGCGAGAAATTAAAATTGCAAAATTCACATTGAAAAAGTAAAAGATTGAAGATAGATATTTTTGTCACTAACATAATCTGTTCCAAATATCAGATCTGTAAAAAATATAATTTACGATTTTTTAAAAGTCAAGTAGTTTTCGAGGAGTTGTTATGTCATTTTTTGCTTCATGTTAACGAGATTTACAAAATACGTATTCTCAAAAACGGCAAGCTTTTTCTTTAAATTTTTTCCCCGGGTAAAACAAGAGACGCTTAAGAGTTACGGAGGTCACATTTTCGTTGTACCCTAGAATGTTTAAAATAGCAATAATGCAAGAAAATGTCTTGTATTATTGCAATTTGTGCAATAGTGCTCATGTAGGTTTTCTTTAAGACAAGAGCTAAAGAAAATGTTGCATGTTTCTGGGTTTAACTATTTCATCAATTTGAAGGCACGTATCAGATAATAGGCATTATAAAATTGTGTTTGCAAAAATTTGCAGCTTATAAGCCTAGATAGATGGGTAAAGTATTATGAACAGCTGAAGAATCTGAGAATCATGTAGAAGACGTATGACCAATAGAAATTGAGAAAGTGGTGAAACGCTTCGAAAGTGGCAAAGCTCCTGGTGGTGGGATAAACCTAATAAAATAAGCTCCATCGGTATTGTTCGAACAGCTTCCGGCATTATTTAATGCGTGCCTCAGGGGTCGTGGGATACCAGAAGTCTTTAAAGTGGGTTCCATCTCCAATATATTTAAAAAAAAGATAAGTAGTAATGCTCCAATCACTGTGTAATAACCGTAATGAGTTCCCTTGGTAAAATGTACGGTAAAATGATTAAAAACAGATTGGAAAATGAAATTAATTAAATGAAAGAATAGAGTGGCTTTCGAGCAGGTAGATCCTGCATAGATAATATATTTACCATTCGAAAAGTTACGGATAAGCGGCTAGCGCATAACTTTGAGACACTTATAGTCTATATTGACTTGCAAAAAGTGTACGACAGTGTCTCTCTTTGAAAATTGTGTATCGCCATAGAAAATAAACATATTAATAGCATAGAAAAGTCATTAGAGAGCTATATTCGGACAATATTGCTTATGTCAAGTTAGGAAATATCATATCACAAAAAGAAATATCACAAAGATAAGTAAAGACACTAAGATAAAGGGTGTTGCATAGAACCAACCGTGTTCAAAATCTATCTAGGAGAAGCTCTAAAAAACCGGAAGAAAAAATGTGAAAGGATGTGAATAAAATTAAATGAAAAAAAGTTATATTCACTAAATTGGGCAGATGACCAACTGATATTCGTAGTCAGAGATATTCGACAATTACATTAAATAATTTTTAATAAAAATATTGCTAATACAGTGAAAGTTATAATTTATAAAGCAATTGTGTAAATTATAACAGTGTATGGAGCTGAGTTGTGGCAGATCTAAATAAAACAACGAGCAAAAGTTAAAGGCTTTGTAAATGGAGATTTGGAGACGCAGCTGTAGTGTAACGTTAATGGAAAGAATCAGAAATGAAAATATAAAACAAAAACTTGGTGTCATTTCGGATATAATGGAGTCTATAGAAGGGAGAAGGTTAAATCGGTATGGGCATCTTATAAGAATACAGGAGGAAAGATGGTCATTAAAAACTTGGAGGTGGTAGGTGCCAATGTACCGAAAGCGAGATAGACCAAGACTTACATCGTATGATGGTGTGCGACAGACAATGAAAGATTGTCACAGCAAAGAAGATGATTCGCAAGATAGAAAAAGATGAAGTTTAGGAGCCAGAGACGCCGAATGGTGTAGTTTCACTCGCAGATGATGTTCGGAGAAAGTCACAAACAAATAAGAAGAAAACAATGTGCAAACAAATGGCATGAGAATACAATAGAATGCAGAGGGACAGAGGTTGGTTCTTCAAACTGCGCAAAACGACGCTCGAAGCGGGGCTCAGTCACTTGTTTTCTGCAGGAGACGTTCAACGGTCACTTAATGCCAAAATACGGTACGGCTACGACTGACTATGATTCGCAGGTGCCAGCGTCGTACAACTCCAGGTCGTGCATGTTTAAGAGACAATAATTGCCTCACTCGGATCTTAAGATAAACTTAAATGTTTCAACGATATTCTTATTTTAGAAGGGTAAGCTTTATATGATTGACGAATAGGATCCGATAGATATAATCATTGTCTCGTAAAAGTGCTTGGCGAACTCAACAATCACGTAATCTGGCACATAGTTTTACTTTTTCAGAATACATATCAATACGTACAAGGGAATGTAAGAGTGCTTGTCAAACACTGGAGACGTGCACATTATTTATTTAAATAATTAACATATTATACTCTTAATCAACACTTAATTTATTTAATAGTATCCTAAAATTGTAGAATGTTGCACTTATGTGTTGTGCGTGTTGAAATGTCGATTCTATTACAATGTTTCTTAAGAAGTTTACCTTCTTGAAACTTGATTAATGCAGTTAATACCTGCATGGGCTGAAATATAATCAAAATCAAAATTTTCCTACGTTTCTGTTTTCTAGTTTTATTGTAAGAATATTGGTAGTATTGATCCGCAGTTTACTTGAGAGTTACTGGTCACCATCGTTCTTCAGTGGTGATTACCTTCAGTTTCTCTTTTCATTACAGAACATTTTACCATCTCCAATTATAACATTCACCCCCAATCCTTGAAAAATACCAATACTGCAAAATGTGACCAGAAGAGCACGTGGGAAAGTGATTGAGAGAGGAAAGCTTCAGCGGAATATCACTCATTCTCTCTAAACGTTCGACAACCCGCTGAAAGGGTTTGATCTTCTCTCTGCCTAATGGTCTCCACAGGATCACAATACATTGAAGAAGGTTCGGCAACACACTATTCCGTTGGAAAATGTTATCATCGCCAATCTGAGATTGCAATGCTAAAAGACACTCTATAAAAAGTATGTATTACGTTTGAGAGCTTAAATCAAGACTTCGGTCAGGGTATATATCTAGAAGATAATCAAAGTTGTACGGGATGTTTTCTTCGCTGGCCCTCCTTCTTAAAGGTTATTATTTAATTTTATTTTTGAGTATTTTTGTTCAGTTTTTATTTTTTGTTCCTGAATATCAACAATTGTTTTAATGTATTCTAAATTAATATTTTGTTTTAGAATTCTTGCACGCTGGTTCTATTCTAGCTATGTAATACGTAGATGGTCATCGTATGTTCATAATAACAGAAAAAGCAGAGTAATTAACACAAAATAATCAATCAACAATAACTGAAGGAGTCAAGTAATTTGTACAGATGCTATGCCTCGCCTAATAATTATTTGTTGTTTCTTTTGTTGTCAGTTCCAAATAAATTACATCCTATTACCTTAATAATAGTACCGGAAATTGAAATAATGTAGGCGAAATTTCTTTTTCGAATGTTCTGGCCTTAATTTTAGCTTTAATATTTTTGAAAATCACATGTATGAAAAATGGTATGTGGCATGATAGTTGATTAGGGCAATTAACAATTAAATAACATTTTTTTTAAACTACAGAATAAAGAGAGAGCGGAAATTTACCAGATGTCTGAAAGTATCTCATAGTTATCTTACCTGTACTGTAACCAAAGGTATCTGTACATGTACTGTAAAAGGTAACTGTACGTGTACTGTAAAAGGTAACTGTACGTGTATTGTAAAAGGTAACTGTATATGTAATGATGAACGCGGGGTAGTTGTTGAAGACGCTATAACAAAGCACCGAGTTTCCTCTCGAAACCAAGTGCGTGTGTATACGGAGTAGAGGAAATTGTAGCTCGGGGCGGAGTGCTTGTGAAGGGCGTTGCGCCGTAGCAGGCCCTTCAAAGACAATGCATCGCGGCGAAGGGCAGTAAGGCAGCGGAGCAAGTGGACTCTAATGGAGTAGCCATGTCATCGGTGCTGCGACGTCCCGCCGTCGCTCTAGCCTTCATTGCCGCCTCCTCACTACACATCCTGACACCCGAAACACACACCCAAGCATCACCGCCACAACCTCAACTGCTTCAATACCCCCAACAGATCACCACTTCCACCAACACTCCATTCGAATACCACCCAACCCAACCTGTTATCGGTGGCGTCATTAGAGGGAGTGCTGCCGATAGTGCTCACTTCCTAAAATATCTTGAAACGTTTTCAGTCTATGTATGTGGGGATTTATGGATGTAAGGGCATTGATGTTGTGTCAATTTAAAACGCCTTTAAATTTTGGCTTGAAAACATTTAAAACTCTAAGCCATTTAATTCTTATTATAATTGTTATAAATGCCCGACTCCCACGTACTTGTATAATTGAGTAATACTTACGCGGGCCGACTTCCCAACCAGTACGGATTAGGTATTCTCTGAAAATTTACTGTACGAATTAGATATTCTCTGAAAAATGAAACGGTTGGTCTGCGGAGTCTATCTAATAAATAAATCCGAATTCTTATTTCAATAACTCATTTACATCATTTATTAATACGTTTGTTATTTTATTTACAAATCTTTACTTTATGAAATCAAATTTCATTGGCACGTCCTTACATTTAAATATTATTTATTTTATCTATTAAGGAACTTGTGAAAGTTTATCTAATTTTTCTTTGCAAAGAAATATGACGTTTATCTGTACGATATGTTTTGCGTCGCTAACGGTTTGTGAAGGAGTTGTACGCATCGTCTGCGTGCTGCCGAAGTGAGCTTTTGTTGTTCTTTCTTGATGTTAATATTGAACGGAAGTTAATATCCCTAAATCTAATATTAACCACCGAAAAATATTTACAAGTAACCATTTCCCGAATGCCTCGGATGAACATTTATATTCGACATTTCTACAAATCACTTTAAATAAATATGGCAATCTGGATCTCTACCACGTGTAACAAAACTTCTCGAGTGCTCGTGACGACAGCCAAATATCTTCTGCCTAAATTATGATGAAAAGTCTTGATGAAACATGTCAACTCTGTTTTCGATTGTCTTGTAACTATCTGTAAGTAATTTTACCATTCGTTACAACTCGTTCGCAGGCAATTGCATACCTTCTGACGCCTACACCTGCACTAAACCTAACCTGGGTGTCCAGCATTCCATCAAATGACGTTACCCGAATAAAAAAAAACCTTGTTAATAGCCCACGTCCCAAATTATGAATGTACTTATTTTATATTAGAAATATCCAATGTCCCATTTTTACTATTTATTCCGGTCTTGAAGATTGCTGAGTTTTAATATTTAAGTCGAAATATTTGCGTTTAATTCTTGCCATATCCAAAATGGCTAACATATGTTATCTTCGTAAATAGAATAAGCTACTCCCATATTGTCATTTGCGGATACTAATGTTTCGAAACTATCTATTATTTCACTATTTCAAAAAAAGCAAAATTTCCCTTAGGATACCCGGTTACGTCTCAATGTTTCCTATTTCTTGGTATAATCTTCGAAGAGATGGAATCGTTAGCGACGTATTATTATACGTTATTACGTATAATTTTAGCTTTAAATTAAATATTATTATTATTATTATTATTATTATTATTATTATTATTATTATTATTATTATCTTTATTCCTAGTTTCCTAGCATTGTATAAATATACAGATATCAATCAAAGCATCATTATATATTTTTGAAAATAACATGTTATATTAATAATACAATAATAATATGATGATTTTACAATAATAATAATAATATGTATTATTATATATTATAAAGTATGTTAACATTATTGAACACTAATTTAGTTTTCTATATAAACATATTTTAGCACCCAACGCGATACCACACCTCCCTTTCCCCGCAAATCTTCATTTACCCCCACGACCCGATCTGGGCCGAAAACACTCCCCCCCCGAGGCAGCGGTGCGTCGTCGTGTCAGCCTGCTCCGCCGCCGCCGCCGCCGCTTTCGCGTGAGAAGAAGGGGGGGCGAGGGCAAAGGGGGGCGGCGACCCGGCGCACCCTGACCTGCCCACACCCGGGTCAAGACAGCGGCGCGCGCACGCCGGCGCGGCGGCGGCGGCGGCCGGAGGCGAGGGCCGGGCTGGCGCCAGTTCGGGGCCCGCAAGGCGCGCGCCGCGCACCGCCTCCTGCGCCGCCGCCGCCGCGCAGGCCGTGGCCCGCCACGCCGCGACGTGCCCGTTCGCCTCCCGGCGCCACCCCGCGTCCCACGCGAACACAGACATGCGGCGGAATGATATGAAGGCCTAGGGGCAATAACATGCTAAGCAACTACACAAGGTTTTGAAAAAAGGAAAGTCCAGATCGAAACATTTCCATCAATAAGATCAAGACATGCATTTTTTTTGTTTCTTTCAATCTATCGACAGTCATAAGATATCAATAACGGAGCGTCCAAACACACCAATATATCCATGTCATCAGAAATGTGGCATTGCCCAAAGGTCTTCATATCAGAACGCCTCTACAGCCTTCAGCTTTTCAACACCAACGGTTTTATAACATTCCGTGGGTGCTTAACGCCGTACCTCTTCGAGAAAAAAAAATGGAAGGGAACCGCTCATAACAAAGTATTAAATTTTTGTAATTTTTCCGTTTCTTTATTGGTCATTAGGTTGAAATTTAACAATCAGCCCTTCGTTTATTTCATAGAATTTTTTTTCATATTTTTGACGCTATCAACTTCCATTATCTTAGACACTTTGGTCTGAGGTGTAATATTGCACGATACTGAGGGTTTTTTGCTGGAATCAATCGATCGATAACGATGCTAGAGCAATTTGAATGCAACATCCGTCTGATGATAAGTTATTACTACATGCAATTTTTCTATACTCCAAATCAATGTGTATTTAGAGAAGTTTCGTGAATCATTTTACATTATTATAAAATGTATTATTATTATTAATATCTTTTGATTAGAATTTGATTAATATAATTATTTTAATGAATATTTTGTATTATTATTTTATTACGTCGTGCCAAAGACTATCGTGTTACAATGAAATACTGTGCAGACATTGAGGCTAAAGCGAATATTTTTTAATATTAGAGCAAAAATACAGCAGTCATCGATGAAAATTACGTATAAAAATTTCATTATAATGTGAATATTCCTCAACATAGAGAACACGAATCTGCCAAATTTGATCTCTATTTCAAAGCTAACAATACCAACTCAACATAAGTCGCTTTTTCTTCTATATCAATGCTTGATCACATTCTCCGTTTGAGTCCATTTTCATCCCGGGAAGCAGCCAGTAATAACCATTTAATTTCGAATCAGTGTTATACATGACGTACATGCATGGCATAAATACACGAATTAAAACCACTTGCCAATAAAATTTGTCATATTCAGGAGGAAACATCCAAATCGAATAAAACTTCCCAGAGAAACGGAGGACTATGATGCAAATAACTGATAACAATGCCCAAGACATATTTACCGTATTTTAAATTGCTCTATCAATAGCAATCAACATTCGGTGGAGTATTACACCACTAATATGTTTATGTGCGTTTATACGGCATAAAATCGTTATTTTTGTCGTATGTTAAATAGTAATTATTTCGCAGCGTTTGTACTAACCACTCCAATTACTACTGCCTGGCAATGCCTGAAGGTCCTTTTTTCGAAAGAATTCTTAGATTTTCTATAGGCAAGAGATTTGGATATCGAATGATTGAAGGGAAGAGTGTTGACTAAGAAAAGGCAGTACTATCAAATTAGACTGCAACGTAGGTGGGCATTTTCTAGTAATTTACTTCCCGCCGCGGTGGAGCATTGCTATGAAGAAATGCAATAAAATTTAAATCGTGTATGACGTGTCAAATATGATGTAGGCGGTGGGGAGATAATTGTGCACGTCTTTTCAAGTTCCAGAAACTCTACAATATTATAAATAAAGATAGAAAGGAGCATTTTAATATTCGATAAATTATGAATCCTTGGTATTAGATCTGTATGGGCAAACGATCTTCAGATTTGATTTGAAAATACTGTCGAGAAATATCTAACACTTCACTCCTCTCGCATCTAGCAACAGATCTCAGAACACTTGCACAGAATGTGAATTTACAGTCTAGAAGCAAAGCAACGGGTCATAAAAAGCGTTTGCTCAAAGGATCAAGGGACACCGGACGATATACCTGACAGAGATGGCATTAATGTAAGGAATAGACGCCCGTTAGCGTCTTATCCTCAAATTGTCGTGATATCTGAGGTGCTTATTAGTTAATATCATGGATACGAACCTGGTTAAAGTGCACTCGATCTCTATGATTGTTTGTGGCACCTTTATTAGGAAGAGAAGCGCAATATGAAAGGGCTATTGTCAATATAAATGTCATTCAGTTGGTCACGTACGTTTCGGTACGTTTCCGAAGTTCGAGTAATCTTGACTAATCTAAGAATGCACTTTCCTTTGAGAAAAATTAAAATTGTATATTTTTGTGATATGCATTAAAAATATTGCTATTTACAAAGTATGGGTATGTATTCTAACTTACTAAATGTTCTTTAAATTTATTGCTGAGAGCAGTAGTTATGATCAGTGAGAAGAATTCTATCAATTAAAAAATAATGTGCACCCTCTGAATCATATACTCGCAAATTCCCGTGAACAAGTTCTACATAGAACGTCTATGAAATTATGAATGAAATACTAATACTTTATTAGTCATTAGATAAGGAATTCTTGTGTAGCACACTTTATGCTTCCACACTACTTTCTAAGATGATACTCCTGAACACCGATACTATTACCTTCAGGGAACAAAGAAATGCACAAATGAAATCAATTAATTCTTTCTTTTAAGGGCTCATCAATGAAGAACGCCGAAAACAATTATTATAAAAGTCAAGAAAAATAAAATTGTCTTGAACTAAAATACAATTAAAGAAATATTTTTGAACAAAATGAAAAGTTACTATGATGAACAAATAATTTCGCAAAAAGTTTCCCCTGTTACTTATCATTTATTTAAATTTTAATTTATTTGTGCATATAATGGAAATATACCTATGTGTCATACAACACTATATTATGTATATTGCATTATTCTCAAGAACGGCTCTTCACTTTTGTTTTATTAAAACTCATAATAATTTGTGTATTACAAATAACAATAAAGAAGTTACTTTTCACAATATTGCCGCAGTACCAATCTCAAAACAAAAGATACTCCGATTAAATTTTAAATTAAAAATGTAAAACTAACTTTGAAATAAGTAACTAATTAAAAATTAAAAACAATGTGGGAATGTGGGACATAGAAAGCTTTGGAGTATTTCTCTTCGGCAATTACAATACATGGTAATATCTTGTGAAATAAAGTGCTTGCCATATGGAAGGGCTTACTATAAGTTAAAAATATTTAATTTTAAGTAATTTTCCGTCTTTTGAAATCTGTTTTCAATTTGTTAAATTTAAATTGTCTTTCTAATATTTCAGTGAATTTAATACAAGAAGATATAGTACATTGTTCCCTCCTTCCACGCCGGTTTTTACTCTCGAGAAAGAATATGTTGTTTGATTGAATTTTTGGTGATTCCAAGCTCCTCAACTGCTAAGATTATTAGTTCCGCAAGTGTTATGCATGTTTTATCGCGGGAGGTGGCAGTGATCTCTCCCCACTGTATGACGAGATCCATCGGCGTTTTGCGGTGTTTTCCTCGAGCAGGTATCTCCCAATAGACGGGACAATCTCTAAGCTCACGACTGGCCTCCCGACATACGTAATGCATGCGCGCGTGCAAGAAGTGAGAAGACGACAAGGAAGAGGAAGGAGAGAACGCACGCAGTCCGCGGCCCGTTTGTTAGGGAACTGCTCCGGCATTCGTCTGGTGTTGAGCGGAGAAACAACGGAAACCTATCGCTTACGGCAGCCGGCTGCTAGAATTCTCCTCCAGACAACGCCTGAATTCGAACTAGCCAGTGTCGAAAATCCTGCCACCTTCGGTACTCGAACCCCAGGCCCTCCCGGTCGGAGACACTGCAGTGACATCAATTGAGGCCCTGAGCCACCTAAGCCGATGAAGGTCAAGTACAATTATATGTGAATGTTTTTGAAACTTTAAAGGTTTTAATGAAAATGAAAATTGTCATATATGATTGACATTTTGACGAACAAATTGTTGAGTAAATTATTTTAATGAATTTTTTTTTCATTTTCCTGATTGTATTCAAAATTAAATAAAAACTATTAATATATTTAAAAAAATCTGTTCAATATATCATTCAAATAACAATATTTACGAATTGAGTATTGCATTTAGCAAAAATCTTCAGCTTCAATAATGATGTTGTGAAAGTTCGAAAATAGTGCTTTTTAAATTTTTGAAAATTAAAAGGTGTTAATATAAATGGGTCTTTTACTTTGTTTATAAGCGTACTTGGAACTACATTAGAACCCGATTTAAAGAAAAAATCTAGGATTGTTTTTTTGGTGAAATCTTTGAAAATGTACTAACGGCTTTAAATAACGTACTCCTTACTATTAATATAATTACATAAAAATAGTATCACCAGAGCATTATATCCTTTAAAGAAATGGAAGAATCGTTTGAATGTGCAAAACTTACAGCTAAATAAATATTTTCAAATAATACACGACGAATTGTACGTCCTCCTTTCGAAAATAGAGAAAGAGATCATTTTACTATGATTTCTTCTGCTTGTTATTCTCTTTATTTGTGAAATTCTCTGAAAGCTAGTTATTTACAATGTGACTCGTTCCGTCGTATTTCTTGCACATAATCAGCATATCGTAATGGAACATCGACTGCACTTAATTGAGCGCCTAACTTCGTGGAATTGACTAACTTGTCTCCCTGAAGCAACTAGAATGCAGTTATGAACAACATTTATTCCCTCTCATTTACCGAACAGGTTCCCGAGGCAGATTCCCCTTGAATTAATTTTATCAATTATAACAAAATCCTGGTATTTAAAAAGCAATGAGAGCAACATGCATACGCCGCAATGCGTAACAGCATATTTCATTCAGTAACATTCATTTCTCTCCAAATTGGAACCCCTAAGGTGAAATGTTCCGCTAATTTTACCCATACGTTGTTGAGAATAACATTTGAAAATTTTCTAGGGTTTTTATTACAGTTTCTGCCGAAGTGGTGACCATGATGAATTCCTCCTGTTCTCCGTGAAAAGTACTTACAATTTATTTTGAATTGAATGAAACACTAATTCTATTTTGCAATATTGTCTTTAATCGTAAGAACATTTAACTGAGAAATTGAAATATTTGAAAATATTTAATATAATTACTGATAAAAAATTGATAAATTGATAAACGCTTTTGAACAATTTTTGTAAGATTTTGACACTTGTGACAGCCACCTTACTGTATATCAAATATGCTGATGTTTTAGTTCTATGTTCGGAAACTATTGGGGGTATGCAGAGGAGTTTAAACATCCTAGAAAGATATAGTGAGACATGGGGTTTAATAGTACATATTAAAAAAAAACATTGTTGTCTTCAAGAATGGCTTTATTCAGAGTAAAATAGAGAAATGGTATTATGCGCAGAATGAAATCGAACGGGTCAAAACTTTTACATATCTTGGTGCAAAATTTTCAATGAATGGAAGATCGAATAGTTACATAGTGGCGGCGCATAGAATATAATGGATCATTCACACAACCAAATTGTTCAATTCTCACGAAGAGTAAGACAAAAAAGAACCGTAGTTATAAAACTCGCATTCTTCATCAAAAGAGGAACCTGTTTTTAAAGGACGTGATGAATTTACGTTTCTAAATTATACAATAAATATTAAATATTTTCTCTAGTGGGTAGACGAAACATAACTGTTTCTTTCTAAATTCATGCTTCTCTACATATGACACATATGAATATTTTATTACAAATATACATTATGAATGTTTATATAATTTTGAGACTCAACATGATTGCACTATTTTGTGCACATTGCATGTTAACGAACTGTCATTAGTCTCTTACTAACTATTTAAAAAACAGATAAGAAAAGGAGTCAGCTACGGGTGTCGTACGATAAGGATTATAGTACGAGTACACTTTACTTTTAAAGAATAGCCCTTTACTTTTGAAAACAATGTGTTAGTCGTTGACACACAGAAAATTTAATTTGTAATTATTTGAATTATCAAAATATTTTAACGAGTTTTAAAATAATAATGGAAGAAAAATAAATCCCTCAAAAGTTTCACATTGGATAAGATAATTTAATTAAAATTCGTCCTTAAATAAGGGTGCTTTAGCATCGTTAATGGCAGTCCTGAAGCTATTGAAGCCGCGCTGGCCGGGTGGTTGCAGGATAGAGACAGGTCGGTAGAGGGTTTTCTTCACTAGCTAATAGGGAAATCAGGAAGTGCATGTAACTTAAGCAGCAATGGTTCCTTTAAAACTACCCCCAGTCGTTAAGTAGTCAACAGCAGTTGCCCACATAGAACACGTCCTCCAGCTCACAGCAGCGTCTCGCCGAAACACCCTCACCACTGGCTTGCCTTAAGGAATCGGGAATTAAATCTGCATGGTGCTCAAAACGTATTACTCTGTTTCCCCCCTCACAATCGTTCAATCATCGCTCTTAGCAGATTTTAATAATGATATATCCATCAAATCATATCCTCCAGGCATCAGCAAAAAGCTTGGTTACGTATATCATAATGAAGATTTTTTTAAAGCGTCTCACCAGAGAAGGGTTGCAAATGATTAGGAGAGGAAACACCCGGCCACTGGTGGATGATTACGAGTATATTACATCGCTGACGAACACGCCTGATCACAATTCGAGTCGGCGTATGGCCTCGTTCAGCCGGCTAGTATTCTTGCCCGATTGCAGGTGGTGACCTTGGTGAATTTACTAAGTACTTGCCTTCGCGACGTTTCTTTTAACCACTTTAAATGGTAACCCCACGTTACCACAAGCTATCCTCTCCACTGGCACAGTCACTGAGGGTTGGAACTAGTGGTTTGGTGCGTGTTGCATGTAAGTGACAACTTCTCCGTTAATGAAGCTGATCTGATTGGCTGTTTGTCTGGTTTCTTCAAACCAAATCTAGAACGGTAGAGAATGCTTTGAGCAACTCGTTATGAACTGAGTCCACGTGATTCACGTTAGTATGCGAGCCATTACAAAATATTATTGCTTTTTAATGTCGAAAAACCTCTTACTTGCCTCCATTGGGCTGTTTCTATGGTTTATTAGTCTTGTTGCAACATTCTACTTGTATCATTGTATTTTAAAATCCAAATACTTATCTACTACTATTCTAACATAAGATATGGCTCTTGAGTAGGAGACAAATCCAATGGTTTCTCAAACATCTTTTTCGCACAATATAACATCACATTTCAAATGCAACATTGTACAAGTATCTTTGATGAATTATTTCAATGTTAATCGTAGTCAAACGTTTATGTGACACTTGTGAATAATTAATTGGCATCACGGTTTACACATGTAGGACACATTCTCTGTGAAACACCATGGATACACGTCGTAGCGAGCGAGAGAGTGAGCGGGCGCAAGGGCGAGCGCGCTGAGATGGGGCCAATTCTGATGGAGCGGAGCTGGGCGAAGCTCACGTGATTCACGCGAGTTCACGGGATTTTCGTTAGTGTTCTAGTAAAGGCATTACAAAATCATTATTGGTATGCAATGATGAAAAACTCTTACTTGTTGCTATTGAGCTGTTTTTTTGAGAATTACTTATCTTATTGTATTGCAACATTTCATCAGTATTTTAAATGACAAGTACTCACTATTGTCACTTGATATATGCTTTCTGAGTAGAAGACAAATACAATGGTTTTTCAAACATCTTGTTCTCACAATATAACATCATCACATTTCAAACGCAACATTGTTCAAGTACAATGAATTGTTTTAATGTTATTAAATGATTCGTAGTGAAACCTTTAGGTGTCACTCGTGAATTAAGCGTGGCATCACTGTTTTCACATGAAGACCGCATTCTCTGTGGAAAAATCCTGGATGCACGTCGTGGCGAGCGAGGGAGCGGGCGGGCGCAAGGGCGGGCGCGCGGCGCAGGGGCCGTGTCTGGCGGGGGCGGAGCGAGGCTGGGGTCACGCGCTGTCGCCTGACCTCAGCGAGGGGAGCGGCTACAAATCGCCGCCTCGTTTCCAGCTCTTTGAGCCTCCCTTCACCGCTTTCCCCTTCGCCGCTGCTCCTGCACGGGCGACTTTTAACTGAAAACTCCGGTCACCTCATCAACGAGCAACTACATCTTTCCCATCGATTCCTTCAACGCATCTACTTTCAGGCTAAGTGCTCGTCCATTCAAATAAGACGTTTTCTGCTACAACATATGGACTCTAGTGGTGCTACACGACATACTTTCTTGTACTATTTGTAACGGTTACGTGTATGTTCTGATGTGAAGTAGATTGACGCTCACACATTAGGTAAATATAAGTCATCCTGTTTTGGAATGTGTAGAATACGTTGAAAAAATGAAATAAAAAAAATATATCGTTTGCTCGCAAACACATTTACGTAGGAAAGAGATGTTTATAACAACAGATTTGTTTGTTTCTTTCATATTTTTAGGAAGGATTCTATTGAATTTTGACTGAAGTTTATGGTAAAAATAATATACATTCAAGATGAAATGTGTGGTATATAATAGAGGAGACGAATGGTAGAAACTAATTGACTCTTTATAAGAAAAAGTACGCACCATTCTCTATATGTCCCTGTAAGTACGGAGGTAAACAGAAAAGTAGAGACCTCCACCGCTAATGGGAGAAAGACGACCCGTACGAGGATAAAGGCGTCACATCCCGAAGTCACGAGAAAACAGAGAAATAGGTTTTTGAAGTGATTGAGCAGTTAATTTCTTACCACGTTTACATGTCATGTTAAGTGTCTCATGCATTATATCAGACTAGGCAATGTTCAAAAGGATTTTTTCGCTTATAAAAGCATTACTTATACCAACCATAATTTGTCGGGTATCAGAATTTGTATTAAGAGACGCTTGTATATTTTATGGTGAACTGCATTTCTTAAGAGTATCGCAACTCACAATTTACCGCAGCGCTCAAAGCTTTACGTAGAATGGAAATTTTAGAGCTACAATAACGAAAGAAAGTGAGGATATGCTGAATTTTGTACAAAGAAAAGATCCACCCGATTTCATTGTATTTATTAGTGTATGGGACAATTATTGTAATTGCGTACGGTGTTAATTAGAGCCAGACAAAATGCATTCCATTATCATTTTCGTTGATTTGATTTTGGAGACCTGGGGGCGTCTGCACTTCCTATCTTCCTGTGAACTCTATACTTAGGTTCCTGTCAAGAAAAAGAAAAATCGATACGGCTCATTCTTGGCTGTCCGCGGCAGTATTGGCGGAAAGCGCTCTGAACGCGGTTTGCTGTGATTTCGGTGTGTTTCACTCGTGAGAAGCACCATGCGCTCTCTTACAAAAGAGAAAATGTAAAGCAGATTGTTTTTAAAAATGACTTCACTTCTATACTACCGTAGTTTCAATTGTACAACAATTCAGAGATTACATTGTATCTTGTTCGATTAAATGCATATAGTTCAGTTACCCCTCCATTGAAGATGGACTAAATGATGTTTAAAAAGTTTAGTAGCCTGAGCGATACTATCATTTGTTATACATAGTTGGCTATTCGTCAGCCGACGTGGAGAACGCGCCCCGAATAGTTTGGTATTGTTCGTTCTCGATAATGGTAGATCTGGAACTAGCATTCTCAGACTTACCAACACCACCAGGCTGACCTCGTCATTGAGAACGATCGTAATTGAGCGTCTTTGTGTCCTGCTTTAGTGTTATAGGAAGAGTCAGATTATAGAGTAGTTTTAGTAATATTTATTTGAAGTTGTTTTTTTTTTTGAATTTATTTTTTTATATATTATTTTAATTGTGCAAATATAATTGCTTTGCATTTAATAGAAGTGTTTAATGTAGTTTGCAATATAGACCAGAGTAGATACCCAAAATGGGAGAGTATTTAATTCTTTTAACAGTTAAGAAATTGATCTCAGATACCATTCAGCATAAAATGGGTGTGAGAAGCTATTGAACTTAAAAGCCAATCTATTCAATAAGTTGGTTTTCATAATTCTTATTGGTATATTTTTTTACTTCAAGTATCATGTTTGTTTTGATTAAAAATTTGCATTTTTAATTAAAAGAAATTGTATATTATTGTGCACTTCCGTTACAGGAAGAGACTAAATTTGTAAAAGTTATTTTTGTTATGAATACAGATTAAGCGGTGCTGCTTTTCTTTACTCAAATTGAGCCCCTTTTTTTTTTCATTATATGAATGGGTGAAAACCAGAACGGTATAAGTTACATTTCACAAATACTACGAAATCCCTTTATGTAAGTGAATATTACGGTAAAGTCGTAGTGCCTTGTTTTATCATTGAAACTAAGGCACTGCAATTGTTCATTAAAACCACGAAAATTTATTAGACTGAAATATAGCTTAAAATAAACACGCTTTTCTCAGAATTTGTAAAATGTCTGGTTATGGTTTTTACTCATTCAGATGTCAGTTACTTCACTTCCTCAGTTCAAAAGACTGACGTTTCATTATTTGTTAATAAGATTATGCGATATTATAGTATCTAACGTAGGAGAAGATACTGCACTCCGTATATGTAATAAACATTAGTTTAAAAGATTAAATAGAGACTTGTTTGCAGGCGATGCGACACAATCTCAGGCAAATCTGGAAAAATCTTAAATCTGATTGTGAGAGTGTGTCGGTAGTAGGAGTGTCACAAATTTTATAAAATATACTGAAGTAAAGGAAATGGTTTGATCTATATGAATTTGCCATTCTCTTTTATAAATTAGCATAATTCACCGAGAGTATGCCATTTGATCATATAGAATTACATTAAGTGATTATAAGACAATAATTATTATAATAGTATACTAATAAATAAATGATATGTAGTGAAATTATATGAACCAGTAACAATCAAGCAATAAGCAAATAAAATTCATATATAGCACTTCAGCGCATTGTGAGAGATTTAAGGACGCGTTTGCCTCATTCGTCAGACGAGACTGGGTGAAGAGTGCACCCAGTGGGGCACGATGGCTCGCCGCAAGAAGTGAAGTTTGCTGCGAGGAGCTGCCTCGGCGCTCTGCGCTCCGATGATTGTCGGTCGCGCGCGCGTCCGGGCGAGGCGTGTTTCGCGTGCGGCACGCCACCCCCTCTCCCCGTCCGCTCACCACCATTCCCATTCACCCCGTCACCCCGCTCCGACCGCCGCTTCCCAGGCGCCACGACCACTTTTTTTTGTATTGTGCAGCGACCCGCTCGACCTGCGACTCTAAATGTGGTTTTCTTTCGGAAATCATTTATAATATCGCCTGGTTGGTATGCAGTTAATAAATACACAATCAAAATAAAAATCCTGCGAACAGTACAGTTTTATTTTGGCCCGTGCAATTGCGTCCGCTCCATCCAGTGCCTCTCTTCCGAACCCGCCCCGCCCCGCCCAGCCCCCCCCGCCGCCCGCCCCGCCCACCGCCCCGCCCCGCGCCCGCACCGCCCCGGCCCGCCCGCCAAGCCACCCACGCCCGCCCAGCGGCTGGGGCGGAGGAGACCGTGGATGTTCGCCAATGGAGCGGAGGCGTGCGGGCCGCAAGCCGCGGTGACTCTGGAAGGCGGGCCACAGGCTCCAACGCGACTAAAGTTGCGTAGGCGTCTTATGACCCACGTTTCCTGGGACTTGCGCGGCACTAAATGTTTTGTCCATATTCAAAGGGGT
>BOPP01000008.1:8492510-8509834 GCA_017312745.1 Gryllus bimaculatus
ATGGCGATTTGTCATACTGTGTATATATTTACGATAAAATAGTTTTGACTGGACACATCAATCAATTGAAAAACTTAATTTTATTCATTTTCTTATAAATAATAAGTAATCAACGTTTATATTTGAAGAGTATTATATTATATTATATTATATTATATTATATTATATTATATTATATTATATTATATTATATACTACGCTATACTACATTTAGAGAGTAAACAGTATAAGTAGAATTGGTAGAAAGGTATTATGAAAGTACATGTTTAAACATTAAATTAATGTATTTAGTATTTTGAAAAATAACTTTCATGAATAAGATTATCTCTACTAGCTCTGTTTCACAAGCATTTTTGTAAGCTCTCAGAGGTCGGGTATTGGATTACATCTAGAGATATCACGGAAGTTGGATGGGAATGTGTAAGTGAAATTTCGAATTTAACCGGGGAAAATAACTTGTATACCGAACTGTTCCTCGAGTGAATATTGGAATACGTGTTTTTTATTGTATTTCATGGAAGTGTACTCCCCATATTTATGGAAAATGTGTATTGTATGATAACAAGGAGAGTATTACTAGAAAATTTATCAGATAAAGTGTCCACTTATCACATTTACTTCACTTTCCCTTGCAGAAAATTGCGAAAGTCGTGCAGTGTAACAATCAAACAGGGACAAAGTTATATCAGCAAGATCTTTAAGAGAGATTTCAAACGAAAAAATGTCACAAAATTATAAAATAAAATTCAAACTATCATCTGTTTTATGTTTACAACCGTTTGTTTACGGTAATCGAAAAGAGGAAAGAGAAGAAAGTCTATCATATGTTGAAATGGATTGGTAATATTCTTCGATTTAGAGATAGAAAGACAAAATTTAACACTAAGGATTGCATTAGGAAGAAATATTAAGATATAACGAAAAAAATTAAAAAAACTATAGTGATAAAATTCTTGAAATAGAGGAAAAGCAGAGGCGAGACGACAATTAAAAGAATTAGGAACATTATTCATAGTGAAAGAAACACTATCAATGTATAAGAAAAATAGGATATAAAAAAACACGTATTTTGAAATAAAGTTTGTTTGGAAAACGGTATATTTTTAAGACTATTTTTTACAAAGATATGGCATAATTAGCTGGTATTTAGAATAAAATATTTATCCTAATCCGCGAGTTAATGACTGCGCCCGGATTAAAATCGTTCTCCAGAACAATGATTTTATTAGTTGCATCACTTTTCTTGGGCATCTAAATAAAAGTTACAGGCTATACCTCCGAAATAACTTATAATGTTATTTAATTTGTATTGTGACCTTTTTTCTTGAATTTCCGAATATTGAATAATTGTATCAACGAATATTTTTACATTGTATTTCATATAGGTAATATTGTTTTATTTTCTTATTTTTGTTATATTTATCTACTCCTATTGTGTTTCTTATTCGTTTTAAGTAATTCTTTTGCAAAAGATAAATGTCAGGAAAATGACGTATTGACTAGTAAATTTTGTTTAACGTTAAACAATGTACTATTAGTGTTTCTTACACTTCTGTGAATTACCATTTGTAGATACATCTTTATTAAGACCATACAACTCTTAAAATAGAAGAGTACGGTTACATATTCTCAGGATTAGATAGATAATAAAACCTCTCGTATGCAACAATATAATCTTTAGTTCCTAAGTAAGTACCTACAGCATTTGAAAGTGATCACTTGTTTCAAATGGGTTTAATTTTAAAACGGGGATATTTTTAAAGTATTAACACAATGAAAGATTATTAATTTTAACGACCTTATATAAACCAGAAGTAATAAGTTATTAGTCAACTTTTGAACGACTCACAGAGCAAAAAGTTTTTAAAAGTATTTATACTATATTATACTATTTACATTATATTGATTACAAAGGTTACATTTACATAACTGGTCCAATGTTTCGAATTGTAAAGTTCGAAGACTTCTATAGTGGTGCACTATTGACATTGTACACCCAAGGTCCAAGTCGTACATGTTATATACAAGAATATGATTTATTCGTCACGTCCTCCAAGAGGCAAGTTGATCTTAATTTGGGAAGCTAGAGTCGAAACGTTCTGCCAATTATCAAAATAGTTACAATTATAATTAATACAATGTAAATAGTGTAACTGCATCTTTTAACATTAACGATTTAACATTAAAAAACATACAATTAATAGCTTAAATAGTAAATAACGGAAAAATAATGTAATAATTAGGTATTTTCATTAGAAAAATACTGTCTAGGAAATGTCTAAAACAATAAAAAAATAACTGCAGCAAGTTATTCATATTATTAAGTTATATAACAAATGCGTCACATGAATATAAAGTTCTAATTGCATTAATGCAATATTTTTTGGTAAATGATAGCTATCATAGAATATGTACAGCATGCTCAAAAGGGAATGCTAGACGAATAAGGTCGGATAACCGCGAGCGTAATAAACGAATAATGATTCGTCATTAACAGCACAGAGGTTAAGAAGACGCAATCGACACCGCATCTAAACAATGGAGAAAGTAAGGAGATTCATCCTCAACATTTTCAGTTATCCAAGCGATGTCCACAGATAATCACACAAGGTATTTTGAAGTCGGGGCTTCGCCTTTCCCAGACTCTCCAGCAGACCGGTGCAAATTCTTTGAGAATAAAAAAGGTAAGAGACACCGACATGGAAACACCTGCCTCCCAGAAAATCTAATAAACGTACAGAGAGGAGGACACCTCAAAACCCGACATTCTTCCCCCCGGCGCGCGCCTCCAATCGCATTCCTCGCCTGGCAAGACGAGGAGCGAGGCGTCGCGCCGGACGCGGCCAACCCAGGAGTCCCACAGGGGCCGGGCGGGGGGCAGGGGGCTACAATCGGCGGCGGCGGCGTCCGGTTCTTTGTCCGGGCGAATTATTGAGGCGCCGGCCGCGCCCGTCAAATTAGCCCGCCCCTTTATTTTTTCATTCGGCTCGGTAACCGGTCGGGGCTGCCAATTTTTAATTAGCGATCCGCAGCCGGCGCCTCCGCCTCCGCTTGCGCCTCCGCCGCCGGGATGCGCGCGCGCGGAACTTGCGGGAAGAGAAATTCGGCTTCCCTCTTTGTTCGGAGCGCCGATAGCCGCACAATAGCGTTTGGCCCCGCCCCCGCCCCAGCCCGGCCCGGCCCTCATCCCCCGCCGTGACGTCGCCGGGCCGCTGACCGCTGCCGAACCGAGCAATTAAATAAAACATTTAACGGGCGAAACCCGATGGCTTTACCTCGCTCGCGCGCGTTGGCGAAGCGGGCGCGCGAGGGATGGGCCGCCGGGGGCGGCTGCCGCAGGAAAAGGGGTGCGTGGGTGGGGTGGTGATTGATTCTGGGGCGCGACGACGGGTTCAGACGTAAGAAGTTCAGTGGGCTGGGGCGGGGAGGCGGGGGCGAAAGGTGAGGCGCGCGCGCAGGGAATACGCCCCCCCGCCGCCGGCGCCTAGCGCGAAACAAAGGAGGCGGCCTGCGCTCGCTGAATGAATATCAGAATTACGGGGGCGGCAGCTGAGTACGAGCGGCTCGCGGTTCGTATCTGTTCGCTGCGCCCAATACGAGCTCCCCTGCGTTCATGCCTCCAAATGACGCTGAGCGGAAAGCTCAACGTATTCATAAGCGCTTCTGTTCCACTGGGTTTATGCTGTTTATAACAACAGTTTTTGTTTTTTTTTGGTGAAACCACATATGCGACACTCAAAGCAATGTTAATTGATATCTTCCAGTTCGGACCTAATACGGAATTTTGTACACACTTCTGCAAATTGGGGAACTTTAGTAATATCAATCGATAATATTTATTTTATTTTATTATTTAATTCTTATGTTAATTTATTTCTTAATTTATATCACACTGATCAGTAGAGACCTTTCATAAATACCGTAATATAAAATTGTAGTCACAGGTGAAGTTACATGAATGCAGTTCACGTCGAATCCATATTTCAGAGTCACATGTCCTCCGCCACTTTGCATGCTGAAACTCTGGCATACTATGCAACTATTCAAGAACCATTTGATAATTCAAATTTAATAATGTCTAACTTTCTAAAAAATTAAAAGGAATAGTTTTAAAAAGTTGCTACTTTTCTGATTAACCGCTAATTAATTTTTAATTATATTATAACTTTACAATCCTAACTTTTGAACAAGAGGATACAAGGTCTTTTAAACGTTATTCTCAAGATCATGAGACGTCAAAATTCAGGGAAATGAGCAAAATGATTCCGCTAAAGTGATCACTGTTTATCCTAATAACATTCTACAGACTTTGTTTATGATAGCTGAAACTCATTACTTCGAATAGGTGGTGAGATATAATCATACATACTTAACATTATTAGAATCATTGGGTACGAACCAGCACTGGCAGTTTAAGTGATAATAATTTGGCAAAAATTCAAAGTTTACCATTGAATAATATGATAATTAATAATGATAATGATAATAATATAATCATGATAATAATAATAATAATATAATAATAATAATAATAATAATAATAATAATAATCATAATAATAATAATTAATAATACTAATAATCGTACCGTACAATACAGTACAGACGAATAAAGCGGCATTGGCAAGTGCATTCGATCGCGTTCACGCGCACTTCACTTCCTTCACTACAGCTATCACTGTTTTAATTACATGACCATGACACTTCACTAGCACTCTCACAGCGGACTAGCACAGGCACTTTACTCATTTAATATCTGTTACTGGTACTTGTTCTAACTTGTTTCAAAACTTCGGACACTGAGAGGAAAAAACTTTGAAAACTGCTGCAACTGGTAACGCTGTCCAATCTCTAATTGTTCTGTTACAAGGAAAACTGTCCCAAGCCTGAATTTTGTTTTCCTTGCTCGAATTTGTGGGTGTTGATCGCTTCGGCCGTATATATATATGTAAATATATTACTTGAAGACAGAAATATATTTGCAAATTCAGCAAAAATGTATACATTCTTAATTGTACAAAAAGCCTCCACTATAGATAAAGATCCTGGTCTTTACATTCTGAAACTATTTGGTGGTTTTAAAGTGTTACTTTTATTCATGATTGGCTTCCTTAAAGTCTCCTATTCTAGCTATCATTTTTATCGGCATTGTTCTCATTTTTGATGTATTTATTTTAGCATTCATTCACTCTGCTCATAGTTGAACGCGATCGTTTGTTAACGGGTTGGTCCAATATATTAATACCAATGGACAATAGTACGTGAAGTACACAATATTTGAATACAGTGCCATAATAACATGTTTGTTACGCCGTCGAAAGTTTCGTGAATAACATGATTTTAGCTGAAGTGAAATGCCATCTATAATGGACACACAAAAAGCATTTTGCTTCTAGTTATTCTCATACTAGTTAAAAATATTCTACTGAAAAATATCAATATTATCGCGTACTCTAGTGTGCTCTTGGTTTTAATTTTCTTTCACAACGTAGTGGCAATTGTATCAACCAATATCCATTCTTTTTAATCTTCATTATCAAACTTTCATTATCTATTTATTTCCCCATAGTTTGTGTTACTACCTGTTTTGTATTATTTCTAGTATTATTTTCGTGTCTTGCTTCACAAGATTTTCCTCATCACCTCCATCACTTTTTCTTCTGTTCCTTTTCTCTCCCTTCTACTTCGCAATTTCTTGTTTTCTCTCAATCTCTTCGTTTCTATTCTCTCCATCATCTTAACAAGCAAAACTTCAAAGAATTGTTTAAAATGCAGCCAAGACAAATTTGATAGAGAAGATTGTCAAATATTCGCGACAGTAACTTAAACGTTCATATAATTGTAGTAAAATGATATTGTAGTAACTGCATATCTTTAAGTGGTTCTGAAGGAGCGAACCATATTGGGCGAGCCCCGCCAGCGGATCGCAGTCGCGCCCTGAGAAGCTTCTATATGAGCCCGATTTTACGACGATTATTTCCGGCAGTGTTCCTCGACAAATCGCGCGAAGGGCGCCGGGCGCCCTTGCCCTCGCCCCGTCGGGGTCATCGCGCGCGCCGCCGCGGCACCGCGGTGGGCGAGGGGGAGGGAGGGGCAGCGCGCTCGCGGCGCCACCGCCGCCAGGCAGGCAGCGGCCGCGCGCAGCGCCACGCGCGACTTACGGCGGGGGAAATTCCGTAAGTTACATCCATCGGCGCTGGCCGAGGATTGCCTATAAATGCAGCAGCTTTGGTTCCATAGGAACAATCGTCCGCCGCTCGAATACGGCGGCCCGCGGTGCGCTCGCGGCGGTGGTTGGCGACGGCGGCGGCCCGAGCGCGCCTCGGGGCGGCGGCGGCGGCGGCGGCGGGCGGCACCGAGCGTCGCACTGCCGCTAAATCACAGCTCCGGTCCCCCCCCCGCGCGAGGCGCCGCCGCCGCCGCCGCTCGCTCAGGGAGGCCGTTATTATTTCTGCGTTACGTTAACGGCGGTCTGGTCGAACGCGACAGAGATAATTTTCGCTTTCTTCTGCGTTCTTGAATGGTACAAACCTCTCCAATCCGGGGCAGTCGGGGGCGGGAGGGGGGCGGGGGCGCGGCGCTCGCTCCACGCGCCTCACGCGCTCGCACCTCGACGCGCCGCGCGCCTGCGTGCAAATTATGCGCGCGGGGCAGGGGAGGCAGAGTGGCGCGGGAGTAATGGTCCAAGACATCTCGACGCCGTCAGCGCGGCGTCGGCTTGGTGTAAATGCTAATTGCAATACTTCTTGACAGATCTTTTTCGTGACTAATAAGAAGCAAACATTCGTTTACTTGTCGGCCGAGCGGGCGGCGTCGCGTCCGTCAGCGCGACGTGGCGTCTTCGCTGTATTGGACGTTGGCGCGTCGCAGCGCCCGCGCACACTCGCCGCCGCCGTGTCGGGCCCGGGCAGCAATCCATTAGGCCAGGGGTTGCGCGCGCGCTGGGCGCTGCGCCCGCCCCGCCCCCGCCGCCCCGCCCTCGCCGCCGGCCCGCCGCGGGAGGTCCACATCAAGCGAAGCGGTAGGCGGGGCGGCACGGCCGCTCGTGCTATCTGATATCGATTCCGAGTGACGACCGCCCGCCCGCTGGCGATACCGTGGTGACGGCCGGCAGTGAAGCGGACTGCGGGAGGGCCGCGCTGGGGGGGCCGGCGCGGGGTGCGGTGCTGTTTTGGCAGCGCGCGGGGGGACGTCTGCCGTGGCCAGGGGTTAATACGCCCAGGGCCCGCAGGGTGAGTCGCCGGCCTCCGCCCCGGCTCGAGTGGCCGCCGCACCCTGCCCACGCGTCTTTTGCTTGACGGCGGATAGCGCCAACCTCACTGCGATAGCCGCCTGCACGCGACCCCCTCTAGATTACGCCGTCAGTAAGAATGCGCGCGTAATCTCAGGACGAACGCAAATGCGCACGTTCAGTGGTCCTATTAAACACTTGCCGCTTTTGTCGAGCCCCATCTCTCTTACCGTTGCCTACTTTGCCCTTCAGGAATAGACTGACGTCCACGCGCCACCGCAGTCAGATAATAGATTGCGGCACTCGTCACTTCATTGACAATTAGAGCAATGCCTTGTCATGTCAATATGTCTGTTAGTGGTATGTGAATAAAATCGTTAGCATGTCATGAACTAATTACATTAGTAAATCATTATCCTATTAAGGCTATATATATACGTATATATCATATTATATTATATAAATATATTATATTAAAAGGTACGCGTGCTGCAGGGTAGACGAGTTGGTGTGGCGGTCGGTGATGGGTGGATGGCTGTTGTTTGGGTATATGTGTAGATATATGGTTGTAATATATGTGTAATATATTAATATATGTTGAACTATATACAGTATTTACGTCGTACATTAGGAAACTTATGGTAAAGAAGGATACAGTTTAAACGGTAGTAACTTATATTTTTGTTGCATTTTTTATGGCTATAATCAAACTAAAGGACGATAATTTTTCTTGTACAAATGCCTCTCAACATGGCGGATTTCTGCTCTTTAATTCTTATTTTGTGACCCATTATAGGCGGTGAGAAATGCCGCTCCAAGAATCTCCACTCTCACCGGTCCCTTTCACACCGCTGTCCACATTTCGCGCCATCATCCTCACCTCGCCTCCGCCCGCCCCGCCGCGGGGACCCGCACCTCTGCACCTGTCACTCAGCGCTTTCACGGCCCTGCGGGTAGAGCGGCCGGGGGGCGGCGCGGGGCGGGGAGGGGCGTGGGGCGGGGACGAGAGCCGAGAGGCGAAGCGAGGAGCGGGAGAAGGGAGCGAAGGAAGCGGGCGGGTTGGAGCCACGAGGTTCGCATCGATAATCGCAAATCAGCCTGGCGGACGACGGGCGGCGGCGGCTGGCGGAGGGGTCGGGGTGGGGGGAGGGCGAGGCGGCGATCGCCGGCGGCGCCGTCCGCAGCGGGTCGCGCCTTTTCGTTAATCTTGGGCCTCGGCGGCCCCGCTACCGCCCCCGCCCCTCCTCCCGCTCGCCCCTCGCCCACGCACGCAATAACAGCTATCGGCTTCGCGCCGGACCTCGCCTCGCCTCGCGCTGCCTCGCTTCGCCTCGCTTCACCTCGCTTCGCCTCGCCTCGGCCGACGTTGCAGTGGCCGCTTTTATACACATATTCATGAAAGAGCTTCGCAGCGAAATCGACAAAACAACGCGCCGAGAACGAATGAAAAGACGCTTCCCGAATGATGCGAATTACGCGGCGACCGATTCTCGTGCGCATGCGCATAAGGTTTTCGACCTCGCGCTCCGGCATTCGTTCTTCGGTTCTCAGTAACGTTAAGAACATTATTCTCTGCAATGAACAGAAGATTCTAAATGAAATACGTGGAGTGCTCGGAAATTGTGAAAATTCCAAACGCTGCTGAAATCACTGCTACTATCGACTCACAAGAAATAATGTTTTCACGATGTCATATAAGAAACGTGCAAATACCAGTGCAACATTATTGGGTATTTATATTTTATGAGGTTTCATAATGCAGACTAGTCGCATAGAAGTACTTTAGACTAGTCGCGTAGAAATGTTTCTCCATTGCTGTTGAGGCATGAATCTCAGAAGCAAATTAAAATGTATTGAATCAACTAGTTCAAATAATCATTCATTATTTCATGTTTGTCCAGTAAAGTAATATAGATATCTCGTGATATTTAACCGCATACATTCGGCAAATGGCATATTTAACCGCCAACATACGGACCTTAAACATATTCAAGATCTCCCATTCCTCCTTATAAAGTTATTTGTGCCATGTTTATCCTTTGATGAGTGATAGATCCAAGAGGTGCAATGGTATACGAGATGGACAAGCAAAATGCGAGCGGTTCCTTTAATGCATCTCGCGATAGTCTAATCTCACCAGGACCGACCATGACCCTTTAGGCATTTTATTAAGAAATTTTTAAATGATAAAAAAATAATCTTAATGTTTTTATTTATCACTTTCAAGTAATACTGTCGACAAACAATGCTACCGCGAAATATTACAACATTCCTCTAGGCCTTCTGAAATTGTAGGTAGTTTTACTAAACTAGCAATGTCTTCTTCGTGAGTATCTCGTCATATTCTTTGGTCTTTGGTCTATCTTTAGTGAATGAAATTCAGTGTTCTGACAAGCGGAACAACTTTCTCAGCCTCCTCACTTTTCTATGATGTTCTTCTTTCACATTCTTGTTTCGCTTCTATTCCCCGCCGTTTCCAATTCTTCCGATTTCTAATTAGTTGAATACGATGATGTCATGCAATAAGCAAAATAAATTAGTAACCGGCATTTTGCATTTTTGGTCGTTTGTAATAACAATGGCTACATGAATCCAATCTCAGTACTTTAATTAATATTACTTTCTAGCAGACGTCGCACTATCATCCTGCTCCTACATGCGAGATGAAACAGCCACTGTTCGCCTTCCTTGGGGGGCGGGAGCCGAGGTCATCCGGCGCCACTTGAGAAGCGCTTCGTGCGGTGGCGGAATCAGCCCCGGGAGAGCGCGGTCCCCTCGGGGGCTGTACGCGTCGCCGAGGGCGGCGGCGGAAGCGCGGACACCCCTGCGCGGGACTTATTTGCGCTGCGTCTCGCGGCGGTGGCGGCCTCCCGGCGGGGGCGGGGATGAGGGCGGGCTGCGGGACGCGCGTCGCGCCCGATGACTCATTACTAACGGCCGAGACCGGTAAATTATTGATGACGATGTGTTGAATGAATCGATACGCCCGCATCCCTCCCCCGCCGCCGCTGCCACAAGTGGAAGCAAGCGCAGCGGCCGGGGGCGGAGGCTGGGAGGCGGAAGGAGGGGGAGGTGTTGGCCTCTCCAGGCCGAAGGGAGTGGATAATCTGTGTACGTCGTGAGCAAGAGAAGGAGGGGGGGTTGAACACGGAGAATGCGGATTGTGTAGTGGGATCTACACGGCTTCGGGGATTTACGGAGAGAGTTGCAAGTTGAGGGGCGGTAGAGAAACAACTGAAATTGTTCGTTCACGTCGGGAGAGAGTGAGATATGTGAAACTATTGGGAAAGAAACGACATGTTAATAAGATCTCTTAATTTATAGTGCAAGTAAAACCTAAGATTTTTACCTTAGCGCAACTTTGCAATATGGAGAAAAATGTGCGGAAATAAAGGTAGAAGAATGACATCTACACAAATATTACTGTTAATTTTGTGAAAGATAGATGAGACAAAATTTCTTGTTTAAGCTGGACAAATTCAGTGTTTTAAAAACGCGAAAAAAGGCAGATGATTGTGATGAGAGAGCAGGGAGACTGCGTGGAGTCAAGGAAAAAGGAAAGCATAAGTGTCCAAAACAATGATACACTTTAAATGTACTAAAGGAGAGATCCGGAAAAGAGGTGTAGTTACATAGCTGAGAAATCACATAGGAAGACCTCAACTCAACACACAGGAGGTAAAGACAACGGAAAATATTCGCGTTTTACCGCAAGAATATGCTCCAAAATCTGCCATAAACGTAAAACACCACGACGAGAGACTAAAAGAAAAAAAAGGAGAGCGACGTATTTACGAAATGACAAATAATTTTTGAAAATATACAGCTGTGCATCAGCACAAGTCCAATAATTAATTATTGGTCTTCCGCGAATAACAATTTGTAGAAATAGATTTTTCGTGATAGGCATGGCAAGATTAAAGCAGGCGGGCGCACCCCCCTTCGGGGGCACCGCATGCGAGGGGCGAGGGAGGGGAGGAGCGCAGATGGCGCACTAACCCTGCCGTCCCTGCCCCCAGCCGCGCGAGAGCGTTGACAGTTCGGCTTGCCCCCTCCGAGCACCCTCGCGGCCCCCGCCCGCAGCCCTTCACAGGACCCGAAGGGCAGGGGAACCGGAAGGAAGGGGGAGGCGAATCGCATCCCGCGGAGTTCCTCAAGGCGGCTCTCATGACTCCAAGCTGCACAAAGAGGTTCCCGCTAAGACTGACTACGTGATGGATGGATGAGTAGAGGGATTATTTCTCACCGCATTCTTCAGACGTGCACACAATTTGTTCAATAATAATCTCAACCTGTCTGCTAATCGTACATGTATATGTGATTAAATCATAGTGTGTATATGTAAACGCTATAATTTATAATTTATAATTTATAATTTATAATTTATAATCTATAATCTATAAATTAATACAAATAATTATATTAATTTTAAAAAAGTAATATTCATTTATACACTTTGTAAATAAAGTTGGAGTGACTGCCTGTCCGCCGTTTTCTTATATCATATGCTTATTTATGTAATATAAAAATTAAATAAATTGCTTTCACGATGTTTGTGTGAGTATTTGTCTGCGGTCTCAGCCTGTCTGCCTGGCTATTGGTCCGAAATGATCTCCGAAACGGCGTAACCAATTTCGATGTTGCCGAAAGGGAGTGTGTTTTGTGGAATATAATTTAGGCTACTTTTTCAAATTCTTATTTTCTGTTTTATAAAAAAGACGGTTCGTTTGTTTGTTTGTTTTTATTACAAATCTACAGTTTTAACTCAAATCTACAGTTCCAATCTTAACAACATTTTGAGCATGTGAGCTTAAAAAAAAGTAATTGTCAATATGGTATTTCGTAAAAAATTCCCTTTTGGCTCCTTTTAACAAAATTTAAGGTTCATTTTTTTAGCTTTTGGTGAATACAATAAAAAGGGGGACGAAATTCATCCAAGCATATTGAATGTTTCTTAAGGCACAAACAATTCCTTACTAAATATGTTTTATTCATTTCAATAGTGACATTACGCAATTGGTACGTGCCGGCTAAAATTACGACAGGACATTTGACCGGAGCATCCAACAATGCATATTTTTTCAGCTGCCCGTAGCACTGCCGGAGGAAGGAATGTTTATCGTAGCAAGCATTGGCAGGAAAAAGTAGTCATTCGCAGATGATAAAAGTTAACTGATGTTCCATACCTTGTCCGATCGAATTGGACATTATACACTCTTTTAAAGTTTTTTATGGTGACTGTCCGTTCTTTTTGAAATGAGCTTAGTCATAACTCACGATTGTCACATAATATAATAATATATAAAATTTCATTTATTTCGAATTCACTTATAGTGCGTCGTAAGTTTTCTAAAGGTGTTGAAGCTAATATTTTATACTTTTCATAAATGTTCTTCAGTTGTCATCAATATGTTCTACAACATTGGGTCTCAACATCTTGGATGGAGATGATTCATACTCACTTGCAACTAATTAATATTTTTGCTCTGGAGATGAAAGTTTTCCACGGTAGGAAGAGCCGACTAGAAGCACGAAACCAGCTACACCTAACCAGCGTACGATCATGCATTCATGCATTAGGATGCCGTTCCGATTGTATCTGTGAATTATTATTCTATATAACATCCTCCAACACCATATACTAGACTTGCCTTATATTTCCTTAATCAGCAAGTCATAATTTTGCCTCTAATATTGTGACAACATTCATGGGAATAATTCACCTCATGACACCTCCCATCTATCGCTGCCTAAAGTACATTTTTTCACATTTTCTTACTTTTTCGGTTTTCTCATAGTAGATCAGAAATATCATTTTAAAAATATTAATGAACAGTAAAACCTTGCAGTAAATGACAATTTTCTTTGAAAAAATTGGAGCAAATTTTAAGAAAATTGCGCTTAAACGCTGCAATAAATTCGAAATTTGAAGCACTTTTTCACAGAAACATTTTGAGTTTTGCCTGTATGCTAAACATATCGTTCATTTAACTTCCGCGTTAAATAAAGTGAAGATACATAATTCAGGTCAAAATGTAAATTTACTACAAATTGATATGCAATTTTTGAACGAAACAAAGCCTTGTAGTTTAATGCGATGGCAGCAGTAAATATAAAGACACACTAACTCAGTACTTTCTTTACCTTTATTTTTCAGACTTGCGGCCATCAATATTAGAAAGAATGCAAATAAATAAATAAACGAATAAATAATCAATCTATAAACGAAGACGTACAGCTAGTACAATTGAATAACTATGATATTAATACACTTAATACACTATGATTAACATACCCTGCAAGGACCAGGAGAGGAACACGCACCATGTTTGCAAATGGTAGGGTGTTGGGCGGTAAAGAAAATTCCGTATTAGGACTGAGAAACTTCGTCTTACTCTTCTGGTTGTTGCAATGTATGTATAATTAATTCTAATTTTTTTCACCAGAATTGTATTACGTAGAGTTTATTTGTAATTGACACGGTACTTTTTTGTTTTTGTGGCCTTATAATTTTCTTGTTTTTCCTATTTTATAGCCCTGATGATGGAAATATCTTTTCTGAAACGTTGTCAAAAATTAATGAGTTAATTATTTATGCTCTTACTGGCCAAGCCCCGTAGACCTAACTTAAGTAAAAAAAGTTAGAGGTTCGTAGGCGTTATTCCTAATCAAAGAGATTACTCAATTAAAAAAAAGTTTCCCTATCGAAATGTTTACAACTAGTTTAGCATCAAAAGCAATGTCCTAAAACAGGGATACTTAAGGGGTCCGCCCACTTGGCGTGCCCTGGCCAAGCGCCAACAATACCGACTGCTGGTTGTTTAATCAGCGCGACGGGAGGGGGGAGTAGGCGCTCGGGCGTGATCGGTTGCAGCCTAGGTGAGGAGAGTGTCATGCTGGCCACAGCAATGAGTAATTGCGGGCATCTGGTCTGAAGCCTTGCATTTCTTCCGTCTTAAAGCACACTACCTTTGTTTGTGTCATGCAACTTCAGTTGTTAGCGTGCATCTTATTGTGTATCTAAAAAGAAGTGATCTTCTCAATGCTAGAGAAGTTATTCATAATATTGGTTTTGGATGTTCAAGTGATTGCAGGAATCTCTCTTGCACTATCCGTAGTGGTCGGTTTCTATGACATCTATAAATAAATTAGAACAAATACTACGCGAGACGCCACAAATACTAATATGTAATATTGCACCATAACTAGAGCTCGCGCATTCCCTCATGAATATGAACAACAGCAAAACGACGCAGCCACTAAAAAATTTCGCGGCAGCCCCAATGACTCTTCATTCCTTGTTATTCATACCGGCGGCGCGGGCATTAAATGCCATTTGGCAACTAATGCATTAATACTCGGCTTGCCGGGGGCGTGGACGGAGCGGAGAGGGGGGACGGGGGTGGCGCTCTTGGCGGCAGGAGAGCGTGTGTGTGGAGAGACCGTCCGACCGCCCACCCGCCTGCCCGTCCGCACGCACGCACGCACACACGCACGCGCCGGGCGCACGGTACACAATTACCTGTTTGTTTTAAAAATGGACTGGCCAGGGCGCAGAAAAATCAAACAGCCAGGTGGGCGGGCGGGAGGCGGGGACTGCGGGAGGGGAGAGTGATGTGAGCGCGGCGAGGAGCGCCAGGTGGCGGGGTGGGCAACGGGGAGAGGAGCTGTGGCTGACAGCCAAGCGTGGGTGGAACATGCTTACTAAGGTTTGTCCGCTGTTTAGTTACTACAGGGCACGTTTGTTTTAAGATTTCCAACAATTTTAGGTACCTATTAACATAATTTTGCTGAACAATCATATTTTTGTACAATTTGTTTGTATTCACAGCAAAATACCGTTCACATAAAAAAAATTTCTACGAAGGGAGGTGGTTGTTCATTACAATGTCCGCAACATTGATGTCACATGCTTCCGCTGACCTATACGAGATTTGAGCCGCTGTAAGTGACTGTAGCTGCTCCAAATGAAACTTTGGATGCGCTTTATGTTACTTCTTTTGAATGAAGTTCCTATATCAATCACTATCATGGAGATAATTTACTTTCTTTGCTTCATTTTTTAAATGCATAGTATTGGGTATTGAGTTTTTTGTTTATTCATCCTTGCGTAATGTTATTCAGTCATTAAATTATTACCATTCCTTGAGTTATTATTGTTTCCATATGACGAAACTATTATCGAATATGTTGTCATACTTGATTTCCACTACATTCATGCGAACTAATATAAGTGTTTTAACTACATATATCTCAATATAAATAAAATATTTATTAGCAATAAGTGTGAGAGTCAATCATATTTTACTATATCAGAGTCAATATTTTATATCATTTTGACACCAACGTGTTCATCATTGGGTTAGATATACATGATATGGTTTACATTGACGCCTCCTTTCCTCGGTATTCAATATCAGTCGTTTTTAACGTCTAGAGCACCTCCCCCAGCCTTCCCTTATCCTCTTGGTGGTCTGCAGTGGGCTTTAGGCAGTTTGCGGCGTTGGGATCCTTTTTAACTGTTAGGGAGGTACGGTGGCACGCACATCTGTACATTGTACACATCTTCCACCTGTCCGCAGGTCGTTATATGTTTCCTCTCACTCACCTTTGTTTGGAAAGGGGGAGAAATGTGAAAGCGGTTAAATAGTTATGTGACGAATGATAATTTTGGAAAAGTACCAACCTCGCTATCTCACACAAAGCAAACATCCATGTTAGTGGTAGATTTCATACCAATGATACTTCGATCACAGACTTTTCAGAGGCGTTTGCCTTAGCCAAATCTGCAACATGAACGTGTCTTCTACATACGTTTCTCGTGCAATTATTGTGGTTAATTTTGAAATTTTTTATTCTTGGACATATTCAGAATTCAGATTTAACACTGAAAATCGGACATATGCCGCCTTTATAAGTAAAATAATACTCTATTATCTATCTATAGCTTAAAATAAAAATAATACTCTATTTTTACAAGAAGTTTAAAGAAAAAAATTGAGCAGTTTTTGAGAAAATTTTAAAAATGACCGGGGGTTTTCATGTAAAATACTTCAACATTTGGAAGAACTTTTTTCAAAATCTCAGAGCTTTGACTCGATCCAGATGGACAACGGTATATTCACTTTGGAACAAAGTCTATGTGCGATTTAGACGCTAGTAGTGTTCACAGATGGCCAGACGGTTTGGATCACTGAACTCAAATCGACTGAGTTCTCTTGCCCAAACGGAAAATCCACAGACACAAACGATTACAGAATTCACGATCGATGAGTGACAGCCATGTACGAGATACAAACAGCAAGCGGATGCTGTAGAATGACCGAGAGCTGGCAGATCTTGACTGGCGCTGTAAAATACTCACTTCTCTCTCCTTCCAAATTTCCGGGGGCGGTCCCCGCGCTCGCTCTTCCTCCACGTTCCCTCTCACCCGCCCTTTCGCCCGCGCTCCTAAAGCCTAATCGCCACGCGCCGCCCACCCGCGCCTTCTTTTGTCTTCCGGGACGCGCCCTCTTTCCCTGCTCATCCCTACCTGCGACCGGCAGCCCCGCCCCGCCTTCCCCCATCCTCTTTCGCTGCTCTGCCTTTGTGGGGCCCGCGCTCGCCACCGCCTTCGGAGTTGGAAGCTGTAGGGAATATTTCCCCAACTTCTGCGTCTTGACTAAAATAAATCCCCGATGCTTTTTTCGCCACGTCTTTCTGTTAATGGGAAACCGGCATAAATATTAGCGGCGGAGGCGGCGTCGCAGTGCTCGTCAATTAGCATGAAGAATTATTAATGAACGAACACTTCCGAGCGCCGCACCGCACCGCCGCCTCTTTCGCCGCCGCCGCCGCCGGCAGAAGAAAGGACGGAAGGAGGGAATAATAATTATTATTTTTGGGTCGCTGTTTTACTTTAGGCTAGATACTCGGCCATGATTTTTCGCCGCGATGCGAAGAGTCGTCACGAAAGCAGAAGCGCGTCGCGACGCGGAGGGGTGGGGGCAGGGGAAGGGGGAGGGGCGGGGGCGTCGCGAAGGAGCCAAGGCGATGAGCTCGCGGAGGCTGGAGGAGGTAGCCAAGCAGCAGCGCAGGCAGTGCGTGCGAGAGAG
>BOPP01000008.1:8511502-8524812 GCA_017312745.1 Gryllus bimaculatus
GAGGCGGGGGCCGCACAGGCGACACAATATTCCGCGGATTTCGCGCAACCGGAGAGGGGCAGCGCGCCCGAGGGCTATAGCGTATCAAAGAGCACGGCGACTGGGCACGGCGCGGCAGGCGCGGCGCAAACACGATACAATAAATCCTGCGCCGGAGAAAATCTGCTAGCCGGCGGAGGCGGAGCGCCTTGGCGCAAGCGAACGCGTCGTGGGACGCTCCCCTGTCGCTCACCGCGCGCTCGCCCCGTGCGCTTACCGCCTTTGCCCAGCCTTCCGCCTCGCCTCGCCTCGCCTCGCGCCTACCCCACAGCGCGCCGCCCTGCTTTGCGGCCTTCTGCACAACGCACGGTCTCACGAGCTTCTTTTCAACCTCTATTTTCCAGAGCTGCCAGTCTCCGAACAAGATAACACGAATATCAATTCAATATACCAGTAAAATAAAAAAAAATCCATAATAATTAACGTAAATTTATACTAATTTCGCTCGTATTTAATTATCTCAATTTAAGGTATTTAATTATAAAAATTAATATAATTTGCGGCGGAACCTGAGATTATGATTCGAATGCCGTGTCTCTTACAATCAGGTGAATTGTTATTTTCAAAATACGTTCGAGATATTTCACGAGATATTTCACGAATTTTGTACTTAGTCAATTTATTTTTAGAGAGTGTGCTTTTCTTGTAATCGTGAACAGAAAATTCTGTGAAATGACATTTTGAAAAGGATTTTGCGAAGCTTGTGTGAATTTTATTGATTTTTTAAAATTATTAAAGTCAAGATAATTGTAAATCCAATTAACTTTTTTTTCTGTTGATTATTGTTATGCAGGTGAAGTGAATCTTTCTCTCCAACAACATAAGATGGTGAATCCACGATTAGATTTCCTCTGAAAGCAACTACACGTGTTTAGGTAATCATAATGTATATAATATATTTGTAAAAACGTACTTACAAATAATTAATACATTATTTATAGAAGGTAATTATTGTTATGTACAGATAATACATTTTGCCTTTTTAATTTGCTGGAAATATAATTTCAAAGATACTAGTAATGTAACTACAGCATTCATAATAAACTGTAGAATAAAAGAACAACACAATAACAGGGTGATACGTTAAGCTCGACAGTTGGAGCATTAGTTCCGTGACGTAAGATCGCGAGCTGTTGCCGGAGCCATGCGTTCGTAGTGACCGCAGCCGACGGGCCTGGAGGGGCCCTCGGCCGTCTGGAGCACGCGCTCAGTGAGTGGGTCGCCGGGCGCATTCCTGGAAGCGATCCCGCCTCCTGCCTCCGCCCTCCCGAGCGCGCACCGCGCCGCGCCGCGCCGCGCCGCGCCGCTGTCGGCGCAGCGCTCAAGAGCCCTCCGCCACCCTCGCGCGCGCACGCGACGGCACGGCCGCTCGCGTGCCCCGCCCCTTACGGCCACTCAACTACCCGCGATTACTGCGCTGCCGATGCAACGGCGATGCAGGCGGCGGTGGACGTCTTAGCGATGCATTTTCTTGGCCGTCTTCAACCTTTGAGCAGAAGGCGAACGTTTAGTATTATATTCAAATATATCATACTTTTTATGAAGTGCATTCATCCACTTACTAATTAATAAGTATGTTTTATTGTAAACATTTATATATTGCATTAATAATTCGGTAGACTAAAACGCGCGGAGTAGGTAATGTCTGCGAAACTTGTAATTTGAATAGTAGATAGTAATACAACGGCAGATGGAGTTCACTTCCCTTTCTTTGCGGATGCTGAAATGTAAATGTATTAAAGTAGAACGATATAATTGAAGTCACGGGGACAAAAGGGATGACAATTTTCTATTCATAAAACTAAGATATATCGAAGTAATGTACTTCACGAGAAAGGACTACATTTGTTCGATTGGCAATGATGCAAACTTCATTCACTTAGTAAATTATACTGAGTTCACGCCTTTTTTCGTATGCATTATCTATTGCATGAAAACCCTCGTACTGCATTCAACACATCAGTCGCACATTAGAATAATAATATCACGACACAGTCAAACTCATTCTTAAAATTTCACTAGCCTCTTCATCTTTTTCTTCATTAGTGTACTAATTGCATCTTAGTGCAGTGATATCATTAACTCCAAAATATAGTGCTGAGAGGGTACCTCATTATTTTTGTAACGTCCGAAAAATTATATATATAATTCATATTTTATTCATATATTAAATATTTTACACGATAAATATTATATATTATATAGGTCTATGTTATATTTAATGAATATTTTGTGACATCCACCTTCAACACAATTAAGTTTAAAACATTTAGCGTCGTTTATAGCTAGGTGTTCGAACATTTTTAATAATAAATAATTTTTCTCAAAAAATGAATTCCTTATTGTTGACGATTAAATCTTTTAGTGATAGTTTAGCTATCAACCTTTCTTATAACCGCGATGCAACTGAGAGGTCACGACTATTAGATGAATGTTTCATTCTTTAAACACCTAATAAAATTAGGCACTCAAATCTTTTCTTAAGGTGGCCTACCATACACACCAATCAGCCAGAACAATGCCGTAATGACTGTATTCTTCAATAGCCATCACGAGTTCAATTCCAAGAGAGAAGTACTTTTTGTGTTGATTCAAGTAAGTAAGTAAAGTTGATTCAATAGAGTACGAAAGTATCTGTTCTTATTATTATACACATTGACTTATTAAGATAAAACATTTTAATGAATAAATTAAGGTTATAGAATAAAGTATAATGGAGATAATTGATATCAAAACCTGTAAGAATTCTATTACTTCCTAAGAATTCTTAAAGGTTTTGATAAAAACACTCTAAAATATTTAATATTGAAACAGATACTGTTTCAGAAGACAGCGAAGAAAATCAACAATCTAACACGTTTAACACCATAACAGCGAATTAATTTGTCTTTCCATGTTGAATTACTTTTTACCGAATATTTCTACAAATATTTGTAACTTTCACTGCAACTTATCGCACCAATGATCATGTAAAATAGCATCTTAAGTATTCGAAGCTGCGAATGCACTGAGTAGCCGCTGCCTGCCGGTTGGACTGCCTGGCAAGCTTCCAAGACGCCGCTCCTCGTCAGCTTGCGCCGCTCCCCCCGCCCGCCCGCCCTGCCCGCCGATCCGCCCCAGCGCCGCATCGCATTGTGGGCACGCCTCGTCGCGTAGGCCGATCCGCGTCCGAACGCACCCTTGAGCCGGGCGGGGGGCTGGCGCGGGCGGGGCGGGGCGGGCGGAGCGTGCGGGGAGAGGGGGGCGGTGCGGGCGACGCGCGGGGGCGCGAGCGCGCGCCCGGGGGCGCGGGCCCGCGCACCGAGGAAGAAAAAATCGATACTCACAGCAAATTCGGTTTGCTTGGTTAGGAACAGAGGCTGGCCCCAACGCGGCCGTAACGATGTACAAAACAAGCCTACGCAGCCCCGCGGGCGACGCGGCCGGGCGCGGCGGCGCGTGCGGTCGAGCACGGGCGGGGGCGCGCGGCGCACGCCCATCTTGTATCAACCGTCATACAACATATTTTCGTCTCGCGCCTCCCCCGCCGCCCCCTTCCGAATCTCGCCCGTCCCGCACTCGCCCCCGCGCGCGCAGCGCTCTCCGCGGACGAGTTGCTCCGCGCCGTCTAGCAGACCCGCAGTCTGTGACTTTCGAGTTCATATTTGTCCCGCTTATCCTCATTCAATTACCCATCGTCAGCGCCGCGCGGCCGCGGCCGCGCTTCCGCCCGCCCACTCGCCCACTCACAGGTGGACGCGCCGGCCCGCCCGCCCGCCCACTCGGCCGCAGCCCCGCCCCGGTGGCCGCCGTCATTAGCCTAATTGTGGGCGAGCGCAAGGAGCCTCGCCCCCGCGCTCCGCCCTTCTCTCCCTGCGCCCCCGCGTCGCCGCCGCCAGACCCCGCCAGAAATTATGAGTATCACACCGGGTTAGCCGGCCCCACAATATACCGCGTCCGCCCGCCGCGCGGGCCAGCTGCCGCTTGCAGCTGCCCCCCGCACCCGCCCCGCCGCGCAATCTCTCACCGCCCCGCCTCCTCCGCCGCCGGGACACACGCACCAATCACGTCCGAGAGACTGCTCGAGCAGTCGCTGAACCGGTCTTTAGCCTCAGGTCAAAGACGACATTAGGTTGTTGGCCCTAGGATTTCATCTGTTGATTCAGAAAGCATTTGCACCGAGATACAACGTGTAAAGCGTAATTGTTTAATGAACATCAAATCACATTTTTACATAATAAACAAATCATAATATTATAAAATAAGATTTTTGTTGGCTCCGTTTTATTAATTTAGTACAGAGAACTTTCAAGAATTGCGCAAGACATGATGGCTTTGCATGATGTACTTGACGAACGAATGAACGAACGAACGAGACAAACATTTCTATGCCATGAAAGATTTGAATTAATTGTTAACAAAAAAGAAAATTCTGTTATATTTATTCTACGGCATACAAAGGAAATTGTGTTGAGCGGAAACATTCATCAGACAAAATTTGCTGTTAGAATTTTGAAGATAATATTTATTATTCAATGCAATGTAACTAATTCTCCATAAAGAAACAATGGACAACTCCTTGCCGTGTCTATGATTCATATTTCATTTTTTCAAGCAGAAAACTACGGAGACAGTACCATAAGAGGGGTACGTATGCATACAGTATTATTGATTTCGCAATACAGACAACGTTTTGGTTGTTAGAGTAATGTAGAACATGTAATGTAACATGCACTTTGAGAATAACACGGTATTTGGGACCACTTGAAATCCAGTAGAACATACAAAGATATTTTAATAAATTTCAAAAGTTCGTGAATGCATATCGCATTGACATTTTGGAACGTCATTGAATCATTTTCTTTTTTTGTGCTTCACGAAACAACCTTTTGGATAGTCCAGGCATTACTCTGAGAATAATCAATATATGAATTTTGTTTCGGTTATTTTAAAGTTAAAAACTGTTTTAAATCAAAATAAAGGATGAAAGAAACGTTTATAAGGCCTGAAGAAACACCAAAGCGTTTTCTTCAACGCTTGGAACTGTATAATTATTTCATTTTAAATACATTAAATTGATTTCTTATTTATTGGTACGCTTCTAAATTTTTTATCTAAAAATATGTAAAACCTTTATTTTGAAGATTACTTGTTCTAATATTTCCTCAACTTCTGCGTCTTGTGAAATTAACAAAATTTAGCCAACTTTTATGAAAAAGTATTGAATTGAATTTGGAGTTATTTTGTTCATGAAGTTCCGAAGTGACCGATTGTTAAACCATGGTTGCATCCAAAACCAATAAACCAAAGAGCCGACCTGGCTATCCGAGGTCACTAAGGCTTGAGAACCGTACCTGCTTCGTGCCTGAAGGGTCGCGGGTTCGAATCCCGCCCGGGGCACGGATGTGTGTGTAGGTGTGTGGCCATACGCCGTTACCGTTAACTCACAATGTTACAGATTGAAGTAGTAGTAGTTGAAAAGCGACCTTAAATAAGTAAAAAACTATCGTCTCGTGGTTCGGATCGCGACGGCACATGCGCCGCATTGTGCGTCGTGCACCGTCGCGCCCTTTGCATTCTGCGCGCGAGGCCCGTGCCAACCGAACAAAGCCGCCCCGCCCCCCGCCGCCGCTTCTAAACCCCTTTGAACGCGGTCTTCGCACCTGCGGAATAAAAACTCGATATGCGGCGGGCAGTGTGGAGCGCGCGTCGCGTCGCGTCGCGTCGCAACCGATGACGCGAATTGCAGGCGCTAATTGCAGCAATTTCGCGGTGCTCGGCGCAGGGCGCGACCTTCCACCCCGAGCCCCCACCACCCCTCCGCCCCTCCACTGCCCCCGCTCGCGAGGCCCACGCGCGGCCGTGCGCAGTGGGCCGCGCCTCCTCGCTGCCTCTGCGCTCAGTCCGAGGCCAAGCCCAAGCCCAAGCCCATTCCCGAGGCCAATACCGTGTCCAAGTCCAAGATCAACCACAAACTCGAGACCGAGACCAAGCCCAAGCCCAAGCCCAAGCCCCCAAGATCAAGCCCAAACCCCAGACCCAACCCGAGACCGAGACCAAGCCCAAGCCGAAACCGATGACCAAGTCCAAGCCCATCGACGTCAGCGTTTTCCGAAGACTAGGCTTCTGCGGGATTGTTTCAATGGTTCCGCCCCCATTCTCAAAAATTAACTATCCAAACAAATTAAAAGAACACTCGACGCCAACAATTTTACCGTCAGATGTTACGCAAGTAATATAGAAGAAAATGCGTCACGCATCAAACCATTCTGATGCAATGGGAATGTATCTCTAAAATCACATTGACCGAAAAGAGTATTTAATATTGTTTATCGTCAGTGTGAAAATTAGTCGCGGTCGTTCTCTCAAGGTTCAAAGTTCTGAGAAAGTCCTTCAGGCACTCGAAAAAACCCTTGTGTGGTATAACTTTTCAGGGGGTCGTTTGAGGGTTCTTAAAATTAAAAACGTTAGCTCATGTCCTTTTTTTTTCACTTCAAACCGACTGTAAATTGTTTATATATACGCCACGAAATGGTGCAATGGATGTGAATGTTTGAACTATGCAATCTTTAGTTATTATGGGTTCAGGACAAATAATATGTCTGGATGCATTAATCCCATCATTTACACCATTATTCTTTGAGTATTTTACATTTAAGGATATTAGTAATTTTGAAATATAATTCTTGAATTTCTGTCTACAATTATAATTTTTGAACAGATATACATTATACAAAATAGATCAAATTTTAACAATTCAACATGTATAAGAATGGCAAATTAATTAATACAAAAATTATCTATTCTTCTAACATTACGAATTTTGTATGTACATATATCAAGTATTGTACTCATCAGAATGATCCATCGTTATTAGTAGTCACTCTCTTCTGTTGAAATATAAAACCATCGTGAATTCTAATATAAAGCTCTTAAAACAATTATGAAATCACAATTACAAGACAGTAACTGTATACCATTAACAAGGCGTTAGGATGTTTGTAATGTAAACTGTGTACCTCGCGATCTATTTCTTATTAAAGTTAAAACGATATAATTACCCCATCACCATTAAATGTCTCTTTTACAAACAATGACGAAAAAGTGTTGAGTCTTTCTATTATAACTAAACATTTTTTAAAAAATTCAATATGCGTGATCCTTAATTTTTCAATTCATTATTATTTTCAATTTTCTACGATTTGTCAGTGTCGTCATTCACAACGCCTCACTATTGCAAATGATTTGAAAGCTTCGAAAACACTTTTCTTAGAGATACCTTTCTCAATATTCTAGAATATATAAATAGTAATATCTAGTGTAAATCAATTTATCTTGCCGACAGGATCCGACAAATTTTCTTGCTGACAAATGAATTGGTATGATGTCACACATAAATGTATGACACCATTGTAGGAGTCTTATTGAACTAAAGAATCGCATTTCAGGTTTAGTCTTAAACTCCCTTCGAAAATGTTTTTTCGACAATGTTCTGGAAGAACCCGCAAAAAATAGGTCCCAACCAGTAAATCAAGATCCGTCGGATGACATCTGACTTGCCTTGAATGATAAAACGAAAAATAAAACTCACGAATTGTTTTTCCGGGATTATGTAGATCGTTATTTCGCTTTTCATATAGGAGAAAGGTTATCACGTTAATACAATTTTGCAGTACTTACACTTCAAAAATATGTAGCAAAACAAATTGTTAAACGGACATACTGTCCATTTATATGAAAATGCATAAATATATAAATACAGTAATACTTGAATATTTTGACGTAAGAGCGGTCTCAGAAATAATTAATCTTCGTTTAAAGTTTTTAAAATGTTGCACTCGTATAAAAACTACTTTAAGGGAAAGAAGTTTCGAACATTAATATAACAAACACTTATATCATAAAAATGAGTAAATCTAGAAGATTTCCTTTAACATTTTAAATATTGTTTTCAGTGGTTTATTAAGTTACCTACTTGAAAGCATTCTCATCATGTTTTTTCCTCACTTTTTTATTTTAATAGCAAAATATTCTTGACGAGGATGCATACTAATTTGCATTTTTTAACTCTCATCTTGCTTGCGTGCAATTTTGTCACTTCGAAGAAATCGTCACGAAAGAAAAGGAAATTATAATTTCAGTAATCACTAGAATATTGACAGCCGGGAAATGAAATGTAAACTATTTTTGCGTATCTCCACGAAATATTATCACGGGAATTCCGGATTTTGGTGAAGCGATTGTCAGAGTTAGACTTTCATTCGCGAGTTCCCGGTGGAGACCGCACCCCGCGGGGGTGAGAGAGGCTCATCAATGATCCAGCTTCTGCATGCATGCACAGCGGCGGCGGCGGCGGCGGCGGGGACGGCGGCGACGCCGGCCGCAGCATGCTCCCGCGATTAGCGACCTCTATCCAAAAAACAATAGCGCGAAAATTTCAGCAGCGGTGGCGGCGGCGGCGGAAAGGGAAGCCGGGAGCTGTACGGGATGGGTCGTCAAAGCGGCGGGCAAAGCTCTGAGGGGATGGCTGAAACGGTGGTGGTGGTGGTGGTGGTGACGGAGGCTGGGGTGTGGGTTGCTCGGTAGGGAGGACATTGAAACGACAGTGATTAGAACTTGCTCGCCTCTGCTCTAGGATTAGCCAGAAGCGAGCGGGTTCTGTGATGTGGCTCTAGCGTGCCGACAGTGTCTGACCAATTCACGACATTCGCAGATCTGTTCATTGAGAATTCTCACCTCGCTTCTCTCTATATGTCTCATCAGTCACACCATATGCGAAGTGGTACATTATTCAAAGATAAGACGAAGATATTGAGGCTGATACACTTTGTAGACGTGAGTCGCAAATTCACTGACATTCAGAAATTGACTTATTCTTTCGTTGAGACAAAGGATAAGACTGTTGGCGAGTCACCATTACCAAATCCAAATCATCAATTCATAAATGCCATTCTCTGCTTTAATCTTAATTTAATAACTAATTATAATTAATATTTCCCAGAAGCACTTCGGAAAAAGAACCAGAAATCAATTACGTACAACAATACACTTTCCGGACAGAGAATCTCTATAACAAAATATATGCCATGAATGTTTCTGAACAAATTCATATTGAGCGAATACGCACAGCCGATTCCGTAAGTGGGTTCCTTATTTCTAGGTAGTAGAGTAGCGGTTCACCGCTGGGCCCCTCCCACCTGCCGTTCGCTCGCTGCGGTTGGATTGCTGCGCCTCCACTGCCGCAGAGCCCGCAGGTGTGGGGGGGGGGCTGGGAGGGGCGTGGCGCGGCGCTACGGGGAGGGAGGAGGAGGAGGGGGAGGGCGGTTCCTCGCCGCAAAACCTGCAAAGCCGCGCGCCCGTGCATTTTTTATGTGCGCTGCCGTCATCGCGCGCCTGTCCGTCTCCTTGTTCATCCGCTTAAAAATTTTCGGCTTACGGTCGACTCCGTAATTTAAAGCTTATTTTTAATTAGAGAAAAACTGCGGATTTGATTTTTATTGCGCAAACTCCGCGCGCTAAGAAAGTTAAAACTCGATACTTATCTCACGTGCGATTTGTAACAAGACCTTAAGGACATGGAAAATGCAGAAGCGTTTTTTTTCGTACGAGATCGTTTAAGTTATAGAAGGAAGCCGGAGATTAGCGTGAAGAATTGATGCTAAAAATTCCCCTCGGTAAACTCCGTATTTTTAGGCAGAAAAGTGAACAAAACGAGGTAGAAAAGCCGCAAAACATTTCGTTCGGAAGAGAAAAGCAGCGTCCTACGTTGTTAATAACTCAACACAAAGATGAAGAGACGTGTGTTATTAAAAAGGCTCTATCAGCATTACTGAAAGACGTATCTCGAATAAAGAAAATATTTTGTGTAATAGGTCACTGTTCTTTTTGTGAATGTTTCAAACGCATGGGTGACATTGCGGACAAGTAGCAAGTATTTTTTTTCGAAAGTTCACAGTATCTTGGCAGTGTGGTTCGAATACAACAACTCCCTTTCATCTTCCCAACATTCATTTGTCAAAAAGAAAAACACCGGCTCCGAAGTCGCTAATTAGAGCACACGATGGGAAGAAAAAACAAGTGAGAGTCGTACATCGATACGCACAAAATTACAGTCCTTTGTCTCAATGTCACCTAATACTTCTGCCATCGCTTCAACTTTTAAATGAAGAATGACAAACATTTACCAAAGGGCTAACCTAAAATTAATTATAGATTCAAAAAACAAGGAAGTGTGACTGATAATACTTATTACGGCGTTGTAACGTTTTCCCTTAGATTTAATCTATGAACACTATTCACTTGCCATAATGTGAATTGTTTTAAGGTAGTTTAAGATTTGTCAAAAGTCAATATCATGCAAATTTGGACTATTACAACACAAGATATTCTGAAGCTAACTCTATTCCCCAAGATATAAGTACTACTGTCTTATGACAATTGAAGATCATGTGTATCAAACCATTATCTATAGATCTGATGTTCAATCGTACTTTGTCTTTTCGAAGAAAAAATATAAAGAATGTGATTTATTCCCATTACAGGAATGGTTAAAGACGCAATGGTAAGAAAGTAATGTCAGAGAAGAAGAAACTTAGTGTGGTTGGGCAAAAATATTGAATGTACAGGACGTTGTGCAAATGGATTCACATGCGTCACACAGAAACTATCGTAATAAATAATAATATTCTACGTATGCTCAAATCATCCCAATTCTTTTTCCTTTAAGTATTGAAGTATCTAATAAGGTATACATTAACGAATTTTTATCGTTCATTTCTTCTCCTTCTTTTCTGGTTCTACAGTCCGCTTCATACTATGGCCGCGCCCGACGCTGGTCGGAGGATTTTTAGATAAGCAGTCCTAAGGATGGAAATGGTAACAGGGTGGAGAAGAAAGGGTAGATGCGCTGGGGTCATTATTTGACGTTGCTCTTGCGTTAGCCTGCAGGAGATCAGAAAAACACGGAAAACTACTTATTAGAGCAGCCGACGTACGTCTTCGATCCTGGCAGGAGGTATAACCTTGCTGATGTTAAAAAATCAGGCAAATCTTTGGCACCGCGCAGGAACCGAACCTGCAACCTCCGAATCACTGGCACGCTCGAGTCGAAAGAAGTTCTTAAAACCGCTATTCTCGCACTCATCTCAGAACGTTTCGACAATATTTAGATCAATCGGTCTATTAACAAAAAATGTCTTTTAATGCATAAAAGCTAGAGAAAAGAACACTCATTAGTTTTGGTATTGGTAGGCGAAAAGAAGGAACTGGCCGGATCTCAGAATGCTCAAAACCAAATAGCTGGGTCAATAAAAAAAGATGTCTGAAGCCAAGAAAATGCATCTTCTTCAAAATTTACAGATGACCTTGGAGGAGATGTGTCCGGTCAGATGTATTGAAAGGAACAGCGACATACAAAGTGATGAGAGAAAATAGCAAATCTTGCTCTCCACGGACCCAATTTCACATCCGTTTAAAATTATTTCTACTACGCACCAAACATCCGCCAACTGCAAAGGAGGAAGCAGTGTTCATTGACAGAAACTCAGGAATAAGCAGACCATCACTGTCACAAAGTGTCGCATGTCACTTGTGACAAAGTCACCAAGCACTGACATTAGCTTTGGGGAAATTTTTAAGTTATTATTATTTTTATATTGTTATTGTTATAATTATTATCGTCCTGTCCCTTATACAGTGAAGTGTAGTGTAGTGTAGTGTAGTGAAGGGGAGTGCAGTGTAGTGTAGTGTAGTGTAGTGAAGTGTTATGTAAACTAGAAGTGAATTTAGAGTTAGCTAGAAATAAATTGGAACTATGATATCGACCGCTAATCCTAATAGTAAACCTAATTGTAAATGTTGAAAATGTTTTGTAATTATAATTCTAATTTTTATCATGTTTGCCACCGAGCATTAGCTCAATGCGAACTTTAATATATCTATCTATCTAAGGGAGCAGCAAAAAATGATTTCCATCGAAGTCTCCGGATAACTTCAAAACCCGCGGAGAGTAGGGTCTATCTAGATCGAGACGGAGTAGGGTGGCGAATATAGTTGGGGTGAGAAAAGACGTTCATTGATTGATTGTTACGTGCGCCCGGGCGCGTCAACTGCTTTGACATTTGTTTGTGGATGTAGTGAATTATTTTCATGGGAGGTGGTGGTGTTCTTCCCTCACTGAGTGACCAGGTCCGGAGGTTTCCCACATCCAGGTGTCTCTCATCAGCAGGGCGCCGCCCCAGGCGGGATTTCAAGCTCTCGAAATGCATGGAAGTGTACGGAGTGCGTGTGAGTGTAAATAATAGGAGGAGGATTGAACTATGAGGAAGGAAAAACCAGCGTACGATCATTGGCCCGTTTACGTTACTCCTCCGGCATTAGTCTGGAACTGAGACAAGAAACCACGGAAACTTACAATCAAAATAGTCGGTCACCAGACTTCTCCTCGAGGCAGCGGTTGAACCCGACCTTGCTCTTTAGCTAGTGTGGAAAATCCTCCCACAATCGAGCCTGAACCCCTAGGACCTTCCAATCAGAGGCGCTCAGTAGACACCCTGAGCCACCTCAAAACGGAAGGGTGAGAAGGGGGTAAGAAGGGGGCGGGGCGCGGTCGCCGCGCGGTCGCCGCGCGCTGTGACTGCATGGAACAACTTGCCACCTCAGCCTCAACACGGAAGGAAGAGGAGGGGGTATGAAGGGGGCGGGGCGCGGTCGCCGCGCGCTGTGACTGCATAGAACAACTTGCCACCTCAGCCTCAACACGGAAGGAAGAGGGAAGACAGACAGACAGAGAGAAGCAGACAGAAACAGAGAGAAGGCAACAGCAAGCAGAGAAGGTACAGACAGAGAGGAGAACCCTGACAGACCAGAGAGAGATACTGACCGACAGAGAGACTGCAGAGATAGAGAGACTGACAGAAGAGTGGAGAAGAGCAGAAACTGATAGACAGTGTAGAAGAGAGACTGAACAGAGAGTGAGAGACCTCTGACAGAAGAGTGGAGAGAGACTCTGACAGAGAGTGAGAGGGACTCTGACAGCAGAGTGAAGAGAGAACTCTGACAGAGAGTGAGAGAGACTCTGTACAGAGAAGTGAGAGAGACTTGACAGGAGAGTGAGAGAGAAGACTGACAGAGAGTGAAACGAGAGCCTCGACAGAGAGTGGAAATGAGAGACTGACAGAGAGTGAGAAAAGAGAGACTGACCAGAAAGCAGAGAGACCTGACAGAGAGTAAGCCGTAGAGAGCAGACTATCTCTCCTCCGTCAATGGCCGGTGTGCCTTGGACATGTCGGTGG
>BOPP01000008.1:8570939-8585498 GCA_017312745.1 Gryllus bimaculatus
CGGCGGCGGCCGGCGGCCGGCCCCTGTGAAGGCCCTTCGCGGCGCCCCCGGACGCATATCGCCTCTGAGCGGACGCCGCCACACACGAGCAAAAATCTTCGTCGGTTCACTCGTTGCACAATCACGACTCGTCGTGCTCACTGGCATTAGTTCTGCTTTGCATCGACTCGTAGTTTACGAATTAAAATATTTTTAATACTGTATCTGATATATTGGAAATATAATTTTCGACTCCTCTTCTTTGCTACGTACTTGTCATTAGAGAACTTTTCCACGTCTGCGATCAAATCGCTGAAGACGGGACAACGAATCTACAAGTTCTTTTCTTCAGAGCACAAAGCAGAACTAACGAATAGATTAAGCATGTTCATTTTTTGTTCCTGTCCTATTTGTGTTCTTATTTTCTTCTGAATAAAAAGTTGATACTCTTAAAATACTGGATCCTAAGGAGTGATGAAAGTGAAAGGACGCTTTAAGCAGGTCATCTTTGTGCTCAATGTGATCTGCATCATCACTTGCTGCGATATCTGCCTCTTGCATATATCTGTATCTTTTGATGCAGTTTGTCACTATTTCTTGTTAAATTTGGACATTTTTACTCTACAATGGAACGAAGTGAAAGAAAATACGATGTTTATGTGTGCTCTAAGAGCCATAAAATAGTCTTAGTGGATGTTAGGAAAGGATATGGCGTATCTCCTTAATTCACTTTCAACATAAACATTGATACAAATAAGACGTCACAAATCACTGACGCTAAAATGTGAACTGACAAGGCAAAGCCTTCTGTTTTGATGTGAATAAGGAAGTGCAATGTGTAATTCTGGAATTTCACCTGGATTAAAACTCAAATATGGAAGTATGTCTAAATGTAATAGAAATATTTGTTAACTAATTATATTTTTTCTTTATGCAATTTCTTCCTTCTCATACTGTTCAGTTGACTAAAAATATAGTTGTAAAAATATATTATAAACTTGCTTTCAAATAATTGTAATATTAATATTAGACATGTTCTGAACTGTATACTACTATGCTTTTCTCTCTTCATTAATAGATCTCATATGTACTTAGTAATAACAATATATACTTTAAATATCTGCATTCAATGTCAATCAATTCTTTCGCGTAGTGTTCAAAAGTAGTTTGGAACAGTCTCAGAAAGGAAGAAATATAATGTGATAATTTAGTGTAACAAGTTATTTTTGTCAATATGCCTAAAAGAGCATACTCAATGAATTTAAGAGACAAGAATTTGTTAAGAGACGCAATGAGATGTCTTTATGTTAGTAAATAGTGTACTGCCCAATGCAAAAATGTTTGAAAATTCTGGCCACATCAACTTTCATAATGTTGCGTATGGTTTCTTAGAGAAAAAAATCAGCAGATTATTGAGTTATTCAATTGATTCAATATTTTTTGTTTAACCACGACTAAAAAACATGTTTCAGACACACACTAAGTATTTTAAATCATATATTTTGCGTTCATTAAGACCAGAAAAATGTTACTGAAGTTACATTTAAGCTTTAAATCATTGGATATTTTGGTAAACTATATTCAGTTTCCGATGATGAAAACATCAAGTTTCATTAAGAGTATTTCAGACTAGCTGTCGGTTCCCGGGCTTCCTCTATATCCAATTTAAACAAATCTGTCAGTCAAATAAACGAATTTAATGCAGACAGGAGAATAAATACCAACGAGAGACAGCTATACGATTGTGCGATTTGTGAGGTTGCGTCTTGTGCAACTGCTATGTAAAGGCCACAACAAACCTTTTTGGAGAATCCTGTTTATTTGGATTAATGCTATACAACAATTGCTTCAGACGAATTATGGTTGAACACACAACCATGTGTTTCCCCTCTGCCCGCTTCCCCAGCAAAAATTGGCCGCTTTGTACCCCTGCGGCCATCCCACAGCCCACCCCACGCAGTTCGGTGCGTCCAAAACAGTATATCTCAAATACGTTCATGTTCTCAATGTACGATTCCTGTTCAATGTTCGGCGTTCAGCGTTCGTTTCTTCCTTCTTGGTAGTCGATGGTTCGTGTTCCTTGAGCTGCGATGGAATTATCGTGCGGACCTCTCTTTCGATGTTTCCTACCCCTTTGATGCATTTGCTAAACAGAAAGCTGAGCTCTACGTTTGCCAGTACACATTTATTCGTAAGAACTTCGTTCAGACGCAATAGATCGACATTGCAATTCTTTGGCATTTTCCCTGGAAAAGAATCAATATTTTCTAACGATTCCGTCGTGCTTTGAGTTGGCGAAATTAGATGGCGAGATTAGAGTACATGGGATGAACCCTAACCAAGAAATTATTTTGTATGTTGAAGCAATATAATCAAATTTTGAATGATTTGTAACTGTACATACCATGTCCGCTAATCTGCTACAAACCGAAGCAATTACAAATAGTACAAAATACTCGTAATTTCTTAATCCTGACAGATACGTCAATCCAGCAGTCAATCCTGGCAGATAAGTCTAAATTAATAATTGTCGAACGAAGTTATTACAATAGCACCTCTTTATTGTTCCTTCTTCCATAGAATCATCGATATTCCATGTTTTTGGCGCGCCCCATCAGTTGTGCAAGCTCTTTGCGTATTTTGTCCTGAATGTGCCGACGACGAGTGTCCTGAAGGACCTGCCACTGGCTAAGACGTATACACTTATTCATGTAAGAAATAAGATATAAATAAAGTTTATGGTTGTATATTGTACAGTGATGTTGCATAAAATGTACAAAGTCTAGCTTTACGTTACTGTTTCTTTGTTCTCTGTTTATAACTTGTGGATGTTGCGTTTACTCGCACTCGGTCTCACACAGCCTGTATACGTACGGGCGCAGACGCTGTCCTGCAGTCGCTGCGCTCGCGGTGGAAACAATAAAGCTCTCCCTCTTACGCAGCCACACGTTTTTCTTCCCTCCCACCCCACCCCCGCTCCCACTCCTTCTCTAACCTCCCACTACAAAAAGTCAGCGATAGTAACAGTTCAAACTATCTAATGGCCATTGATCATTCCACATTACATGAATATTGACTAGGTGGTCATTTCAATACAGTTGTTACTACCACAAATACAGAATTAGATTTCGAACACTCATGTTTAAAAAGTTATATTTTTATTCGTCCAAAAGCATCAGTTGTTGTCACTTTCATATTCATTACAGGAAGGATACGCTATTTTATTTTGGTTACATTCATTTTATACCAGTTCTCTGTCAGAATCTTGCCAGTAAGATATCCCTAAAGACACTCATTTAGAACTGATAGATGACTTCTTGCGAGCAACTGAGCAGTTCACAATGGCAGAAATCGCATGCATATGCTCAAGGCAACCAGCGTTTCACCAAGCACGTGATCTCCACGAATGGCTCCAATTCAAGTCTAGCGCTATGGAGGTTTGATGGACCTGACGCAGATGCAGTAACTAGGAACTGAACGAGGCCACGTAGTGCCTTATCAATAATTTTCGATTCGAGGAGATCGTATTTTTCAAAAAAAATCGTATTCTTTTTTAAATGGTAAAAATTGAACATTGTAAAAAATGTGACAATATCAATATCAAATTTAAGCAAGAAACATTAACAACAAGTCAAATTAACATATGCATACCAATCTCTTTGCGCAACATATGCATTTCAAAACCAAATTCTAATATGTTATTGAAAAATTTGCTAGAACTGTCGACTACATTTGTTTACCCGAATAATCTGGTTCCAAAGACATAAAGCCAACTTTAAAACAGAATGTGTCTGATACCGCACGATCATGAGACACTGATTGGTGGAGACTCGGTGACACTGCTCATCTCAGACACTATGTCCCAGTACCCCGGTCTGCCGTCACAGATGAGGGCGGCGTAAATATTGAGGAGGCCGGCGGGGAGCATATCTGTAGCCCCAAACAGTTACCATCTGTCAACATAGAAAACCGTTTTTTTAAAAATCAGACATTGGTAACTCATTTAATATATTTTGTGAGCATTCCTAGAGTGCATTTTCTTATCGTAAATATCAACCAATGTGAGTGTGTGTGTGTGTGTGTGTGTGTGTGTGTGAAAACGTGGAACACACTGCGTGTTCCATTAGTTAAAACCATGTTCTAAATGAATGGACTTCGCCTAAAAACACCCGCCCATTGATTCGAACGTCGCCGAGGAGCGGACCAGAAAGAATGCGCAACCCATGCAATGCATGCAATGAAAAAAAGTTTACAAAGCTCAGGTTAGTACCATACATTTTACAGGTAAGTATGAAATGTTTTTTAACATTTTCGCAGTGACAAATTCAATTTTTATTAATCATTTTTTCTTTGATTTATTTTTCCTAAAGCCTTATATTAAGATCAGAAGTTATCTGTATATATCTACCATTCCTTAAGCCTGACATAAGCACAAACCTCGGTGATCAAGATGAAGATTTAGTACCAGATATATTTTTGAAAATTATAAACAAGAAAACCAGACTTCTATTTGGAGTGGGTCATTGTGCCATTTAACACCAAAGATGTACATCTTTTTCCTAGTTTAATTTCACCAAAACCAATCGAGATGCGAGACGTTTTTGGCAAGGTTTAGATTGTAAAAAAAAGGTCTGTAAGTTTATTTTTTCAATTTTCTAAATAAATTGAAAGTTTTTAGACCATGGTTGAAAGCTTTATAATATTGAAAAGTTTTATATACAAAGATATGGACTAATTATTTTCAATATATTCTGCATACGGCTGTTAATATTTTCCCCAACATAAACACATCACAAGAAAGTGAAATATTGCTGCTTTCCGGTACATGCTTAAAGGTTGAAAGATGTATTTTTTCACAAATTTAACAAATAAAAAAATAAATGTTAATTTCTCTAAATCTCGAACATTTCTTTATTATCTCATTAACAATGAACAAAATAAACTATTTTATATTAATTATACTATTTCACATACGCATTGCGTGTGCGTATTTGCTTCTTTTCATCAATATCGTTCGTACTGGTTTTGTTCTAATAGAAAATATAAAAACTATATCTTACGACTTCTTGACAAATGTGTGTGTTAGAATGAAGCAGAGTTTCAATGTAATTTAAAGAGCTTGTGTTTCAACTTTTTTAATAAATATTTCAATTGAATTGAAAAAATATAAACAGTTATTTTAACAATTATTTAAGTCCTCCATAATATCGCAAATTTCATTGACTTTTGTAACGTAGGATCTAGAAAGAAATTTTGAATTTGCCGGCATTTTTGTATGTCAAAACCGGCCAAAACCTTACCAGGTCAGAGACAGATTCGTTAGACCTAAACAATTGGAACTCACTGCTATTAAGATACGCAGTTGAAGATACAGAACAAACAAAATATAAACACAAAGATATTTTCACCACACGTTCGGAGCGAGGTTGATGTCTCTTATTTTCCATGCGTCTCTTACTAACATCATCCCATTCTTCGTTCATCAATCATTCCCCCACCCCACACATTCACCATTTGTCATACCGTGGAAGTCAGAGTCAAACAACAATGTGTTCACGTATACAGGAGAAAATGATACACAAAAGTATAAGTCTGTTTCTCGCCTCTGTTAATAAATAAACATAACATTCAACACATATATACACACACATTTACATAAGTATAAAATATATGCATTACATTTGTATCTTACGAATTACATGACTTAATGCTACCAATCTGCTGAATAATTAAATACACATTTTAAGTAAAACCGCAAGGATGATTAAAAATATAAATTATGTGGAGAATGATATTCCGTAGACATTATAATTTAATGACAAACTTTTTCATCAAATTCATAAATACTGGTCTATGTTAAGAAAAAAAATTTACAATTGGTGTATTAAAGTTGACTCACTATTAATATGTTTTAAACAATGTGGTGTAATATAACGAATACCACAACAACAATTTTTACATTGTTTTTGATCATGATAATTCTGACATTACAAAATAAGATACACAACATTATTATCTGACTTTTTTTATATTGTGCTATTTCCCATAGCGACAGACTTTACCGACTAAAATAGAATTAAATTAAACGTATCTAAATTCTGTTAAATGTATTCTGTAATGGAGATTGAGGTATTTCGTACGGAGGAAAAATAAGACGTTATACCGACCGACAAAATTATAGAGCTTGACATAACTATAAATACAGAACCCGACTGTCTTTTTCCCTTAATGAATGACTGAAATGTATCCAGAAGTAGCTACTCATATCTATCTGAAATCAGTACTGAGATGGACATTTTATACAGGAACTAACGTAAAACAATACTTTCAGTCTCAGATCCTTAAATTGAGATACTTTCAGCATTCTTGAGTCATTACATGTCCAATTTAAATGACCCATGTTGGTTCCATTAACAAAAATAATATTAGTATATACTAGTGTTTACAGTAACGCAAACTCATCAAACCATCGTAAAGGCTGCCAGTTCTCAGGTTTTGTAATGAACGATTTAGACATATTTCTTCGCCGAATACTAATGATTATCGTAATTCAAATTTTAATATTTATCAGGAAAGTCATACATCCAAAAAAGGATCCTGATTTCAACTAACAGAACGTCCTGAAATAACATGCTTTGAGACAGATAATATCCTAAAAGAATTCGGCTTCCTTTTCCTTTGAAATTTGAAATGCGCCAACAACATTATCCCTGGTGCGCTGTTACCATAGTGATTCGCTCTTTTGCGCCGCTGCTCCAAGGCCCCCTCTGTGGACGGGGATGGGGGACAGGGTGCGATGCGAGGGGTGGGGTCGACGAACGGTGACCCGCCGCTCGCTCCGCTTTTGTGACACGCGCGCAGAAAAAACAGAGAGCACCGCCGTGATTGCAAACCAACAACAACGCATCGCCGGGTATCTTGATCACAGCAGAGTTTTAATGGCTTTTCAACTAATTCCCCGCCGCCGCCGCGCCCACCCCAGCCCCTTGCCCCCGCCCCGCCCCTTCCCCGCCGGCCGGCGCTCGGCCGGATTCCGCCCCCGCGCCCCGACGTCGTCCTCTTTCGGCGCCATATTGTGGTTTTGTATTAAGCACAAAAGTGATTATAGAAAATTTGACGCTGGCGGGCGCTGCCTTGGTGCCTGCCTGCTGTGCGCCGCCCCCGGCCGCAGGGGCCCCTCCCAGCCCCACTCGCGGCGGCGCCCCACACGGACGCTTCCCATCTGCGTTGCACGCAAGCGTCCGTCAAAACTCATGAAAAGCATGCGATGGCGCGACGATATCTACGATGTCTACGACTTGCTTAGAAGAGCGACATTTTTTTTCATTTCGCAATGATAGTGAATTTTCGTTATTTCACAATAATATACATTAGTTATATTTTATCGCATACTACTTACGTAATATACAGGAAGCACTTAATGCCGCGTCCAAAAACGCTGATGTTTTGACGTTTTTTGGGGCCCTGATCCAAAAAATGGACACCTTTCGTTGTGAAATGAAATCAACATTACTAAATTCATCTCAAATTACTTTGGTGAAGATTCACTACACACCACATTTTCTTTCCGGAGAATAAAAATCGTCTCTTTTCCAAAATCATTTAGTATCGCGTGTTTTATCAATGCATTACAAATTACGACTACTCACACAAAAAGACTAAGCTTCTGTCTTCAGAGTTGCTTCTCAATCAGTGTATCTTTTCCGCATCAGTGTACCTTTTGGTCGACAACAACCATTTTTTAGTTAATTTTTTTTGAAAATTTTTAATTAAAGAAAATATTTTCTTGCTCAATTTCACATCGAACTCTTTTTAGGTTGACACAGCATATTCCGAAATTTTGCGGCAAGTTTTCATTTCCAAAACGATTAAAAAAGCAATCCCCATACGTCTGTAGTGTCACGAAATAGTAATCAATTACATTATTATAGTCTTATTCTATTGTTGACATTTTATACGAGATGTAAAAAAATCCGCGGAATGTATCTTGCGTGTTATGGATAGAAAAGAACAACTTTCAAAAAAATTCTCAGATATGTTCAAAGTAACTGTTCTTTTTCTGCATGAAGAAACAAGTGTAAACAATTGTCAGAAAATAGAAATACAGAAATTTACTTTCCTTGTAATTAATTTTAGCGATCACGACAGGTAATGATTTGGTTAACATGATTCTGTCTAAAATTATAGCTTTTGTTACTTTCTCACATACTATTTGCGTATAGAAAAAGTATTGAATTGCTGCAGCAAACACAGGAATTTCTCGACAGCAACACTCGTATTGTGGTACCCCTGTACAGAAAAATGGATAAAGCTTGTACCTATTGCAAACCTTTCCATTCAGCTTTTCTTGGGGAGCATCAATTGTCCGTACTCTCTTGACTAAGCATTGACAATTTTTTGTTAACCGAGTGAAAGCTACAGACAACTATCTAGACTGCTCGTCAATTATAAAACCCTAAAATTACAGGATTACTTGTTGACTAAGGGGACATATATAGTTACTCGATTGTGAAAATTGAATACATGTAATTCCTGAGTTGTTTTTGCATTGCCAAAACACAAACACGAATAACATTAAACACCACAAAAAATTACAATATCCAACAATTCATACAACACATACTCAGATAATCAGCATTATCTTCCTGTTCATCAATTAGTAATCCTAGATTTTTCTGCTTATAATTGAATTTCAAAATTTGTAAATCTTCCCCTTTCCAAGGGTGCACCTTTCCACCAAACGTTTCACACTGATATGGGCTTATTTTAAGTATGACCCGTAAATACAAAATTTCATCTGAACACAAACGTCTTTTTGCCACAATTCAAACTCACACTAATCATTTCCATTTCAATGGGTCGTGTAAATAAAATTAAGCAACTACTCTTTGCTCCGAGTTTCAAAGGACCATATCAGCTTTGCATCAATAAAGTAGATGAGCACTTGCAGAGCTCGGAGCTCTCAGAGCACTTGCTCCGTCTCTGAGCGTACTCTCAACTGGCGAGCAAATGCTCAGGATTGGTATGAATACATTTAAGCGTTTGCTCTCTATATTGAGCACTTGCTCCAAAATTTCGGAGAGACTTCAGCACCAGACTTACGTTTGAAAAGTAAGGTTAAAATATATGAGTTTGTACTGTTACCACATGCAGATGCAGCGGACTAAAAAATGTACAAGTGAAGGCGAGAATCTTGTGACTTACTATAATAATCTATTTTGATTTGAAAAGGATAATGTCATACGGTTGTTACGATTTTTATTGGATTTTGCTTTCGTGCGTGTTTTCATATTGCATATCTTCAATGTTAATTGGCCATCGCCTATTTCTATTCGGATATTTTTTGGGGAACTGTTTGTTAACACTTAGTAAAACTTAGTTTCGGCGTCAGCGTACATCCGAAGCCGACTCTTTTCAAAAATAAGTTTATATACCTTAGCATTTCAACAAAAATTAGCTGGGCCTATGGCGACATATGTTCTTCGTTACTGCCACTCACATTCGAATTTAATTTAATTTAAGAACGAGACAACAAAAATATATAGATGATGTGCGCGTCGCGCGTAACGTATGTAACGTCTTTGCTTCTGAGGAAACCAATTTTCAAAATTCTTAGCCTTCACATTACTTGTTTATAATGAGTAAATGCTCGCGAGACCCGAGAAAATTCTTCGGAGACATACGAAGGTTTTAGACATACGGAATGGAGCTTTTGCTCAGTGTCGTGGAGTAGACTCACTTTGCTCCGGAGCATGTGTTTAGGAACAAGTACTCATTTTTAATCATATGGCCCAATGTCAGGAAAATGTCTACTTACATGGGCATAAAACCGACCTCAATTCAAAGAATGCTTTCTCAAATTAATGTTCTTGTTCAAATTCAAATTATTTTACAACAGTCTCGCTTCTTGCTTACAATTTTTTTAATTCACATATTCAACAAATCTATCACCTTCTTTGAATTTGCTGAACTACATAATGTCCCGTTAATACACAATGAAACCCAGAGATTTCCATAATAATCAATGCTATTCTATTAATATTCACTCGAGTGACTTAAACATTTTGCCAACCCTATTAAATGCCACATGGGTCATTGTAATAACTCACTTCCTTACTTTTTTTTCAGAATCTGTATAAATAACGTCGACTTTACTTAAGGGACGGCTGGTAATAAAATTAGCGCATCGCCTGCATGAATCATTCCACGTTATATCGCACACTCACAAAACATTAATATTTTTAGAGACTTGAAACGTTTTTTATGATGTCTAAGGTTAAAAAGAGGTGACATGTATTTTTTCTTTCTTTCTAATCCCACCCCTTTTAGAAATATTACCTATTATTTTTTCCAAAATATCATGCGCGCGCTAATGATTAATTTTTTTGTGCAAATACCGTTTCCGTCAGAAAAATATAATTATGCTTAAATTAAACTTTAAAAATGAACTTTCATAAGATGTAAAAATATTTTCGTTAACATATTATTTAAATATATAAAATACATTTTAATTTTTAAAGTTGAATTTTTTACATTAGATCGACACTTAAACTAATTTTCAATAGTACTCATGAAATTTTCACTAATGATGTATATATCTGACAAATTTCAAAGAGAGACACACATAAACAGCATTTAAAAAATAGTTTCTTCACCGGAACACGTAGGCAGCCCACTTCCCAACGGAATCGCTTCTCGAATTACGGGGGTCAATGACACGACGCATCGTGACGTCCAGCACAAAGCAGCCATGAGACTTATGTTATGAATCGGAGAAATACACATACGGTCTCCAATGGAAGTCATCCGGCGAAACACGACTATTAAGTTTATTTATAAACAACTGACACCGCTAGGGTATGCCTGAAACAGAGCAGCCTTCTTTCTCAGATATACTGAGACAGTTATGTAAACAGAGAAATCCGAGAAACATATTCGTTGAACTGCGAAGTTTGTAACCACACATAAGATTACAATAATATCAATATTTTTGTTATTTGCATTTTATTAATATGGAAAATCTAAAATTGCAGAAGTAGTGTACGCTTAGGTTGTTACAACCAACATTCTTGAGAAGTTGAAATTTGACTGATTGCCGTAATAAAAGCTATGTGTATTGGAAAAACTGGTTTTCAAAATTCCTTTCCGTGACGAGTAAAGAGAATATCTTTCAAGAAAGAGAGAATCGACCATACTCGTTAAATCCACAAATACGTTTGGCAGAGTTTGACAACGATGAATAAACGTGCATCGCTGATCCATGCTACCCTAACATATCACTTATTACGAGTAATTAACTGACAGAGTAAGTTCGTCTTCTGTTTCTTCTTTTGTCTTCGCCCATCGTTTGCCGTCGTCTGCCCTCTTCATAACACAAAAATAAAATATCAGTCTAGGAGTTTTCAATGTCCAGTATGATTTTTTAAGAAAATTATTCTTTCGTTCTTGATGAAATTCAGAGACTGCTGTGAATTACTGTCTTACTTGCTATGCAGCCTTTTGTGCTGTACTTCAGTGAAAGCAAAGATTTTAAAAATATTAAAAAAGTATTTTCTGGATGCCTGAAACACGAATTCAATTCACCTTTTTCAGTGTGAACTCGTAATACTTCTCAAGAAAAATTATGACAATGGTAACAAACATTTTTCGGATGGGATCAGTGCGAAGTATTACCAAACAATGCGAGTTTATGCTTCCACAAAGATGTCTTCAATGTGAGTGCTGAATGACATTTCTTCGCCTCGCCACGTCTTATGAAAAGAGCACTTGTGACAGGGGGTTAACGATATTCTCTGTGAAGTTAAGTATAAGAAATATCAACGTACTTAACTGTATCACATATTCTTATTCGTATAAATATTCCGTCTGTTTAATACTAAACTGAATTCATTTGACACATTTTAATTTTAATTTAAATGAAATAATTAAAGACGTTGTCATTGCCAACAATATTATTTAATGCAAAAGCAGCTTTCTGATTGGCTTGAGCATCATCAATCATGTTGTCTGTGATTGAGTAGGCTAAGCCATCGAAAGGCTGCTTTTGCTTTAAATAAGTAGTTTGTTGGCATGACGAACCTGTCTTTAATTATTTTATGAAAAATGCCAAAGATATCACACCACAACACCTATATTAATTTAAATGGCTATGAAATTCGTATGTATGTATACTGTGTGTAGTAAAATGTGAAGGGATATTTCTATTTATTGCTCTGTGAAAGTATATTGATGGTAATAGTCTCCAGCTAATTGGCACGTTCTTGATGGGTGAGGCACTAGCAGACGTTGCAGCAAAACAGCAAGTAGACATTTCTTTTGTATTTAATTTCTCAGAATCAACTCAATTTTTCATTTTGTAATTTACGAAATTTATGTAGAACTTTTTAGAAATTTCAATGGTATTTTTTCGAATTTTTAAACTGTCGAGTTTTGGGAGAAATGAAAAAAATAAAAATAAAATAAGTAAAAAAGTATTTTTTTAAAATGATTTCAATATATACATCAAATGATAGAGCCTCTTTTGTTCTTTAATGTCGCAAAATATTAAATTCTAGTTGCAATTGCAACACGAGTTAAAATGATTAGCTTCACCGATGCGTGTATTTTTTCGAAAATTTTGTAAATTAATATAATCTTGAAAAATTATGTTTGGGAAAAATAAAAAAATGCGTTTCAGTTTTTACGTATACTCTTCACATAGAAAAAATGTTTTAAAAACTGGGACATCAAGGTCAAATTTTCATTAAATCTGTGATTTGACATGGAATGACCAGCATATGGTCATGCTCTTGTACAGGATTTCAGTAGATCATCCCACCCAGGAGATCAACGCCTTGAATTCCCTTGAATTACCTGAACGTCTAGACTCCAAATTGGCTTCTAATACCCATAGCACAAGTAAATGTATTTAAATTTACTCCTGCCATAGAAACACTAAAAGCTCACATAGAGCTTTTCTAGACTTCACATCTTCCTGGTAGCTCCATACCCAGTACTTGTAACGAGTAAATGTATCAGCGTTAACTCTTTGGTAGACGTCCGAAAGAAATGAGACCGAATTATCCGATAACTGCTCTACCTCTCCGTCTCTACCCCTCACTTAGAATACACATTTTGTAGGCCCTTGATTGGCTGACCGAAGAATTGGCTGACGGCAAAATGTCCGTCCACCCGTGTGTGTGCGCGCTTGCGTGTGCGCGTGTGTGTGTCTGTCACAGAGAAAGAGAGACAGAGAGAGACACAGAGAGAGAGACACACAGAGAGAGACACAGAGAGAGAGACACACAGAGAGAGACACAGAGAGAGAGAGAGAGACACACAGAGAGAGAGAGAGACACAGAGAGAGACACAGAGAGAGAGACACACAGAGAGAGAAAGACACAGAGAGAGAGAGAGAGAGAGAGAGAGAGAGAGAGAGAGAGAGAGAGAGAGACTTTACGAAAATTGCAAAATTTCAAGATGTTTTCAACGTCTTCTTTCTACTATAATATTAAGGGCGGAGATGTAGTTCTGAATGAAATCTGTTCTTCAAAGACCAACCTTTAAAAATAATGTCATATACTTTTTTTTAAAACATGAGTAGTTTGGCGAAATTTTGCGTGAAATGTAGGCAATTTGCCAAAAATTATTTTTTCAGAAAACTTTACTAAATATTTCCCCTCATTTTCTCGCGCTTCTTTTTGATAAAAAAGACCTTCTTGATATATCAGGTCGCAATGCCCAAAAGAACGCAGTTTTACATTCAGAGAGTTATCATTTTTGGGAAATATGTTTACTGCGGTATGGAATGCTGCGTGCAGGTTTTGATTGTTAAATGTGTAATAATGCATGTACTTAAAAATAATTAATTTCGTGCAAATGTCTCAATTGTGTTTCAGATAAAATATTTAAAGGATTAAAAAATATATATTTGTAACTTTATTTTAAGCATTCATAAGGTGATGTATTGTATGACTTAAAAACGTTTTGGCTGCTGATTATGATGTAATCATTCAAACACTGGAAGCTCACTTCTAATAAGACAGGCTTCAGTGAAATTATATTTTCTCATCTGTATAATGTACTGAGAATACTGCAAAGGCTGGGCACGAAGTCACCCAGTTCAGATTGTTTGTGGCAACGAGACGACACCTTGTCTCAGCGTGTCGAAATCACCATGACCGAGAGTGCTGATTTCGGCAAGGCCATTATTGAGAACGGACGATACCAATTCTAGAACTGTTATCGGGGTGTGCCCTCCAAGTCGTATTTTAGAACATTTGCAATAATTATCCTAAACTGTAAACCTACAAAACTACTATTACTACTACTCCTACAAAACGTTTCAATAAACCTTATTCTTCAACTATCACTTGTAAAGCATGTGATTCCTGAATTTACACTTTCAACAAAAACATATTTACATCTTCAATTTTTTACTTTCTCGCTTACTACGTACTTACGTAGTAAAAAGAAAGAACTGCAAAGCTGAAACAAAAAGTGGCGATTTTTCCCAAAAAAATTAATATTGTGCATTTCTGATTCTGCATACGTGGATAACTCTTACAGCTTTATGTAATACATTACTTCCTCTAATACTTT
>BOPP01000008.1:8587740-8627326 GCA_017312745.1 Gryllus bimaculatus
GGGTGGGGCGGGGCGAGGGAGGCGGAGTGCGGGAGTAGAGCGGGGCGGCGACCTGCCCGTTCAGCCCGTCGCATGGACCATTTTGTGCGCGCTGCTTCAGGCAGTTCGTGAGCAGGCTGTCGCGGCGCAGGGTCGAAACAGAAGGCCACAGGGAGGTCGCGGAACCGTGGCATTAAGCGGTGCAGGCTCCCTGCCTGGAGCGACACGCTCTCCCATACGGATGATACCCAAGCTAAGCTACGCTCGAATTGCGCTTCGTATTATTTGACACAAAATCATCATTCAAGATATTTTCTCACAAATTCAAATTAGAAACCGTTTGTGTTTTCTTGTTCTTTGACATTTTTGTGATTACAATAAGTTTTACAATTGAATGGCTACAGTGCATTTTTGTATGTACCACCTGTTGCAATTTAACGTTAATGTGATGTGTGTTTAATCTCAAAATACTAGTAATGTCTGAAGGAGAGTAAAAGAACACATCAATATCCAAACATTAGAATGTATTGTATTAGTAATTGAATTATTATTTTTAGTTCACAAGGTTTGTACCTCCATAACAATTATAAGTTTGTAATTAAATATTCTCGAGGTATTCTCATTGTCAATTTAATTATATATATTGTAACGTTCCGGAGACCTTTCGGGGAGATATCGCGCACACAATTTATTTGTTTTTTCTGCTCCTGGGTAAGGATTGGGTCTAGGACCTTGCTCCTGCTGAAAGTCACCATTAAGAACCAAAAAAATAAAAAATATATTTGTTCAATAAGCGGGAAATAAGGCACAACCGTTGCTCGCAGAAAGGCGCTGAGCCAAGGCACGCCATTCGTATGCCAACTTGAGGAGCTGTAATAGAAAACACTCCATGAATTAAAAGATCCGTAGTGGGTCTGTTCTCGAAATGCTGGGTAGTGTGCTCCCATTGTCTGGTTTTTGACGTGTGGCAATTGCGGTAGTTATTTGAATATGTATACAATTGGTTTAATTTGTTAATAAGTTACGAAAAATAATCAGATCGGCCTAGTCATAAAGATTCTGCGATGTTCAGTGTTTTTAATTGTTTCTAAATCGACTAGTTCCTGGCCTGTGTTATTAATTTGGTTACGAACTAGCATTAGTTGGATGTTCTGTATTACGCCAGTTTTCGTATTAATGATGACACTTAGCATATATGGATGAGCTTCACCATGTATGCTAACCCTGAAAATCACTATCGCGCAACTGAAATTACTCCCTAAAAGTAGTGAGTCTCGATTTGGGGTGATGCCTCTGGGATCCGATCGCACGCCCGCGGTGCGAAGTCAGTGTATGTCAGTGTGTCAGAGCGAAGTCAGGGCCCGCCTTGAGGGTAGCCTTGGCGTTTTGCACGAGATCGTATGACGCTGAGTCTGTGATAGCTGACATGTCCCCTATAGACCACAAGGCACAGTAAAGGGCCGATCTCTACGGACGTAAGCGAGGGAGCTACAAAAAGGAGCGTCATCGTGAAGAAAGAGAGAGACGTGATGGCACAGTGGCAACGGCGATGTGTTTTATCATCCTCTGGTAGGTGGGTATTTCGTCTCATTCCAGACGGAACGGTGTGGATTCAAAGGATACACGTATATATAGATTATTTGACCCAGTTGTTAGCGGGGCATGGGTGCTGCTGTGCATACCAACTCCGTTTCCGGTTGGACGATGACTCCTCATGCCCAATCTGTGACCCCATTGGTTGAAGTTGTGGAGCACGTATTCTTTCACTGTCCATGCTTCGCTCAGGAGAGGGAAGAACTCCACCGACTCCTCATGCAGGAAGTGACTTCTGAAACCATCGACACTAGGATGCTGATGTCCAAGGAGAATTCGAGTGCGGTAGCTACCCAGGCCGTAACAGTTTTAAAGAATATTCGGGTTGAAGAACGACTGCAAAGGAGTATCCCGGGACATCAGTTGGCATAGAGCTATAAGCCGATTTGCCCTTCCCGTGATGCAATGCGATTCCGCGGGAAGGGAATCGAAGGAATGGGAGGAGTGGGCAAGTCACAGGCTGGCTGTGAATCCCACACGTTGCGGTGTGCGGGCTGCGCAGTGCCTTTGGAAGACTTTCCCCAGCCCTCGTAAAAAAGGAAGTAGAGGGGTACCCTGGGAACTGGTGAGGGTACGCCAGTAATTATGTATCGTTAATATTATTTGTTTTATAAAGCTCTGGTCAGTGGCCCAAACTCTCAGCTTATGAATTATTATGACCACCATAAAACAGCTCCTCCCACCAAATTGTACATTCGATTCTCATTTCGCATTAACGGACAATAGTAATGGCGAGTCGCCACGTCGTTTGAATTGATATAATTCAAGCTGCAACGCCATTGTTCCTGGGATTGAGTGTTCATGTAACATTTGTAGTTCTGTGTTATAGGTTTTGATAGATACATATGATTTTGATGGAGGCTATTTTATTCTTTAGACAGAAATTAGTATGAATGTGTTTATGGTAATAAATATTTTTATAAGAAAATAAGATAACATGTAATGTTTCATATCCTGTACCTGAGCACTAGAGTTAATCTAAAATTTAATATAATAAAATTGGTAGCATTTTGTTAAATGTTTTAATAATTTCAAAGTAATTACTTGTCGACGTCAGAATGGATTAAAGATTTTTAAGTTCACTAGAGTTTAATAGGGACTGTTATAATTTGGCGGGTTCAAACCCGATCGAAGGGGCGAAAAAATCGATCGTACCCCTCGTAAGCATCGATCGTAAGTAAGGCCGGCTTCCCCATGTTAGTAGATTTACTTGCATGTAAAAGATCCCCAAGCTGATATGACGCCTCTGAGCTCAATTCAAATCACCTGTTTCATCGCCCAAGAAATGAAATACCTCCTTTCTCTCCGCTAGTTGGTGAAAGAGGCGTAGCGAAATTTGCGTGATCAGACGGAAGAGCGGGCCTGATGGTCCGAGTCTCGCCATGTGAAATAAGCCATCAATTCAATTCGCCGTTCTCCCATCTTTCCACTTCCTCGGAATTGAAGACCTTGTGGCTCGGATTACTTTCAACGATACTCGCATCTGCACATCACACACTTGATCAGGAGCAAAAGTTTAAGACAAACATTATTTTGCAAATAGAACATTGATATGGCAATTTCTTGCAAGATAACCTCGGACGCCTGCACGGTTTCAGATATTATTTCTCGCAAGTTATCCCTAGTGCACTAATGCGGTTTCATTTTCTGATTCTGAACCTCATACTCCAAACGTGGCACCATTGGAACTACGCATTTCCGTCCACGGGGGGGGGGGAGAATAGAGCTGATGACAGAACTCCTACCAAAGCAACTGGTGACCTTCCCACTCACGCCGCCCCTTGCTATGCGTTGTTCCGTCGCGTCGCGTCGCGTCACGTCGCATCGCCACTGACAATGCACCCTCCGCCGGCTCCTACTCCGGACAAATGCTCAGATAATCGAGTGGCAAGCGATGGACGTTTTCGTTCTCCAAAACAAATTCGAGCGGCGCGCGCCACGCCTCCCCGCCATTCAGCGCCCATCAGCACATTGTTATAGGCGTCCCGCGCTATTATTCGCACTGTTTTTATTTATAGAAATCGATACTGCCGCATCACCAGTCTAACGCGCCTTTTACGAATATGCCTCTTCGGTCGGCGCAGCGCGGCGCGGCGCGGCGCGGCGCGGCGCAGGGGATATTGCGCCATTAAGGAATAAATGCTGCGTGCGCCCCGCCCCGCTCCGCCCCGCCCCGCGCCGCCCCAGGTTGCTTGCGGGGCGCCAGGCAGAGCCGCGCAAGGGGACGCACAAAAGTAGAGTCTCCAGAGCACTGAGAACGCAGGGAAACTCTACTCCGATTTAAACACAGTGGCAATTCAAGGTCACGAGCTGGACGGAGAGGGCGACATCGAAAGCTTAGTTACGACTTAAATTTTTGGTTGTGGAGTCCGATTGGATATTCCCTCTCCTTCCAGCTCGTGACCTTGAAGGGCCTGGGTTTAAATCGGCGTATTATTCGTGCGACTGTTGCAAAGACCGTTGAAGAGTTAGCTTTCGCCACTCCCATTCAAGCTTTCTCGTTCCTTGCTTAGTTTTGATTTGTCGATATTTTGTACTGGAGTTCCCACTTGACGCTACTGTTAAGTGCAAAATCCGCGCAGTTATTCAGTTTTTGATCGCTCTGCTTGAAGTTCAAAATAATGTTGAGCAAAGGTTTGGATTGGGCCTAATCCCTCATCCTTCGTAGTCTGGACTTGGCATCTAGTGACTATCACTGTATCCTACGTTGAAAAAACAGTTGGCCTTAATACGCTTCACTACAACAAGGTGAAAGATAAGGTGCAACGTTTCCTCAACGACATTTGTGGCGTGGTGGTATGATTTGGGGGAAAAAAATTGCCACCGCGGCATCAAAAATGCTTCAATAGAAATAGCAATGATACAAAAAACACGCATTAGAATCCACATTTGCCAGTCCATGACAAAACTTAACATCAAGAATGTTTGGATCAATAGCCCCACACACTACATAGATAACAAAAGCACCAAATATTCAATTGCACTTCCGCACCTGCCTTCATTGAGTCTGCTATAGACTGACCGGAGGCGGTTTTTAGTACGACAACCACGCTCTAAGAACTGAAACATTCTTCTTGCACAAAATTTCAAAGTTGAAGAATAGAAATAAAAAAGGTAAGCCGTTTTCAAAACAATCCAATATTTTCCAATCAAGAAAACAACATGAAATAAGTACTGTAAATAAAACTATTAAGCAAACTTTACACAACTCAAAAATAAAATGAAAAAAAACATTTACTCTTAAAATAATAATAATAATCCTTTACTATCAATATTTTATATTAACTAATACTTCAGTAAGACAACGTACTACATACTAATTAGAAAACTATTATTATTATTATTATTATTATTATTATTATTATTATTATTATTATCATTCCTGGTAATGTTCTTGACAACACATTTGTTATTGATACCATTCTAGCGCCTATTTCACTTCACTGAAGAGATGCATCTGGGATTGTAACAAAATTGCTGAATATTGTCTCTTAACGTACCCCACAAACGAATCTACTTCGTACACCGCCAGATCCGAGAATCAGAGCGGAGCGCTGCGTGTGTTTGGCATGAAATCAGATTTTTATTGATTAAAATTGTCCCACCATCATCCTCAGAAGGACACATAGTACTCAAAAATCACAGAAGTTCTCGGGGCACACAACGGTCACATTCTGCAAGTACTTGCAACTGGTGGAGAAGGGAGCGGGAGGGGAGCGGTGCTCTCAGGAAACGCGCGTGAGGGACCTTGGTGACACACACACACATACACACTCACACACACACACAAACGACGACGTCACCGCCCGCGCCGCGTTGCGCTCACCCCACTCACGCCTCGCCGTGCCGCGCCGCGCCGCGACGCTGTTTTTGTAAAAAAACGGCGACCTTTTTTTGTGAATTTGCATACTGTGTATGAGCAGAGGTGTTTTCCATTCCGAATGGCATTTATCTAAAACAAATAATGAACTCAATATTACGATCGGACGGGGCCGTGTGATGTGTTGTTTGATACCGGCTTGTGTTTGTTAATCCGCACAAGATGAGATTTTTATCCCGACAAAGGGGGCCCCGGGGGGGGCCGGAGGGGCCCCCCCGAAAGCCGGGCCGGTTGCATCGGGGGCGCGGGCGAGGGCTGCTGTGGGACCAACGGGGATACTCTTTTCAATTTTTGTGTCCAAATAGAGCGAACCGCGCGCGGCGGCGAACGTCCTATGCGACGGGTTGGTTGGGGTGGGGGTGCCCCGGAGTCGGAGGAGGGGCGGGGAGGGGCAGATGAGCAGGTAGGGGACGTTTTCCCAGGAAAGGTGAGTCAATTTTTCTCTTCAGGGCGGCAGGCCGCGGCGCGGTGGCAATCACGTTAGGTGGCCGGGATGACGACGGGCTTCTCCACTCAAAGGAGAACTTCCGACGCCTCCTGCAGTAACGTCTCAGGCGTCAGGGCGTCGTAGTTACGTTACATTCGACTTCCCGACGATGACTTCTTCTTTGAGAAAATAAAGGACATTCCCAACAACAAAAAACAACAATTTATTTTCAAGACTTCTGTCTTATAGTTCATTCGGTAAATTCTTAACCACTTTGTAGTTCTTACTGTTGCTGCATAACATACATACAGTTGCGTGACTGCACATTCTCGTGGATCCGACAACCTTACGGAATAGTCTCCACGACCTCGCGAAGCATTCTAATTTTTAATTTAGAATCTCCTATCATAAAACTCCGTTGCTAGAAGATAAGTGAGAACGGTAACTCGATACGTTAAGGCCCATTCACAATGCAAAAGTAAACATAAGCACAACGCATAAACGTCAACATAACATAAGTGATAGACTGAAGTAATCACAATGTATAACATAAACATAAGCAAAATAAGAGTTTCTATTTGCTGTGATACATTCTAGTTTACTATTGGTGGGATGTGAGAATCGATTTCGAGGTATCGACTGTGTCCATGGCCCATATAGCGTTAGGTCGTCTATCGAATTCACTTCCATTTGGATTCTCGATTTTGAGTTACTGCACTGTGATTGGTTCATTTCTTATGCTTTACTTAGGCGTAAGCACAGAAGCTTGCAAGCTTTTAAGTTAACATCTTTCGTGTTATGCTTATGCGAACGCTTGTGAATGAGTCCGCTCATGGTCGTAGTTCTAACTTTTATGCTAACGTCATGCTTATGTTTGTGTTCGCATTGTGAATGGGCTTTTACATTGCCCTCGCCGGACGACCGATGCCTTCTTGAGAACAAACTGCACGACACCCCATCCGGGAAATGCTCAGGGGTGGGCTTACGATCGTTTTGAATCAACGCAAAGTCGTTTCAATATCTCACGTAAATATATCTCCATTCATTTATCGTAACAGTCTGCACATAATTATGTTGCACTAGAGAAATGATTTGCCTGCTGAACACGTGCAAGCACACAAAATGTCCTGCATGAACACAAAATTCCACTTAAAGAAGCTCTTGGGGCAGCATTTAAAGTAAACATATTGAACAATGTATTAGCAAATGTAAAATACAGCTTAAATTGCGATTTTTGGGAGAGGTAAACCAAGAATTACGAAGCAACGTTCTCCAGAAGGTGAATAATTTCTTTCACATACTGGCTCCGCTATCATGTGAAGACAGATAAGAGAAGTGAATGCAGACGTGCTTAGAAACCAAAAACACATTATCTCAATATTATCTTTCGGCTTGTCAAATGTTACATCAATTTATTAACACAATTGCGGAGAATTATATCTGTGGTGTTTGGATAGTGCAAGATTGTTCGAAGGTTCTTGGAACAATAATATCGCTTGTCTTTCAAAATGTTCTTCTGCTATCCCTGTTATTTAGATAGTCTGTAATTATCCATTGTGAATCCAATGCTTTGCTTTGTGATGCCTACAATGATGATACGAAAAAATTAAGAAATATTCGTGATAAGCTTAGTTGTAGGAGAATAATTTCAGAAACAGGAGAAGTACAGCAGAGCAATGACGGTGGGAAGGAGCACGGTGGCTTTGGACAGAGTGGCGTAGTGCAGGCTAGGGTCAAAATAGAATCAATTCCTCCTCCTGTGAAATAGAGGCATGTATGAAATAAATATCTGGGCAATGCGACTCATTGTTCTATTGATTTTTACTTAGTGTAGAATATGTATATCGTGGCTAACTCTGGTACATACGTATACAGTAATCATGAGTGAATTCAACCTTGAATTTTTCATGAAAAACTGTTTTGCACGTATGAAATGTACAGATAATATATTTTTACTAACGTCTCAATGTCTGGCTCCCTCGAGTTAAGTGTGACTACCATTTATTAGTGTGCTAAGACACGAAATTACTTCCTCAATCGGGTGTTAGAATTGCTTCACTGCTATGATCAATATGCGTAAACTGAAGGCCCGGTAAATTTGAGAGAAATCCCGGTTTAGCGAAGATCTTAATACATATTCTAAATAGTTTTCCATAAAAACAAGAACGAATATTGTGGGGGTGGCGAGTTTAATTTTAAAAAGTCACCATTTCCCGTTAGATAATGATGAGATAGCAACAAACGTTGTTAAATGGAATTAGGGCACTTAAAATAGACTATTGTAAAAGATTATAGACAACATTCGTTCGAATTGTGAGTTTTCCTTACAAAATTGGAAGCACTAATTTACTACTGTGTAATTAGTCCGACATAGCGTGTTGTGCTCTCTGTTGATTAGTTTCTTTAATTGATTTTTGTAATGCTTGGAGAGTAGGGGCACCACACTACGCAAATCCAAGTTTACAAATAAATATGTTAGAATATCTCAAAATAAAACATCATACAAAAGATATACATTAACATTATAATTTAAAAGCTGCGTTCATAGAATTACAGTACCAGTATATAGTGAAGAATTAATAGAATAATCAAACTCAGAAGTGCCTGAGTTTACAGAAACATTGTCGTTGCATTAGCTGACAAATTACAAAAATATGGGCTAGGAAAATACTGGTCCGATCCCTCTATTTCTTGTGTCTTTTAGATGATGAATATATTCTGAAATACGTTTTGTATTATAGTATAGGATGTTGTTTAAAGTGGTTCGCACCCTCCCTCTGCAAATCCAATTTTTGGTCGCCACTGCCTTTACCTAAAGAAAAGTACAACTCTAAACTAGTAAGGAAACCTCTTCGAACACAACGTTACGTCACTAAAACGTATCGACCTTTGTACGGTGAGAAGCGTAGAGCGTTTGTAGCGTAGCTGCCTTCAGTACTTCCACGAGGTGTGGTACAGCCTCCTGAGGCCAGCGAGTGCAGCGCGTAAACGGGTTCGAGCGAGAGCGGCGCGGGACGGAGGGCGGGCGGTGACCGCGGGCGGCCGCTGGAGGAGACTCCAACGCGCCGCCCGTCAATTTGCACCGGCGGCGGCGCTCCAGGAGGACCCGGGAGCAGAGGCGGGGGCGGGGCCTGAAGAGCGCGCGGCGGTGGAGACAGGTGCACGCAAACCGAGGACCCGCCGAGCGGCGCCGCCGCCGCCGCAGCGTCCCTAATGAACAGCCGCGCCGCGAGGTGGAGCGGGCGCGCGCGGGCGCAGCGTCTGGCGAAGAAAACGCCCCCACCGCCCCCACCGCCCACGCCGCGCCGCCGCCGCGCCCGCCGCCCGAGAGGCGCTCCAGCAACGCTGAAAAGCGCCAAATAATCATCACCGCGCCCTCGACATCGCCGTAACAAGAACAGCGGCGGCGCGGCGGCGTGCTCCAAACAGCTACGCGCCAGCAAGAACACTTCATTATGTGACGCAGCGGCCTCGGGGCGCGGAAAGAAACACCTCCGCCCCCGCGCCCGCCCAGCCCCCGCCCTTCACCCCACCCCGCGCCGCGCCGCCGCGCTAATGACAGCGTGATTATCGGCAATAAGGGCCTCGTAATTAATGATCAGTCAATCTACGTCAGCCGCTGCGGCGCAGGAAGAGGCGTTACGCCGGCGGCTGAGGGGGGCGGGGGGGAAGGCGCGGCGGAGGAGGCCAGGTCGCCAAGGCCGCGAAGCAGCTGGCGCCGCTTTCCGGAGACCCGCTTCGGCGAAGAACACACTTTGCGAGGCGTTCCGCCCCCTCCCCCCGTTGTGTTCTTGCGAATCCGCTTCCGTGAAACGACGTCTGTTATATGGAAACAAACGTTTGTTTTTATATGTTCCAAAGCTGCTCCTTACTACCCTTATTCGTAATGCAACAAAGTGTAGTAAAGACTAGGGATAGGAATTCCGCAGCCCAGAAAAACGAGCGAAGACTGCAATAACGCTTTTTGACATTAAAATCAAAATATACAAATAGAAGGAAGATATGCGTTTCGAATGTCTTATAACAATGACATAATTCCATAGCACTCAAGTAAAGTATAAAGTTAATACTGTATATTGCAATTTGTTTGAAATAGGATACTTCCTATTTTTCAATAAGAGAGGCGTGATTTCACATTCAACTTTGTTTCTTATCGATATATCAACATAGATATTTTTGTTATTAAATACGTGTAACTTTTGAATTGATGTATCCCGTCCTTATTATCAGTGTTTCTGTACACTTCTTTATTTTTTAATTCATTTTACAAAAAGTTAGGGTTCGAGATTAAAACGTGCAATGCTTAAAAAATACAAACTTCGAAGCGATGATTCAACTTTCTGCCAAAAGTTGACTACATTCATTAAGCATTGTGCAAATTTTCAAATGTCTACAATCAGTTTATCATTTTCGGTCTTATTCAAATCACCTGTATTTAATAAGCAGCAACACTAAAATAAAATAACTTGTAATGTAGTAACATAAACGTCAATGTAAAACATAAAATATGAAAATGGAAAAATAAGGTATTTTCTCGTCATGAAACAGTTTGAAATGTGAAGTACGAATGTACGTACTTATCATAAAGAGTAGTTTGAAGATAACGGGTGTATATCCCTTCCTAATTTTTCGAAGAATAAAATTGACTAACAATAAATAAATAGATAGATATGAATAAAGAAAAATGTTCAAACAAATATTCACATTGAAATTATTATAATATATTGTATAGAGTCTTGAACTTATTTTAAAGAAATATTATCTTTATTCAATTTGATAGACTTCAAATGAACATTAGTGATGCAAGAAAATTGTGTAACGTAATTCATATTTTCTTGGTGATTTCAGAGTCACGTTTCATTATTTGTAATAATTATTTTTAGAAGATACGGTAAGCAGGAAAACGGTGACAATGTAGACATATTGCCACAATTTAAAAAAATTAAATAGCGTTGGTAGTTCTGCAATGTATTTCTTGTCAGTGTTTTCGTAGTTAGCTGCTTCACTCAAAATAATCACATACAACTCATGTTTGTGAAATTAAAACGTAAATAAACCTGCATCAAATTAAGTAATTTTTAATAGAAGGGTCAGATAATATCCCCATGAAGAGAAGATTATTTAGAAATTACATTCATGCGTTCTCTTAAACAACGTTACATGTAAATATGCCCTGGATGAATGTGTTACGCCCAAAATGGTATTCTTGTTAAGATTACTAACCAACTCTAAAAAGAGGAACCTGATCACACTGGATGGTCACAATGTGAAATACTTATTAAATCGTATTTATGGAATGTTTTAAAAGAAATACTTATCTTTGTAAAGTGTCTTTATAATTCAAAAAGCTTACGAGTTGTAATCATTGTAATTGTTCTGTGGCATAGAATATGTATTGCGGTTAATATAAAACACTGACGCATTTAAATATTTTCACAAACAAGGAAATGGAGGTGACTATGATTGACACTGGAAAGATTGCCGCATTCCTTGCTTAAAATAATAATAAAATCGTTCAAATTATGGAATCAGTGACTTCAATACTTTAATAAACATTGTACCTTTGTCACTGATGATGTTGGCGTTTGGGTAGGTTTAAGCTTAATACAAAGTAATCTATCCGTAACAAATTCTCTCTTAGACATTGGGTCGATTGTCAAATCGATGCCTGAGCCACTGCCTGAAAGCCATGGTCTGCAAGCCATCGCTCAAGCCACGGCAGGTTTTGGGCTGCGAATACCCGATGTCTCACCGTTGCCGCTGCCGCGCGTCGTCTCAGACCCACGTCCGAACGAAATTTATTTGGAACGTCGCGTTTTCGACGACGCAATGCGCTAGTGTTTTGTTTCTCGCGAAGCACGTGCGACTGTTTACATCATTACACTGCTATCATAACAGCGTGGCTCGGTCCATTTGTTTGTGATCGTTGAGCAGTTCAGTTGTGCTTCGTGCTGTTTTTATCTATAAAGGAAATAGCAAAGTAAGACAATAGAAATATTTCTTAAGAACAAATGTATCTTTATTCTAATTCAAGCGTATTATTTGCGAATTCTTATTACAACAACAATTCATAATACAATTAAATCTTCTCTTTCCATTCTGGTACTAATTGTAGTTTTATTTTTTCAGGATACTTCAACAAAAGCCAAGATGACTGTCAGAAATAAAAACACTGATTAATTTAATAAAATAGTTTTATTATGAAAAATTGATTTGCAATAATTGTTCTCCTCCATGCCACTCCCGCTCCTCATCCCTGGCATTTTCTACAACATTTCCTCTTCTTCTTCTCCACAAACATCGTAAATTCTTCCTCCCTTCTCCTTATAGCAACATTGTGCAACACAGCTGTTGCCACAAATAATGCGTTGCACAGTCACTAGTTTCACTCTGAGAGGAGTTTGGAGGCATGGAAAGCAGCCTTTTCCATCTTCCAAAAAACCCTCTCAATAATGTTTCTAGCTCGTTTGTGAGCCGCATTGTATCTACCCTCTGGCCGCAGACCTTTCAGACGAAGAACTGGGGTCAGAAGGTAGCGTGTACATGGGGACCTACTGTCCACCAATAAGGTGGCATGTATACACGCCACTCTCTAGCACATCTTTTAATGTCGAATTGCGAAAGATTCTGCTGTCATGAGTGGAGCCTGGCCATCTTGCGACAAATTTTGAATATTCATATCATTGTCGCAAACCACCTGAAAATTAATACATTTATTTTGAAGCATACTAACTAAATTTGAAAAGAATTATAAAATGGCTGTAAACTATCATACCTGGCAGTTAATTGAATAACAACATTTACGATTGTAGAATCTTTCTGCTAACTTTCTAGCAGAAGGCATACAATTTTTATGTGTGAGCAACCAATGGCACCGATAATACTTGAAAGTTGTCTCTGCGAGGGTAAAACAATTTGGGTTAATATGCTTGTTTCAAACACAAATGTGAATTGTGTTTATTATTTCAAAGCACCAAAGAACATGAAAAGTATCCAGCGAACGCGATGTTTTCTTATAAAGAACTTTAAAATTTAAGTCAATATAAAATGTATTTATTTGCTGACTTACGGTTAATATATAATGAACATTGATGAATTGAATGACTTTTGTTAGTATTGGAAATTACTGAAAGCTACATTTTTTAATATGCATAATTTCTAATAATTTACATGAACAGTACATTACATCAAAGCCTTTTGAATAATTTCATTGCACAATACTAAATGTTTATTACATTTGCAATGTTGACAGGAAAATTGCAAATAAACAGTGAATTAAGTGAAGCCATGGAAAAATCATTGTGATAAATATTTGTGGGTTTACTGGGTAAAAAAATGTTTAAAGTTTCATGATCCATTACCTGGATAATTGTGCAAATCCTGCCTTTATTTCGTACGTGTTCCCGCCTGGGTGAAAGTACACATATCTACTTTTCAAGACGAGGCAATTTGCCTCCGAAACAGATTTAATGAGGCGACACACCTTGCTCTCGTGTACATTCCACAAGATCGCCCAGGACAATGTTGAAGGCATTGGTGGCAAAAAATCTGTAATACACCATTGTTTTTCAGTTCGCAAAACAACTCCAAATAAAAATATTATTAATACATAAATTAAACTATACTCACCTAAGTACAATTAGTAATTGCAGGTGTACAGGAAGTCCCGAACCGCGCCTGTCTTTCACGAGTTTTCGGCCAATTCTCTTGCGAAGATACATCACAGTTTCCTTTCGAAAATCGAAATCTGGCGACGATATTCGTGATCGTTGTATTCCTACAAAGATTACTGCGATCCCGCAGGCATATGCATGCGAGGATGCAGTAATCTTCGTCTGTTTTACACGATTCACGAATTTCACGCATTCTTCTTAAATCATTCTTAACGCACGTGGAGCAGGTACCGCAAGCAAGGCAGACACAGACCGAATGGCGCGAACCTCGCTGACGCCGTTGAGACATTGGCTTCAGACATACCCTCATGGGATGCTCCGTATATTGGAGAGCCATTGGTCGAACTATGGTTCCAATATGGCGGCGAAGCAATGTTTTGGCACGCGAAATCGGGTGTTCAGGCGACGGCTCTGAGAAGCAGTGTCTAAGACATCGCTTTCGCAATCGACCCATTAAGTTCGGATGATGTATCTTATGACGAATACATTTATTCAACCCTTCCATTTAACACAAACACTCTACAACGAAGGAAAGAAATCGATTCCTTTTCTTAAAAGAGTTGACACTACTCAAAATTCCAAAGTAGCCAATAGAAATGTCGGATATACGTTAAGCATATTTTGATGTTTTTTTCTTAATTTTGCTTCGTCTTTTCAAAACCTTTTGACAACTTGCAATTTCTACCATACTAATATCCCATTTCACGATCTACACTTTAATGCCACGAAATGTAGTACCTTGTACCGACGGAGCATCTCCCAAAAGCAGCGCACGTATAGAAGAGCAAAGCGGACGGCCCACTCACCCGCTCGCACCGACTCCGCTTTCTTCTGCGTGCGATTGAAAGCTGAAACAAAAAGGACACGTCAACGTCCAACCTCTCGATTAAATTCCAGCTTCTCCTCGCCTGCGCCCATTTGCGCTCTCCGTGTGCGCTCTCGAGTGGATTTGACCTGGCGCGGGAAGAGCGCGCGAAGGCGAACGGGGGCGGGAGGAGCGGCTTTGCCTTTCAACCTGAGGGCCACGCCGCTCCGGCCATTTTGGCTGCAACCACCTGGCCCCACGCGAAGGAAATTTACAGACGGCGCTGTGATAATGCTGTGGGAAAATTTGATTGTTTTTGAACCATGATTAGTTACACAGTCTTGGTTTGCGTACTTCAGTTAAGAAACACATCTAAAATAAGGCTTCGTAGATAGAAAACTTCATATCCATTTCGGATTTAATTTTCTGTCTTCATCTTATTCCATGGAACAGGTTTCAAATAAAGAGTATTATTATTATTATTATTATTATTATTATTATTATTATTATTATTATTGTTATTATTAAATTTGATTGTAATTGCTGTGCTGATATTAATGTTCTAAATGTTATGATAATTTTTTCGTGCGTCTCCTAAAAACATACAAAAAGAGTAAGATGAAATCGTTGAGTACAGGTTCAAGAGATTTTAAATATTCTATGAAACTGGTTGACATTTTTATGATAATTAGCCTTCTTTTCTTTAACTAAGTAAATATTGTAAAATAATTATTTATAAATACAATAAAAAATGCGTTAGTTAAAAGTGATAATATAAAACTATCTAAAATATAAAACAGGTTAAAATAAACGAGTAGAAAAATGTATAGTACTCGTCTATCTCAATATGATGTATACATTATCAAAACTACTGTGAGAGCGCACTAAACAAGCAATGTGTCAATTTAAAACTCAAAATCATACACTCATCTCTCAAACATCTACGCTACAACTGCCTCAACACTCCCTCTATTCTCTTATGAATCTTACAAACGAGAAATGCCTCCGTTTTCTTGTTACCTTGCCTTATATGCTTTCCAGTAAAATTCAAAGAATTTCATCAATATATTTCCTTTTTGTTATCTAAGGTCGCATCAATATCTAGATCATTAGCGACCACTATTGGATTTAACGTAATAGTTTCTGTGAAGATGACATGATATGCAGATAATAGGGGGTGAAAGGACCAACACAAATTCAACCACGCCCGAGGCAGGATTCAAACCCGCGATCCTTCGGTCCGAGATCGATACGGCACTACTGCCTTACCGATCTCGGCCATCAGGATCGGCATTTCAATGTCTTTGTTTTCGATCTTTCGGTTGTGTCAGATTTTTATTACTTCTGATAGTATGTTCTTTGCAACATCAAGCCAGAACACCATTTAAATACATTACAATTATCGTCTCCTATATTATTTCAGTAGTATACATATCCTTTGCGGCTCTCATAAGACTCCGTTCTTTATTAATGAGATCTTTAAAAAAGTAAATTTCAGAGATACGTGAAGAATTGCACTTTTACTGTAAAAATATGACGGATTTGTTTAAAAAACGCATCTAAATATAAAATAATGTCATATCAAATGCAACCCGCAGCACTCAGTCAGCTAATCGTTAAATAACTCCTAAATGAAGTGTTATTTGGTCTTGAAAACTAAAAATTTTGAGGCCAAAGCGCTCCAAGAAACGTTCCTCACACCGTAATCTATAGGCTGAGACATTCTTTGAATTTTTTTTTTTTTTTTTTTGGCTGTTCAAGCATTTATCGCTACTACCAATGCCACCTGGATTTCAACCCTTGGTGATGGTGGTCATCTTTGTGATATCACGCTTAGAAGGCTTAATTCCGCTATCTTATATTATTTACGCTTTCCATGTACACCGTCGTTTGCGCAGAGTGACGAAGTTATTTGCTTAATTATTAATTCAAGATTCGCTCTCGCAGCAACAGCTAGAAGTACTATTAATTGCTTAATTAATTAGTGGTTAAATATCGATGAAGATTATTTCTTATGCGTGTAGTGAAAACATTCATTCAGTGTTTTTCGAGATCTAGACGTGCAGTGTAATTAATTGTGGAGAGATGTGGTTGTACAGTGAAGACGTGACCCGTTAGGTTTTGTTTCTTTTACCTGCACCAGTATTTTTGTTATCAGCAGTGATTCGGTGAAACTTTACAGTCAGCGTGTTCAGTCTCGTAGCTATTTGAAGAGTAAAAAGCTTTTCTTATATTTTTGTGTCTATCACGAAAACCGAAAAACTAACAGTCAAATAATACTAAATAATTACTTCCAATACTTTTAGGGGAGTGTTGTGAATTGTTCTAAGAAATCTCTCGATAATACTGAATAAATCTTTAGTGAAAATTTCTTTTTCATAATAATTGCACTTTTATTTCATATTGTTTTAGAACATTGTAAGTCACATTTGTATGTTTTTAAACAAATAAATACGTTTCGTTAACAACATTCTTTCTTAGAATGGAAAAAGAAGAATAGGTAAAAGTGTGGGGTTTGACATGTAAGAGTTCTTGTACGCGGAGGTAGTAGTGAAAAAGGTAAGCTGTGGTACACACAAAGAACAAACTTTTTAAATTATCTAAAGTAAAATAGCTTGAAATAGACGAACAACAAAAGTCAAAACGCGCGAGCATATAATACTACGTGAATTAATTTATAAAAGCAACCAACTTTAAAATTAAATGTAATATTTCCAAGAGTATGGTTGTACATGGCCGTTCCTGTATTTTCGCAAACTTGACATACTCAAGAGTAAAAAACCTTTTCTAATACTTTTGTGACTAACAAGAAAGGCAAAAATTAACTGTAGAGGAAATTCAAATCTTGTTTTTAAGGAAGTGTGAGGAAGTTGTTTGAAGAACATATCTCTATGTTACTGAATAAAACTTTATAAAAAAATTTGTTTTCCAAACTCAATTGCATTTTTTTAAAAACTTTTGTTCGATATTGTAGTACTTATGCCTAAGTAGTCAGTTTTCACATACAAAAAATAGGATAATAGTTTTGACTTATTTTGTAGTAAATTATTTTTTGCCATATAACGTATTTCTGAAGTAAATTGAAGAAGTTGACTCTTCCATAATCGTCTGCGGCAGATTATATCTCAGAAGAGGGAACCGCGCCCTAACGGATTAAATTCACGAGGATCGTCTAACGGATTGAATTGTTAAATTATTTAGGACGCGTCAACTGCTGAAGTCATTAGTCCCGTTAGTGTAGTGCGGGTGGTTTCTTCGGAAGATGTTGACTATCTTCCTCTGCGGGTTTTCCCCAACCAGGTATCTTCCACCAGAAAGGCACCGCCCCAGCCAAGACAAGCTCTAAGCTTCTAACTGGTCTCCCTGCGTGTGTGAGAGTGTAGTGTGTATTAGAGGAGATAATATGAAAAGGAGGGGGAAGGAAATATCGCGCGCGATCCGTGACCTGTTCCTTAGGGTACTGCTCCGACATTTGCCTCGTTTCGATAGAAACCTCTAAAAATTATCCATAAGAGCAGCTGGCTGCTAGAATTCACCTCCAGACAGTGGCTGTATCGATTAACGAATTTATCTAAAGCTTTACCTAAGCTTTTGCCTAAGCTTTACCTAAAGAGCCCTTGAAGGTAGCTGGCAAGAAAGGGCATCGGGAAGCGTCCAACGTCCAGCACGAGAGAGCATGCGCGTCCCCCACTCACCCCCTCCCAGTCGCCTCTCCGACCGCACGCCTCGCGCCCTCATTTCCATGAGAGCCGCCAGCGCCACCTACGGTGCGAAATTGCTATGTTAATTCTTTTAAATTGTTTCGTCTGGAGGCGGCGTCCGCCCGCAGAGCGCTCCCTGCAAAAGAAAGCGGCGAGAGCTCCCCGCGCCGCCTCCGTGTCGAAGTGACGAGGCTTATTGCACGGTTGGCTTGCTTATTAAAATAGACTAATAACTCCAAAAAATATGAGACGCCGTTTTTCGAGCAGATAAGGCATTAATTTTGCGCAGCCTCCGTCGGCGCGGCGCGGCGGCGCCACCAGCCGCAGGGGGGAGCGAGCCCCACCTCGCCGCGCCGCGTCCTGTGAAATTGGGTGGAAGCGAGGAAATATGAGCGATCGCTTAGAGGGAGACGGCCAGGGCCGATCGCGGGAGCGGTGCGAGGCAGGCGGAGGGGCTGACGACGAGAGGCAGAGAGGGGAACGGGGTGAACAGGGGAGCTAATTTGGCCGTGGCGGCGCCAATGGGCAGCGGAAAGAATGAGGTGGCTGTCTTCCCACGAGGTTCGGTTTTCACTCTCACTTGGAATCTGGGAGAGAAATCAAATGGAATTGCAATTGCAATAATAATAAATTAACATTATCATTAAATACTCAAGAATACTCACACACTTCAATTTTTAAGAGATTGTTGCAACAGAACAATGAACGACGAATCAAACGAATGAAAGTGATATGAGCTACCAAAAACATCCGCGAAGAATTTACAAAAAGCATAATAACCTAGCCTCCAGGACATTTCAAATTAACCTACGTATTTTAATGGACTTATTCAAAAGAAAAAACATAATACTAACCATTAGTAATCATCAACACACTTCTTCGATCATACATCCTATTTGTCATAGAAGTACCTCTTTTACACCGTATAAAGAGCAAATTGAAAACAAATCAAAATACAAGTACTAAGTACGCAAGTCGCCATTTTATTACAGATAGATGTATATGGAATATATTCGACAGATTCATTATAGTAATAGCAAGAAGTTATTTTAAAATTATGCCAACATGTCATTTCGAATATTCAAAACCAAATAACAACTTAAAGTCGAGTCTAAATGTTTATTAATCTATTTACATTCCTAGATGATGTAGCTCACATTGTGCAGGTATTACAATAACCTCTTAAACACGAAAAGAGCGTAGTGTATCCTGCCTCACACAATACCCTCGCCACACTACGCTCGCCTAGTTCCACTGTCACCTCCCTTCCCACACCCTGGCCAGACCTTCCTCACCATGCCTTGGTTGACCCTGACCGGTCTTGCTACAAAAATGTTGCTACGGGCAGCTGTAAACATTAGATGAATTGCTGGTTCACATTCCCAGTCAACTTCCTGTAATGAATATTAAAAATGAATGATCACTGCACATTGATATCCGACCATTAAAGTGATAGGTTATGGTTCTTAGTTAGGAGGAGGTTAGACAATTTCCAATGATTGAACATCATTAAAACTATATGAGACGCTCGAGATGGGTTAGCCATCAGACATCGTTAGTTTAAATTGTATTTAAGTACTAACTGTTAAGTTGAAAACTAGTGGTGCAACTGAATGGCACAGACTTTCCCGTATTAGTTTTCTATTGGTCTTGGTTAGCTATACGAATTTGCCGTACATTTCCAGCTGTAATCGATTTATAAATTGCTGGATATGTGCATATCAACGGCAAGAGAGATCATGTCAAAAAATTTACATTTGTGTAATTAAAAAAATACACCAAAATTAACTTTACGTTATATTAAAGTGTGCAATTAGCATTATCCGTTCGAAAGGTTTTGAGAAAAAAATTGACGCGGTTTTTGAGAAAATTGTGTTTGAGCGTTTCGGAATCTGCGGAATTTTGAGCTAGTTTTCACAGCACATGTACTTATAAATACAATAATATGAAGAAATTGCCGATAACATAGGTATTAATGATATGAGGGACAAGTCAAAAAAATTACATTTTTATAATTTTTAAAAACAACAACAGAAGAATAGAGCAATATGTCGTTCATGTCATCTCGTATATTATACTAGGAACTAGTCCTACCAAAAGTTAAAAAAAATTGGAGCAGTTTTTGAAAAAATCTTGTATTTGTAACTTTTTAAATTGCAGAGATTCTATGCAATACTGCGCGAAATCTACAAACATTTTTCAAAAAGGTATTTGACCTTCATAAAATAACTCACTATTAAGAACGTTTTATTTGAGGGAAAAATATGTATATTCAATTTTGTAGTTGTAGGAAGACTTCATACGTTTGAAATTTTCAAAAATTCAGAGTTAATCGTGAAAATCGGACCTATGCCACGTTTATAAGTGTATGTTACTCTATTCTTACATGAAATTTAAAGAAAAAAAATGGAGACATTTTTGAAAAAATATTGAAAATGTCCGGAGGGCTTTATGTAACGTACCCCCAAATTTTGAAGAATGCTTTTAAAAATCTCAAAGTTTTGACTCGAGCCAGATGGACAGGGGTTTCCTCAATTTGAAAAAAATGCTATGCATGGTATAGACGTAAGTAGCGATCACAGACACCCGACGGACGCACGGACAGACGGGCATTTTGACAAAAAACACTTTTTCGGTATAGGGGACCCCGAAACGTATTTATATTGAAATTTCGAAATAGATTTTCCGGAGAATTTCATAACTTTCCCTATACTACGTATGCGGAAGAGTAAAAATAGAATGTATTATACTTATTTAAAATATCATCAATACAAGACATAATAAAAAGAAAAGTAGACGTGCAAGCGAGGGATACCACTAGTTGTCAGAAAATGTCAATAAAATAAGATTAAAAAACATATGTAGCATGAACCAATCAATGCTGTTAGTCATAAAAAAATATCTACCTTCTTACCGTTTTTGCATACCATCTCCTGAATACTGGTCTATCATGAGCTGGTTTAGATTAATTACTAGCTGTGTGCTATAAAATAACGCGTTTTTAATGTAATTAAAAATTGGTGCATTCTGAAACTCTTCTGAAGGTTGTTTTATTCGTGAAATATTCTTCTTAAACTCCTCGTAACCATGAAACCTGAATTTATAAAAAAATGTTTAATTCATAATTTATTATAAATGTTTCATTCATAATTCAAATTTGTGCATAACATTTTAAAATCTATATTTAAGGATACGGTTTCATTGATGAAGAAATTTCTATCTTGATAACTGTAGTTGTAGGAAGACGTCACAAACCAGGAGGCGTACCACAAACAACGATAATGTTGTAATATTCTACCGGATGATATTGCAAATAGCTTTTGTATTGGCAGATAACAAGATCACAAGTTTACTCAGGTGTACGTCGGAGTATGTCGTTACATTTCTAAATATTAAGTTCTACCCGTCAGTAAACCTTAAATGTGATATTTTACCGGTGTGCTAAAACAAATTTAACAAGCACGAGGTATACGGTATATTAAGATAAATATGAATAGTTTCTTTAAACAGTATCCTAATTAAGTTCATTAAATAGTTTAGTTTAAGGAGTTACAGCTCAGTTGAAAACAAATCTACCCTGGAATACCTGGCTTTGCTCAGTGAAGTGAAGAAAATCCTTTTGCCAGTCGGGCGCATGAAGCACCGAAATCGACGTGCAAGGATTCCGAACTGCAGTGACGAAATGTTTAGTGTCAAGGACATTTTAGAAAGACTTTCTCTATTACACTTACAAAAACATGATCATTGTTGAGTCTAATATGAATGACACTGCCAGAGGAATAATACTTCTAATAAGAACATGACTGTGCTTTTCTTGCAACTTTTATTGTGTCAAATTGTGTTGATCTTGGAATCTTGAATTGTAGCAAACGGGGCCTCGTGAGGATTGGCGAGATCACAGTGGAACCATGAGTTGCGATATCATTTTATTTTAGTTTTAGTTTTTTTATTAAAAATATACTGAGGTCTCAAAACCGACATTTTTAGTGATCAAGGATTTATTGATTTTTACATGAATTTTATCAATTCTATTTGAGGAAAATGTCAGGGAAATTACTTAATTTTCTGCATTCAGAAAATACAAGAGACTAATTTTGAAGAATCTATCACTAGTAAGGGCAAAAGTATTTATTAAATTGATGTTGCACCAAATTTTTTGACGAAAATTCCTTTTGAAATATTTCGCACTAAAAGCAGGCTTGTTGACGCCTTTTACTAACCTTCATATTTTCGAAGTATATATTGTTTGAAACGTATGAAATAGAGACCAAATATATGCTAAGGGTTACTAATCATACAGACAGGATGACAAAATCTGATACCAGATCCATCTTTTAACTTACACTATTTATTTAATATAACGATAAAATATGCCCTTATCAGAATTCACCACTGGTTACCAGTAAAAAGAAGAGACTTTTACAAATAAATGCGCCAAATAATTGCAGGGATCCACTACGGATTTCTAAATTAATTTGAGGATTTTATAAAACACAATTAACAGCGGCTTTTTTGCTGGCAAATTACTTTACCAACCGCCAATAGAATGTCGGAAAGGGGAATATTACTCATTCTACAGGGGAAATGTATGGTATATAAAGCTGGGTCCAGTCGTACTTCCTGGACTGAGAGCAGAGGCAATTGATGAGGACCGTGTTGCTTTGATGACTGGTCTGGCTGGATCAAAGCCGTGCCAGGGGTACGTCGGACGATTACGCACAAGTGTGATGTCTCCTCTTACGTCTACAGTTTGGGGCGCCACCAACGGTCAGTGTTCAGTACTGGGTAAGAGCCTTCGCCACGCGATGGGTTCTCTTAGATGCAGTGATCACCTGGAATGGCTGATTCTGAAGCTATGTTGGGGGTTCTAACCATCCTCTCCCCTTTCGCTGTACTTGAGGAGAGCGCGTAGTTTTGTAAAGAAGTAATTAGGCAGAGCTTATTATCGAGTTCAATTTATATCATAACGATTCGAACTTTTTAAAACGTACTGTGTCAGAATATTTGTTTGAAGTAATTCTGCTTAACTTTAATATTTACATTAAATAATTACGTACGTAAATATAATTTTAAGTTGAAATGTTGTTCAATATTCAAACATTAAATTCAATTTAAGAGTTTTAATCTCGAACAGTCAGTCAGCGAGAAGGAGAGCAGCGTATTGCGTGACGTGGCTGGGAGAGCCACCCGTAGGTCTCAGCGTCGCAAGGAGACGGAGCTACGACAGACCGCTAAGGGGCTTGGACCGACCGTGCAACCAAGGAGACTGTCTCTTCATGTAAACGCACGTTAACCGCCAAGCACAGAGGACGACCACGAACGGCGACCCCAAAGCATAAGTGAGCCGTCGGCATAAACGAGTCGGCGCAGTGGTTTTCATTCACGCCTGCCTACGTGGCGGCCGGGAACCGCCTCAGCAACGGTCCCACCCGAAGATCGGGTCCCGAAGCAGATGGAACTACGGGCAAAGCGACCACACAGCTCCTCAAATCAGATCGAGTCAAATGTTAAATGTCAAATGTTCCATAAAATGTGAATATTAATTAGAAACTAATAAAACGCGTTTCATTGATTTTCTCTGTTCTTACTATTCGTACAATAGACCAATTTGGTTACAGGGTAGCCCATTGCCCTTTTTATAGCCACTTAAATTCAGGTCAAAAAATTAAGATTTTCGTAACATGTAGTACTTAACAGAACAGAGAAATATCACAAATATTTCTAAAACTTTCTGATCTTATGAGTTTTCTTTCATCATTTATTAATGTGGATCTTCATATTTTCACTTTATCATAAACTTCTGACTTGTCCTTTCGAAAGATAAAAACGTTTCACATTTGTAAACTGAAAGGTGCCCCCGATCGCTTTCAACAAGTTAAGCGTAGTTTGTAGAAACGAGGTATGATGCGATTTCACAAGAAGCAATAAAATCGAGAGGTCGGGATGTACGGTTCAGCGATAACGCACAAACGTAGCAACGCTGCTCACCTGGCAAAGAGCCGAAGCAGGGGCGGTCGGGCGATCCGAACGCCCGTAAATCGTAAGCAGAAGCAATAAAGCCGGCGGGCGAGCGGCACTGGGGGATACTTCTCTTTTCGCCACCCCTCACACCCACTTCCCATTTCTCCTACATCCTCTCCGTCCACCTCCTCCAAACCTACTAGCACGCTATAATACTTTGCTACTTTACGTTCGAAACACGCAAAATATATTCGTTTTCTTTCATCATTTATTTCGCCTCATCCTTTACTGCGACTTCTCAATTCTCCCAATACTGCATATGTTCGCTTATCGGCCGATGACATTTGAATTTTACTCGTGTGTCCTCAAATGACTTATATAAGCTTTTCTCAACAACTGCAATAGTATTTCGTCCTGGAAAGTTGTCTCTGCGCAGTTTGCCCAACTCGCATCATCTCTTCGCGTTCTTCGTCGTTTTTTGAAGTGGGCGCGCTTCGTTTGCACATCCGGGACCGGAGAACCTCTCCCATCGTCATCCACTCCCACACACTCCATTCCTGCTTCTCACCGCCAACCCACATTCTCTCACTTTGGCTCCTTTCGCTCCTCCCGTCACACGTCCACCCCATTACCCCCCACCCGCCCCCCCTGCCCTCCCCTCTCCCCTCCCCGTCCGCGCCGTGCGGCGGAGCCACCGTCTGGAAAGATAAGCTCATAACTCTCGAGTCGCGTTATTAGCGTCTTGGCAGCGGCGGCGTCAGCGCCTGTTGTGGAATCGGATATGACAAGGAATCAGTTTCCACCAGTCGGGAAATTTATTACTTTAGATTAGTTTGGAAAATGGGCCTTCCCTTCCTGCTGCACCGCCGCCGCCGCCGCCGTCGGCGTCTTTCGTCGCCTGCGGGGAGCCTCGGGAGCGCGGAGAGGCCGGGAAGGGGCGGGGCTGCGCCTGCAGCGGCGGACCCTCCCCGTGCAGAAGGGCGGGGAGATCTAATATGAGTTAGGAAAATCGTTCTTTTGTGCCGGCGTATAACTTTCTTCTTGCGGCGCCGCACAATAGCTCGCCCCGCTTATGTAAAAATGTTGCGACATTATCACGTCGTCGACTGCGACGACGTCGCCTCCGCGGCGGCCGCCCCGCGGGGCCGTGGAGGGGCAGGGAGGGGAGGGGCGAGGGACGGAAGGCGGTCGCGTGGATTAATATCTTCCCGAGACAAGACGCCGGAAGAAGTTGGCGTCGCGACGAGGGAAGGAGACGAAAAATAATCCTCCTCCTCGAGGACCGCGTCCTCAGTCCATCATTGCTTCCTGTCCTTTACGTTGGCAGCGTTTGGGGAAAGGCGACGGTAGATAGCGGGAAGCTGCCTATACATCGGGGTGCGGTAGTTGTTCGTGCCATCCAGCACAATGACACGACGTGGCACTGAAGAAACTTTGCTACTAGAGTGGGGTAATAATGGAAAGAAGGTCTTTTGTCCATACATGCGTAATATTTAATTAGCATTTTTTGCCGTCCGTCACGAAGTTTATCTTTAGAAAATATCAGTGTGAGAATTATTATCATTAAGTTAAATATCACCAGCGGTTTAACTAAGTTGTTTTCCTTAAATATCCTGTGAAACACAACCGATATTGTTTTTGTTTTCAGCAAAACTTTTGTGTGCGAAGATCCATAAAACGCTGTTCGTAGGGCATGCTAGGTACAGAGATTTCTAATGGTCGTGGGCACTGTCTACGATACAACTGGTGCGTGGTTTAAGTAAGATTATACAAACTGCCTCGGGTTGAAGGACAGTATATATCACTAGATACTGGTCCATAGCGATATTTTGGAAAAGTCACTAGCCGAAAGGTGATATTAAATCCGATTTACCTCATTAAAGAAAAGAAACATCCATTGAAATGATATACATCAGTCAAATTAAAAAAAACAGTAAAATAAAATGCTTTGTATCAAAAATATCTTGGCTTCATAATTGCGTTTACTTAAGAGAGCAATAAATGCGTAAACTTCCAATGTTGAAATTACGAGGTTTAACAAACAAAGATCATTAACTCTTAAAAAGGCTGTTTGCCTTGAAGTGAGATATAAATTTATTTCACATTATTCCTATGTACTACAAATAACAGAATGCTATTTTTAAGTACGACTCGCGTTAATTCAATCCTTTGTTTTAATTTATTCTTTTCTTTGTTTCACTTAACAGCGGTGTAAACGTACCACTTAACAGTAACATTTGGTAGAAATGTGAAATATAGATAAAATGAACCAAGAGAATGTACTTTACCAATTGAAATGCAAGCAGGATTCACAGGTATATATTTAACAAATAAATATCAAATAAAAATCGCATATATGGGTAAATAAATAATATATTGGTCCTTCCTAACTCTCGAAATTCATTTCCAAACCACGATACAGAAATCCCTCGCTGTTGATTTTAATAATGTTAAGATTATTATTGACATTACTGAACACAAAGACGTCCAAGAATAGTCACGGAAACTATTAATATTCGGAATACATTACTTGCTACGGAGGAATGTAGCCCATTCATTACTACATCTGGTACCATCTTTCGTACAATTGAAAAGCAACTGAGCGTTTACGTCATATACGACTAATATTCTACCATCACCAGGAGGTCATTAGGGTTGGGAGGCCATGCTGTTCGCGTGCACGATTGGTGAGTCGCAGAACGGCCACTGAAACGCTAGACTAGTTCTTCCACATTAATCCATTGCAATTTCACATGTATTCGACAGCCATGTTCTCAGCTTCTATGCAGAGAGGTACATTTGTTATAATAAAATACTACGAGATTGAAGCAAAATATTGAGTTCTAATTTTTTAACGAAGAAGGAAATAGCGGAGAGCGCAAAAACATGCAAAGTAATTGAAGCACGTGCAGTAACAAACGAAACCTCCCCATGACTATCTGTTGAGGCATTGCTGTTTTTTTCTGCCCGCAGGACCAACGCAACGGAAGAGAAAGGCCTCGCAGCTTTTGCCACCTCGATTTCTTCGAGGGCGGAATGTGGGCGTGCGTCGTAAGAACAGCATTTCTCAAAAGTATAACGTAAGACATTATGCGCATTTCTCTAATCGTTTCTTCGTGCGTGTTATCTTGTGCTAAAGACAACTACAGAGTTCCATTTTAAAAATCGTAATTGTGTCGATATTTTTCCATAAAAATGCTATTTTTCGCTAAAAATTTTCACAGGCTTCTCGTACACATTTCTAGATAGGTTATTTGTTCGTAGTTTAAATCGCATCACAATATCTGTAAGGGAGCAGAAGATTTTAGAGGAAATAGTCTTAGACAAGCCACTCGTATACGAATATAATATGACTCCATTACTATATTTTTTACCACCAATTGTTCCAACATTACAAACACAAGAGTGAGCAGGAAACAGAAAACTTTAATGCTAACTTTAAATAAATTGTAATCTACATTTGGATGCCCTTTGTGAATGAAGTGAAGTTGGTTTTCTCATTACATAAATTTCCTTGAACGTAAATACGTCTTAAAACGAACGTCTTAAAAACGTCTCCTCTTTAACTCTATAATATAATACTATAAATACAACTAAGTAATAGATGTGAATTCTAGAATACTACGAAAAAATAGTATTATAATAAGACGGTGTACTGTAAACTAAATATATAATTAATATAATATATGTTCATTTAAAAATATGAATTGAACCCATAATCATTTGCAGCATAGTTATTTGTAGCATTTGTACAATGAAAATTTTAAATGTTAATCTGAAAATTACACGCTGTTTTTCGAAAGATCGTTTTTCCAAAATATTATATCTTAGTTTGGAACTATTTGTTCCGCAAACAATACTAAATCTAAACCTACGACTGTTTACTAAGTATAATACTATACGTTCACATTCATACGTTCACGTGTACAAATACTATATGTTCACATTTTGCGTAAAAAACATGAGAAAATTTCAGCTGATAAAATTGTTTTCTTTCTCGACATGGGTAAGCAGCCATTACGTGAAATACCGTTATGTTGCGAAGCGACACACGTGCGAGAAATGCGTTTTAAACACTTTTTCACAACATTTTCTCGGAAATATTATATTCACGCCAAACTCCAACGGACGTTTTATTTGAATAATAACTGAGGCAAAATGAGCAGTTCAGGAATCGCAACATATTTCATTACAACAGATATACGAAGAAGAAAATATATCACTGAACTATAAATTTCGTGTTTTGTTATCATCTCATTTCTCAGATGTAGACTTTGAACATTCCTTTGAAAGTAATCTGAATAAAAAAAATGGTTTTCTACTACTCATACAGAGAAATCAGTACTTCCATTCACTGTTATTGATTGGTAAGTTATACTTTCTGGTAAGCTAAGGCAAAGCACGTTTTTGCAGGACATGTACTAATGCATTGTGAACAAAACATTGGATACTACAGAATAAATAAAACACAATGCACCTTGGAGAGTTAAATGTCAGGTAATGTCATCAAGTTTGTGTGGAATCAATTGCTCCTAACATTATATACTGTAAGGTTTTTCTATGGTTCTCGTTTACCGATTTGGCTTATCTTGGTAACGCAATATATTATCGTCCTTAATTACTGATAAACTGTACGCTTTCTGCAATTAAACATAATATTCTCCAGAGAGGAAACCAGATAAAAACAAAGACCTTGTAAAAGAATATCACTGATACGTATTGCTGGGCTATCTTTTCTAAGATATCTGCGCCACCGACGCACTGCGATCGCTCGGAGCAATCGGGGCCACCTCCCCCTCGACAGCCCATGAATAAAACCCCGCGCGGGCGCCGCCGTCCATCAGCGGAGGAAAAAAAAGCGCGCGGAGAGCCATCTGTAGGAGGCAGGCGAGGACACGGCGGGCCGCGCGCTCCGGGGATCGCAGGCCAAGCGGCTAATTCAGTCTCGGCCGCTCCTCCCTCCCCCCCCCCGGCCCTTCCCCTCGCGAAGGATGAAGCGATAAAACGCTTCCCGCGTTCGCGTTATCAGGAGCCGCTCGCCCTCCTCCGATTCTTTTCATTTACATTTTCCGATGCGGCGCCGCGGCCGCCGCCGCCGCGCGCCGCGCGCGCGCACAGTGTGACGTAAGCGGAGGAGCCCGCGTCGCGCCGGCTCGCTGCCTCGCTTAGCCGCTCCGCTCCGCCCAGCCCCCTTCCCCCTCCCCTCCCTCCCCATCCACCCCTTCGCTCTCCCCGCCACACCCGCGCCGAGGCGCCGACGGCGCGTCTCCGCGGCGCGAGAACCGCCGCGTAAAATATTCACGATGCAAAAAAATGCTCTATTTATTTTAGGGTACGAAAGTGAGTGTATTTAATTTCATCGCGATTTTTTGTTATACCAGAAGCGAAACCAGCCGGCGAGTGAGCGCGCGCCGCGCGGTAGAATGGACGCGGCCGAAAAAAATATTTTTTCCCGGCGAGAGAAGGTCAGCAAGGGGCGGCAGGGAGCGGCGCGGGCGGAGGGCGGGGCGGGGCGCCCGAGGACGGGAGGAAAAAATCCGGCAAATCCGTCGGCCAACGAGCGAGGCTGCATAGTTAATGCAAAACACGTCGTTTAGAGCGATAATTGCGGGGCATGGCGGAGGCGGCGGCGGGACGGGGGCTGAGACGCAGGTGAAGCGCGCGCGCGCCGACCCTCGCCCCCCGCCGGTGATGATCTCGGCGCGCCTGTATTTTAAATAACTTGAGCTCAAGTGATGCTTGAATTGAATCCGCCGAGGAGGCACGCTCCCGCTACCTCTTGTGGCGAGCGCGCTCTCTGGCTGCGGGGGCCGGGGGCGGGCGGGCGGGCGGTCAGGGGCAGCAGGCGGGGGCGGGGACGCAGCCGGCGCCAACCGCGCCTCCCCCGGCGTGTCCACCCCGAGCCGCTCCCGCGTCGCCCAGCCAGAAAAACACAAATATTGATTTTCCGCTCGGTAATTAGCATATTTATTCGTGTGCGGTGTCATTTTTAACGAAGCCGTGTGCTACAATGGAATATTATCTTTAAAAATGGTCGAGGTCTACTCCCTTCGATGTAGTACATGTGTCTCCGAAAGGTGTCCTTCGTTTACTCACTAAGGATATACACGCCTGGAGAGTCTGTTTATGCATGTAAAGGAGAATGAATGTTTGTATATTCATCACTAAGAATTTTAATGTTTCTACTTGGATATTCGTTTTCTTCGGTGCCTCTGTGCTTCATAATAACGGCAAAGTAACGAAGAAAAGTATATTTCTGACCCAGACAAATGTTGCAATGTGGATTTTGCAAATGAAGGCGTAAATTATCTGTCACTGATAAATACTACAAAGATCAGAATTTTCAGTATAAACGTACATTATCTTTGTAGTACTTCCATACGCTCATCCACGTACGCTTGACGCAACCCTCTTTTTTCCGTGAGAGTAAACTTCACATTACGGCCACTTCCTGAAAACATACCACGTAATATCAAGATTGTAACAACGGCATTTCAAAAAAATAGTAACATGTAAAACACAAACTTCATCTACTCCGTGGCACATTAAAAAGATAAAGCAACTCTTTACATTTTATGGATAACAGTATCTCTTAATTGTCGACAGTGAACTTGTAATAATTTTTATTCAGAATTGCCCGTCTATATTTCATAGATTCTGTAATCCATAAAAAATAGACAAACATTCTCAAAAATAACCTTGTTTAACTATTTATAATATTACCGACTACCGCTTAGGTTGAACATTTGTTCACACCGCGTACTAGCCGAAGTCTTTCTACGTCGCGGAGGATATACTTCTGGGAGCTGGGGAAAAATTGGACCGAAACCGAGCTATGCGACTACGTGGCGTTCTGAGTGCCGAGCGTGAGTGTTGGAACAGTTTAGAAGGGAGGTTCGAGAGAAGTCCGTAGTGTGTCACAGAAGGTACTGCACCGGCAACCATCTAGTGGTATTTTCGATAGCGCAACACAGACAAATTATTCCACACGAAATTTGAAAGTGGCGTGCATTATAAATGCACTTATGTTTGCTGATTATCAAGTAGCACTAGTAGTAGTATTAGCGAGGTTTAAGAAATTTTGACTAAGTATGATCAAGTAATTTTATATACTAAATCAGAAACGGACATGCAAAAATCTGTATCTGATGAAACCACTTATTGGAAAATAATATTTAAAAATATCTTATGAAAAGTCGAATTTTAATGGCCTTTAAAGCAAAATATCCAGTTCCAAGATTGTCATAAATAGATGTACATTAAATCAGGTATCTCATTTTAACTGAAATGATTGCGAAGGTATGAGCGAGAAAATGATCTGCAAAACAAACTTAGTAAATAGCAGACGATGTGTGTTATAATAAAACACATTTTAAAAATAAAACCAGAACAAAAACGAAAATAAATGTTTATAAGGTAATGTCCACTACAATCTTAACTAATGTAAATGAATTATACGTTCTAACAACTAACGAAGATCAAATAATACAAGCAATAGAAATTAGGTTTTCCCGAAAAGTAAAAAGTTGTTCAAGTCGATCAGTCAAGAAACGATGATAAAGAAGGTTGAAACGATGATTTAAACATCTGATCTCTGAATGAGCGCATACAAGAAAATGAGAACAATACAAAAATTAGAAACACTTGATAATAACGAAACAGTAATATCAGTACTTCACTTCAAACTACCAACGAGAATTAGACGCCCCCCCCCAAAAAAAAAGACTGAAGTGAAGACGGAACAGGAACAAGAAGAATAAATTTGAAAGTATGTATTTTAAATTAGAAGTGTATTTGTTCTCTGTTCTCAATTTATTGAGATCTGTGAGGTGGGGAGGGTAGTGGGAAATTCAGTTGATCAAATCAACGATCATGTTCTCGCGGTAATAAGTCGATTCTTTCACGTGGGTCCCAATAAGGGATAAGAGCAAAACATTTGTAGCTCATAAGTTTTAGTTATTTTATGTAGTCATAGTTATTTTAAAAACACGAGAGATAATATTGAATTGTCAACAAATCTTGTCTAAAACGATTGTTGCTACCTGTATTTATACTCAGTACAAAAAGATCTAACGTATGGATTCCAAAGTTCTTACGAAGATATACAGCCGAAAAGCTGGTCCACAAAATTATACACGTTAATCTCTTTCCAGGACAGAATATGCCTGGGGGAATAATAAATAATAATAATAATAATAATAATAATAATAATAATAATAATAATAATAATAATAATAATAATCGCCGCAGCCGTCGTCTGCGCCGAGGAGGTTGCAGATTCGAGTTTGCGTAGACATGGTCGTATTTGTCATTGTCCCTTCACCCTTCATCAACATCCTCTCATATTATAATTGACACTTCAAGGCGTAACAACCTTTTTCTGAGAGATACAGCTGACAAGCTGATCCTGGAAAAATTACAGACCTAGTCGTGTAGCATGGTCAGTAATGCCACAACGCCAATAATAATAATTATTATAATAATGACAATAATTACATTAAAAATTATTATTATAACAAGATGTTACAAAACAATGCTGCGCAATACTGCGTAATGATGGGCATTAAAATACGGACAAGCAAGGAATTAGCGAGTGTAGTTGACTTAATTCCACGGTATTTGTACCCAATACATCGAGTGACAATCAGTACGGTTTCTACGATTAATAATAATTAATATACTTGTAAGTTCATTAATTTCTGTCTTCTCTTATACTTTCGGTAGAGTTAATTGCATGTCTGATACACTCGCGTCCAACATTTTCTCTTTCGTTGCGATTTACCGTCACCCTCCGGCAGCCCTACTCCCCCGACCTCTCGGTACTGCTACCCTAATACACAATCGAACCAGATTAACCAGATCAATGACCAATGGTTAACTCAATACTTGATTTGCAAACTCACTACCATTGTTCGTGAACTTATAATGAATCTGTATCAAAACGACTACAGGCCCTCACAAGGGAATTCGCAGTATCTGCACAAAACCAACTTTTGAGGTAAACGAAGTTTTTCTTGAGTAGCTGTTCTGATATTGAACGTAACAATAATTATATAACTCTATGTTCAGTTAAATTGGATTTTTAAACACTATTTTATAAAATAGCAATAAATATTTTTATTCTTTTTAGCAATTAAATAAAGCAGTTACTGCGTTTTTGATAAGCATGATTAACGTTCATCTATCTATTATGCTAATTAAAGGTGCAGTAATCTTAGGATAGGAACGGATTCTGCATTGTTACGAACACTTATGTTTTTTAATACTGAGCAATGCTGTTATAACATTTATTACTGTGAGAGTAAAATGCTATTGTTTTAAACGATACATAGTGATTTCATTAAAAAAACATTTTAAGTATTAGATGATTTATTTGATTTTCCAAAAAATTATGGATGAAAACATTATGTTTTACAAACTTGACTGAGTTACAAAAAAACACGCGCTTCTGCACATACACTGGTAAGTTCAGCCAAAAATCGTTCTGGTTTTCTGGAATAACTGGGCTAAGCCTTCAAGTACTGTATCTCTCTTCTTTCTGTATCTTTGGAGAAGCCAAAAGGCTTTGGTGATGATGGTGGTATTGGGAACTCTCCATTGCGAATAACAACATACGAGTAGTCGTTTGTATTAAGACATTTCATGACTTTGTTCATCGAAAACTAAATCTGATATTGAAATTTCCAAGTGCGACTTTTTAAAAAACAATATCAGTTATCAGTAACGTAACAGCCGTATCAGTGACTGCTCAACTTTGCAGAAAGATGTCGGCTGTCATAAAAATATGTGCAGCTTGAAAGTAGTTGAGAGAAATGATTTCTGCAGCTACGTCACGTGAGTTTACAATCATGACTAAAAAACTAAACACACACCAATTATTGTTTTGGGCTGACAAATTATCAAGCCAGTATGTATATTAAGCTAGTATCTCTGTATTACTTTAGAAAATACAAAAGTACTTACAAGGTCTTCTTTTTTTCTGCCAGATACAGCTTCATGCTACAAAATGGCAAGTGGTTTCAAGGATGTTTTAATTCCAATGATGACAAAACATTCATGGCAGTCCGTCAAACTTTTTGTAAATAATACTTTTTTAAAAGTGTTTACCCGCCATAACATTTTCAGTTATTGAAGGTCTGCAGTCAATAAACTATATCTTCTTTAGGATTTTTACATTGGTCTTGTTAAAGAGTTCTCGGTTCTTTAGCATAATCAATGCGCTCTTTCCACAAGCAACATTCCCCACAGTCGTCATTGAAGTATTCAAGTTCGTGGCCATGCAGTTTAAAAGCTTCACACGATTCGCATTCTTGCCCCAGTTGGGCAAAGACAATGTTTTGAGCTTTACTTCACACCTATTCACAATGTAAGAAACTTTGATGCATAATTGGCTAAATGGCGAGAGTGTGATCATGGCGCGAAAAGTTCTTGTTCACACTTGACGCATTTTTGTTAAGATTGCAAATTTTTAGGGCTTTAAAGTTATATGATTTGGGCATTGTTTCATTTGTAAAGGACAGCATAATTACGTTTAATGCATCTGCATATGATCTCTTTAGTAAAGATTTCAATTGCTGCTTAATATTGTGTTTTATCAATTTCAGTGTACTTCGTCGAGATGTAAACTGGCGCTTTTATAATATAACCTCACAACTCGCTACTTCAAATTAAAGGAACCAGATAATTCTAGGTCGTTTCTTAGAGAAAATGCAGTGTCTGCGTACAGCTTAACAGAAATGCAGTAAATGTCTGTTATAAAGGCGTTTTTAATAAGCACGCTCTTGTGGCGTCGTTAACACGAGGGCCAGAACCGTTAGGTTGGTGAAAGTACGCGGCGGGGGAGGAATTAAGCGCTAACATCCGAGTTTTCGCACTGGCAGGTTGACTCATTAGAGCCGCAAGACCACGAAAAATACCGTTGGCTTGCTAAACTCCGAGGATGCCTAGCTAGCGCTGCCTCAAACCGGAAGCAGGCAGGCCAACCCGAGAATCCAGATTGGCGGCGTTAAACCAAGCTGGCCAGCGAGTCTCGCGCCAGCCGGCGAGCCTATCTACTGGCAACAATGCGTGGGCGTGTCCAGCCTCAACTATTAACGCGGCGTTATCTGCCGCCCGCGCTCTCATTCAGTTTGCATCGGGGTAGCTACGTGTATGTACAAGGAGAGATGTAGGAAGTGAGGGCGAGATGTCCGGAGAGTAAGGCCCAACAATCTCACTGCTGTAGGCACACGGTCGCCACGACCGGCGATTAACTTTTGGCGTCAGGCCATGTGACGGTAATTGTCACGGAGTCGAGTCCGACGGCGCGCATCACGACGTGGCTTGTATTTTCTGCGGTAAAGGAGTGTTCCGAAAGAAAAGGTTGCCGGAGTTTTTAATATTAGCAATTCATTGTACTTTACATAATCTTTGAATATATTATTTTTATTTTGTTATTGAAATTTATTTCTTATTTCACTACGTCACACTCTGTTCACTGCATTCTTTCTAAGCATACAACCATGATAAGATGTAGATGCTGTGTTTTAATTCAAATAATTTCTATACTGTTACAGATACATTATAACTAAGCTAAGTAGAAAAAGCTGATTTTTCTAAGTGCAGTAATACGCATACCTCAATACACAATTTTTTGGCAGGCACTGCGTTTTTCTTAGAGAGAGCAGTAGTTGTAAATACGTCGCAGCCATGTAAGAAGAGAATTGTAAATTGTAAATAGAAAATCAAATACTTCGAGGAACGTAACTGGAAAATTATTCACGTTTGTTGACATCCAGTGTTAGAAGATCTTGAACCTACAACCAGTTCATAAAGTCCGAAAGCTATTCAGAATTACGTTCCTGATTATATTCCTCCAATATCCAACAATAAAAATGCAGTGTACGTTTTTAACATTAAGGTACTCGGTGTTCTTAAACTCGAATTTATTACTCTGCGCATTGCGTAATATCCATAGGACTACATATCCTCATTCTCTCCTCTCCCCTCTTGTCAAACAATGCGAATCGTAGATTAGTTTCTTTGGTTGTCACCTTCGCACTGTTCGCTTCATATGTAGGCTAAAGACTGACATAAAAGAGAAGTCAGCAGAATACTGCAAAATTAATAATGATTTAAGTATTTTAATATTCTTAATAATAATAATAATAATAATAATAATAATAATAATAATAATAACAATATAAGAATTGTTGAGTACTAATTTGTGGTTAAAGTGTGTTACTAAAATCGTAATTGACATTCCCGAAACTGTGCCCTTAGCCGCCCAAAATTTGAAACTCTAAGATCCTCTCTCCTACAATGCTTATGGTTTTATCCTCTTCCTTGTCCTTCTCAGCCTAAAATAGTTGCTACCTGTATGACTTTAGTGATAATTTGAGTGACAACCCCGCATGGAGACAGACAAAATTTTCACACGCTCTAGCGCCGAGCCCGAGATTGTTTTTCTTGGCCATGCCTGCTGCCCTCAGCGTTTGTTTCCTTTTTCTTAGATTTCTCTAGATCTGTCGCATTATTCAGCTATACTTTTCTTAGTAATTAATGAAAGGAATGATATTGATAAATGTAAAAAAAGTAAGATAGAGAACTAATAGTTCTACAACAGCACATACTTCCTCATATTATTCCCCACCGTTACCTAATATAATGTTTCACATTCTATCGCACTAATGTTTCAGCTACCACATGAAAATTTAAAGGATATAATTAAAATTACGCCACACGACTAATAGTTTGAAAAAGTGTTTATAACATGATTTAAATATCTAAAAATGAAAAGTAAATTTCATTAAGAAAGAAATCTCTAGTTTGAAGACTGAAACTATAGGAGATATTCCTAAAGAATTAAACTTTTTCTATTCCCGAAAATAAACAATGTTTTAATGCCAATTTGGCACGTGTAATAACAAAAAAAAACTTTAATATATTCGGTAAGAATATAAAGGGAAAATGCATTCGTTTTGAAGAAAATCTTAATTTACGCGTTTTTATTTAGCACTGTTTCACTCAAAATTGGCAGAAAATTTTCAATTATTTATTTTAATTAAATATTTTCAGAAAACTATTTACGACATCAAAAATAGTATTTTTCTTCAATAATGTTTCAGGAACGTAACAAATGCTTTTTAACTTCAAAATTTTAAAGAATTATTAATATCTTTTGAAAAACACAGAAGGAGACACAAAAATTACAGACGTTTCTCACCATTAATTTTAGTTTGAAACACGCTGTTTTAGAAAATTTGAAGCCTGACATCCTAAATAGTAATGATTGTAATGTTTTATCATTTCTTCGAATATTTTGTCTTTTTTCCCTTTTTTCAACGCATTGTGTTCAAGGCCAGTGTGCATCAGTGCTCATCGTACGTCAGGAGAGATCATTGCGATGACGGTGCCGAGAGGTGCACTTGTCTATGCTCATATGACGGGTTGCGAATAAATATCTGCAATGAGTTGCGTGCTATACCCTTAAGTATGTCTAACAGCTTAAGGTTAACCATCTGGCAAGGTTTGATAACTGTGCAAACATGATGCTATTCTAACCACAAAACGCGTCAACTAGAGTTTTCCCTTCCCGAAGTCTGGAAGTTATCTAATATGCAAAATGTAGTGTTTACTTATTTCATTGACTTTCATGCACATGCACATGCACATGTACTTTCATGTACCGTTCATCCGATTGCAATGAACGGTCAACTTATTTCTTACACTTGTGCGAAGGTTATAGGCATAATAGAATAGAAATGTACGTATCTCTGTCACACATAGACGCACAATGGGGGCGTTGTTGATTATGATTTATCAGTTTATGATGACTCAAGCGTCTCTGAAGAGAATCTCTACCCACTGCACCCTCAAGTAGTAAGCGCGTCTTCACTGAAATTTCTGTCCCCATGATTGTGAAATAACGACTGGAATTATTACTTAAACCTTATCTCGGACAATAAATCAAATTTCTCCAAACTCTTTAAGTCTTTAAGGGTCATAGCGAATGCATGCCCAAATTTGAGGGAGAACGTTTCAACAACACGATACTTGACAACCATGTCCAAACCGGGACAAAGAACAAACCCATACTAGCTAAAAAGTCTTTCATCTATTAAAATTTCTGCAGAGTGTGGCGTAAAACGTAATTACAATTACGTGATCAGTAGCGTGTGAAGTGTAATACATTGCAATAGCGAAGCATTGATGGGTCCACTAGTTCATAAATAAGGACTAAAAACGTGCAGCATGTTCAGGAGCAAAATTTTACATATATTTTTTTGTGTCGAATATGTACTTTCTCTGGATGCGACGTCAGTTCTGGCCGGGGAGAGCGGCTGGGCAGGGGGAGTGCATGAGGGGGGCGGCCACGGGGGCAGCAGAGGAATCTCAAGTCCCGAGAGCGATGACAGAGCGCGTGGTTCGATGGGAGGGTGAGGGGGTCGGTTCGGGCGCAGGCGGAGAGCGTTAACGAAGTTAGCGTCACCCAGCAGCGCGAGGCCGATGCGTCACGCGGGCGTCGCTGGCGCAACCCACACCAGCCGGGAAGGGACAACGTTATCCTACACGCCCCCTCCTGGAAGGAGCAGACCAAGAACACATAAGCGTTTCCGCAAACGAAATGGCACTATTTTCACAACCAGGTTAGAATGTCAGGTTAGAATGTTTACATTTTACATAAACAATGCAACAAATACAAACCGACTTTTCGCACCTGCAGTCAGTGATGAGGTGTGAATAATAAGAAAAAATAATGTGTGAATGATTAAGTAGTGTGGTGGATACTCCTCTCCTCCTGTCGTGTGATCCCCACGTTTGTTAGTGTAAATAAAAATGTAAGAGGAAGAAGAGAACAATCATTCATTGATTTCCAGTACTTTCCTTTCTCTTCTAATAAAGCAATTGCATTGTTGCATTTGACAAAAAACTTCTATTTACATTACATGACAACAACAATATGCATAAGAGACTAAATATGTGAGGTAACTGAGATGATGGAAGAAATCGTCATCCTGAAGACAAATGAGGTGTCTTAGAGGTCTGGGTTAGAAAATTATGCAAAGATATTAAGTTTGTAAAAGTTTAAATCACAGTAAAATATCAGTACGTGAAAGTTTCAATCACATTAAATAGCGGTAAAATTACTTAGTGAAGCATCAAAATTATTTTAGAATATTGAACTAATTATTCACCTTAATTATTTGACCCACTTATTAGAGTTGAAATGGAATTCGAAATTTCTGAATACACAAAAAAATATTTTAAATTTGAACTCTGAAAATTTGAAATTTGAAATCTTATAAATATGTTTTCTACAGTTCGAATTCTGAAAACTTAAGCAACGCAATTGAGTTAAAATCAATTTCGCCAATATTTGAAGTGACCCACAAATTCCGTCACAATGACCGGAAGTCTCAACCACGCGACCCAATGAAGGATGGACAGTTGATTGCCGTGCGCTGGAGTATTTGCACCGACATTCGCGCGGTGGGCCTCTATTTACAGGCGGCAAAGCGCGAACGGAGGCAGCTGGAGGTGTGAGGCGCGGCTGGTGGCGCGCGGGCGGCGTATGTGAGGGCGGGG
>BOPP01000008.1:8642028-8655216 GCA_017312745.1 Gryllus bimaculatus
TGTTAATGAAACGTGTTCATTTGTTAAAAATTGTATAAATGTTCGTACTTACAGAATATCAAACAAAAATACAAACAATGCAATTTCTCTAATCTTCGAACAATTAACACTTCCTTAAAATATTTAAACAAATTATTCAATCATCCTTGACAGTTATCTTTTCGTGATATTCATGAAAATATTAGAAAAGATGTTTACTTTTTAAGAATGCCACTTAAAGGTTTCAATGCAAAAATACATGTGGCAATGTGGCAAGTACAATCCTACTCTTTGCAATTAACATTTCTGGACTTGTTATGAGGAATAGAGGGGGTTTTGAATGGGAGGGCGCTAACTAGCAGGAGTGCGAAAATTGAAAAAGTATTTATATACTATAAAGTATTGGATTAGTTTCTGCGTTCTTACGTACATCAAAAAAATCAATTTCTAGTGAAAATAATAAAACCTAATAGTTTCATCTTTGAGTAGTACATACCATTTGTTACCATTAGAAACATTCAGTAGGTTTAGACTTGACCCCGGATTGTTGGAATGTCGCTCAAACGATGTTTACGTATTGAACACCTTAGCAAACCGACACTTTATGTTTAATAGTAAACGGGGTATTATTTACAATATGGGTTTACAGCTGCGCTTTGATACAGACTTCAAGATACCGCTAACATGTAAATCGTGCGTCTGGATCATGATCGTTGGCAGTTGTGGAATTAAGAGCACTATTCTTTCTACGATTTTAAACTTTGTAGATTTTGAACGTACTATATTAGGCTAGAGCGTTTTAATTTTTGTTTATTTATTTTAAGCTATTCAACTTAAAATAATTTTAAAAGTTTGTTCTTTGTGTTGTGCCATAGCACAAGTATGCGCCCTATCTCCACTTATGCGTGCGAAAATTCTCTCCAAAGCCTTCCCTCTCCTATTTTCATTCTAAGAGGAAGAGTTGTTAACGAAAGGTATTTATTTGTTTATAAATGTATAAAGGTAACTTCCATTTATACTAACACAATATCAAATAAAAATAAAAACTACGCAATTGACGTTGAAAAGAAATTTTCACTAAATATTTATTAACTATTACAGATAGTTTTCTGGGAACAATTCACAACACTCCCTTAAAAATATTTGAAGTAATTATTCAATATTCTTTGATAGTTAGCTTTTCGTTTTCCGTGATAGTCACAAAACTTATTTAAAAAGTGATTTACTCTTGAGAAACCTACGTAACTGAACACGCTGACTTTAAAGTTTCACCAAATCACTGTTGATAACGAAAATAGTGGAACATGTAAAACACAAACCAAGCCTAACAAAATACGTTTTCACTTTTTACTGTACACCCACATCCCTCCACAGTTAAGTATTAGCCGTGCACATTTTCTTGAGCCCTCACTTCACAAAATGCGAGAGGAGTGGGGAGTTTGGTTATTTTGACAAAAGGAATTTTACAGCAAATTTTTAGTTCATTTTACCATGCAAAATACTTTTTAATACACAGGAGCGAATATTCCTCGTTGCCATATTTTGTCTACAACACTCATTGCTATCATTTATTCTTAATGCAACTAATGTTGGGAAAGGAGTGAGGGTAGATACTCCGGGGCACAAGAAAAGGTGCGGATATTACACACAGCACTTGTATATCTCAGCAAAAAGTAAAAGGAATGTTTTCACTTTACGCATAAGAAACAATCTTCATCGGTGTAGAGCAACTATTAATCGTACTTTCAGTTGTTGCTGCGAGAGCGAATTTTTAATTAACAATTATGCAAATAAATCCCGTCTGCGCAAAACCACGGTGTACACAAAGCGTAAATAGTATAAGACAAAGCAATCTAAGCTTTCTAAGCATGGCCATCAACAGCAAGGGTTGGATTATAGGTGGCATTGATAGCATCGATGTGCCGAACAAATACAAATTGAATAGAATGTCAAAGAATATCTCATCCCATAGATTATGACGTGATAAACGTTTCCTTGAAGTTTTCGGCTTCAAAATCTTAGTTTTTAAGGCTCCAGAGCGCTTCGTTTAGGAGTTATTTAACGATGTAGTTGACTGAGTGCTAAAGGTTGCATTTGACAAGAATATTTAGATGCGTATTTTCAAACAAATCCATCATACTTTTAAAATCAAAATCTAGTTTGCCACGTCTCTGTAAAATTCTCTTTCTTTAGACACCTTATTTATAAAGATATATTGCGTGTGAGAGCCGCAAAATGTGTTATACTACTGACATAATAGGAGACGATTCCAGATCTTTCACACCATTAATGTATCTATAACTACTCAAGGTAACCATTCAATACTACTTGTGTATTTCAAACTAATTGTTTGAAATTCAAAAGTTTTCCACTAATCAAGTAGTTGTTATATGTTGGAATTTATCGTTTTATTATAACACACATAGAGTCCCATCGCAAGCATTTAAGACAACCATCAAACTTTCATTAACTGTGGAACATTTTAAACAAGTTTCCTCTTTATATCATTTGAAAAAATTTGCCCTAAGTAAAAATAAAATTTTAAAGATTTGTTAATAAGAATTATTACTCCATGCATGTATTTACATTACGTACGTATGTGTATATGTATATATACACAAAGTTTCTATTTGTGTAATTAGTATTTAATTTTACTAAAAGTACTCATTCCAAATAGAAATCAATGGGCTAATTGTATAAGTAGTTTAGTCTTGAGCGCATTTGCCTTTGAAATATTCCTGCGTGATTGATACAGGATCTCGCCTCCCCTTGGAACGCGAGAGGAGAACGGGTCAGGGGCGAGCGCACGGCTTCTGCGACAAAGGGCCGGGGCCGGCACCACCCAGCGACGGCCGCACCGCCTCCGCCGCACGCTCTCGCGAGAGAAAGAAAGGCGCGCAGGCAGCGCCGCGGCGGCGGCGACGACAACTACGTTATTATTAAACTCGGCCGCGAGACAATTGAGTTTCGCTGCGCAGTATATGAATTTCAGAACGATATATGCATATTGATTTTTATAGCAGGGAAGCAGCGTCGGCGGTGGCGGTGGCGGCGGCAGCGCCAACGGACGCCTCCGAGCCACGCAGCGTCGCCGCCCGCCACGCCCCACCCTGCCCCGCCCGCGCCCACGTCTAAATGGCCCCAATTCCGGTATTGTTCCGCCACCCATAACAGAGATCACAAGTAAAAATGGTAATATTCGCGGGCTTTGTGCGGAGGCGGTCCCAATTAGGTTTGGGGGCCGGCGAGCGCGAGCGCCTTCCCCGCCCCGGCTTCCTCGCCTCCGCCGACGCGCCGTCTCCGCCCCCCCGCCCCCCGCGCGACCGTGTTTGCTAATTCTTGCTATTACGGCGTCCGCCCCACCTGCACGCGTGCGCCGCCCTGAGCTCGTCCTCTGTGCGCCGTCCGTCCGTCCATCGTGTCTCCGCCGCGCCCCGCCCCCACGGCGCGCCGCTGCATGCGTGGGCCACAATGACGTATCTTTCCGAGCGCCGCGTAATCCGCTTTCAAAGAGCGCGGCCCTGAGCGCGCGCTGCGGCGGGGGAGGGTAGCGCTTGGGGGGCGTGGGGGCGACAGTGGAGTGGGGAGTGCGGGAAAGCGAGGCTGGCGAGGGCGGAGATAAAAGGGGGCGGGCAAGGAGGGGCGAGATGGCGGGACGGGGCGGGGCGGGCGTGTGCTTGGGCGATTGCCAAGAGCGGGATGGGCCGCCAAAAGAGCGGGTGCCGTCGAGAGGGATGAGATTGGGCGGGGAGGGAGCAAAGGAAGGGACTGGGTGATGCTTGGGCGGGTGGAGAGCGGGGTGAGGACGGTGGGGCAAAAAGAGCCAGAGCGATCAGGGACGAGGTGGAAGTTTCGTGGGGGTGGAGCGGCGCTGGGCTGGGAAGGAGCGCGGCGGCCAGGGAAAGGAGTAGGGAAAGAGATGTGACGAGCGGGGCGAGGTGAGTGTGAGAGGTGCGGAGGGGCGCGACGTGGGCGGGGCGAGCAGGAGGGAGCTGGACTTGTCCTTGGAAGCGGATTAAAGCCATCGTCAGGGGCACCGCCGCCATCGAACTCGATCGAACGAAATAAAGTCCCCCTTCCCCCTGGGCGCTTCTTTGATCCCACGGTTGCTAATAAGCGCCTGTCTACCGGGATTCGGCATTCAAAGAGTGTGAGGATTCACCTTCATGTAAGGCAGATGCCATGAGCGGGCATCCAAAGGCACGAAATAACGGTTGTCTTAATTAGAGAATACGACTAACATGGAATTTAATATCGACCGTTGATGCTACTTTCGCCACTTTGAACATTTTTTCTCCTTTCAATGAAATCATAATAAATGTCATCACGTGTTCTAATTTAATTACAAGAAAAGAATTCTGATCCCTGTTCCTTTGAAATATGTTTTTTCAAAAATATCGTCATTACAAAGGTCAGTTGTGCACAGACGCGCTTTGCCTGACCAAACACTGTAAGTTACAAAATATTCGAAAATTCCGTGCAAGCATAACAAAGTTATCTGCAGAGAATGGAAAAGCATTGCAGACTAAAAGATACCACATGCTGAGAAGCATCGTCACTCCACATGGAATGAAAAATAAAAATTATATTTCAACTTTTTGAACCCGAATGTTTGTAAAAAGCATGTCTTCAAAATTCATTACAAATCATGGAGGTAACAATGACGCACAAGCTAAAACTTACTTAAATGAGGAGTATGAATCGTATTCTATCATTGGTGAAAGTGACTAGATAAACAATGAAACGTATCTTCTGGGTATTTTTGACTAAAAATCTTAATTTCATGTTCAATGCTTCAGTCGCTGCAGAGTTCGAAAAAGGTGGTGGACTTAGATGTATAACGTTTCCTTTGAAACAATGACTCCTGGCATACCCTCTCATTTGCAAACCATTTATTCCTGAATGAGATAGGTAATAAAATGAGGACGAACTGCCCCTACTGTTCATTCGTGTCTCTTATGTTTTTAGTACTTCTCCATTAATTATATAGCCATATACTTATCAACGCAGAAAGCATAAACGATGGGAGAAGGTTTCTCTAATTTCGAAATGTATGTCCAGTTCTTTTCATTTATCAACTTACAGAAGAGTAAATGGAAGCTACTGATTATTCTTTGAGTCCATTATCGAACTGCCACGCAGCGTTAATATCATTGCGATACTAAATGATAGTGATAAAACCAAGTACAATGATTGGCAGAACACACATTGAATACGTGACCTGACAAAATGCATCCCGAAGAGTAATAAATTATCTGCTTATGTACGATCACATCGACAGCACAGTACGAGCACATCCAGGTTAATTTGAGTCGCTTTTGAAGAAACCCCCATTTGACAATTCCTACGCCTTTAAAATGTAAATGTCAATTTTTATTAGCGTTTCAGCGTTAATTATTAGATAATTCATCATTTATTAGAAGAACTTTATCCTTATTGAAGGAAGTACGAATCTAAATATTTCGTTCTACAGTACTTGTCAGTGGAAATGAGTGTGACATAGTAGAACTAAGCAGTACATTGATGAGCTTTAAAATTGTGCCAAAATCATTTTTTCAGAATGGAACGATAAAATATAATTCGGCTAGAACCATAAACTATTATCAGTTTCCGTTATTCTCTTTATATGTAAAGTTTCACTTCAAATTTTCCCTGCAAAACGGATTCTTTTGTACAGTACAAACATACATTTTGTGAATGCACTTCACTTGAAAAGGTCTCTTACAAAGCTTGTGCTTTCGTCTACGCGATCGCTAAATTGTCTGATTCTAATCTTCCCCAAGATCCTTCTTCCAAGCTGATGATAAACGACGAGAATCCTCCACTTGTAAACAAAATTGTAGTTCATTTCAACTCAGCAACCAGAGATGTTATTCATTCATATATTTTATTACTTTTCCTCCTTTTGGTTTCATCAGTTCTGGTTATTACACCAAGATTACAAATCATGCTAAATTATTACAAACTATCGAAGCACGGCTTGTTTCCAGTTTCTCACTCTTCATTCACAAGTAGATAAACCGAATATTGCATTATATTTCATTTTGAAATCTTTTTGCATTCTAAATTCATTTGACATCATAAATACTGATACTTTAGTTCTATCTCGATATCGAAATCCATCATTTATCAAACATTTGTGAGAAATATATCTACGCTTTTAAATTTCCAGTGAATCATATTATTGGTATATAATTTTAGTAAAGTAGTTTACTCAACATTGCTGCTGCAGCTTTAGAAAGATACTCATGTAAGAACAACAAAAATCTCCCTTCGGAAGCGAAGATCACGCGCGATCCGTTGCCCTTTGTTGGGATATTGCTCCGGCATTCACCTGCTGCTGATTGAAGAAACCACGGAAGGCTAGCAATAAAAACCAGTCTGCGGCCTGAATTCTCCTTCAGGCAGCGGCTGCATTCGACTTAGCGTAGCTACCTAGTGACAAAAATCCTGCCACCGCTACGACTTGAACCCTAGGCCACAAGCCCTGCAGTAACATCAGTTGATGCCATTGGCCAACTAAGTCGGTAACTTACTAAAGGGTCTAGGAAGAAGGAGAAAAAATAATTTAAATTTATGCGGAAATGCTGATAGCGACAGTGATGACGATGGAGAAATGCGAGGAAATGCGGGTGAGCGGCCACCGCAGCCGCCAGTGGTCTACCGCAGCCGTCGCCAGCGCGCTCTCGTCGCTAATTTTGTATGCCTTTTGAGCCGGCGGCTTCTGCCGAACCTGCTCCTATAAAAACGTATTAGGAATTTTTAACGTCGACGCAAAGGGAACACGAGATTATGAAAATAAAAATCAAAAGAGGGGGATTATCGAACACGCGGGGCTGGCGGCGGCGCTGGACGGCGGGCGGGCGCGGTATAAAGGAACAGACGCCGGGGCGTGGAAAGGGATGGCAGGGGGGCGGGGCGGGAGGCATCGGCGCCATTTGACGGCCGGCGACAGCTCGCGTGGGGGGGGGCAGGAAAGGGTCCCGGCGGCGCCGTGCTCGGCATGCGGAAAATAGGCGCCGCCCGCCCCCGCTGGCCGCCGCCCCGGGCGCCCGCGGCTTTGCCAGCGAACGCGGGCGGGGGCAGCAGCAACGACGACGGCATCTGGTGGCAAGGCGGTCAACGCGTGGGGGGGGGTGCGGCGCATGCGAGTCGCGGGGACGGTGATATCGACGAAAGCAAAGAGGAATGGACGAAGGGGGCGTCAGAGGTTGCGGGCGTGAGGCCCCGGTGGGGCGTGCTCACGAGATTCACGCTGGAACTCACACGCTCACCGATCGACAGGGCCGTTGGGTCACAAGGCGGAAGTGGTCAGGGAGGCCTCGGGTGAACGTCCGAGATTTATCAGCTACCAACGTTTCCAATGAAAATTCTACATTTAATATATATAGAGAAGTTTTGGGGAATGTTTTGCCAAATTGGGGGAGAGCTGACGGCAACGCATTTTCAACACATATAAATTATGTGAAACTTTGGCAGTAAGCTTGTTGAAAAGGGATTCAGCGATACGAGAATGAATTTGGCAAATAACGAATTCCTGGAATTGCGCGCTATAACTGCATGATTATTTCATGAAGATAACGACAAAAGAGCAAAAAATCTCGAATACATACTAGTAGTTAGTACACCAAATTAAAACGGACGTTACTGTATTTTAAGCATCCCTCAACTAAAAGGTTTGGGGCAGAATCAAGATAAGCTACATCAGCTAGTGAATGCCATTCGTTATACATACATTTTATTATTTCCATTTTGGTCGGTGTCTCATATTGTTACTGTCCCAAGCCTTTCAGTTTCAGCCTTCTCATCCAAAACTTCCATTTTAGAAACCAAGTAATAAAGAAAAACGTTTATAAGCATATCTCTGAAGAAGCGTTATTTTCCATGTTCTATTCAAACACCAACCTCAATAGATTCCTATGTTTGTTTCTCTTTATCTCACTCTCCGAACCCCGAATGGTGTAATTCATGAACATAACAGCGTAGATTCATCGATTTTACATCAGAGGAATTAGGATTCATAAGAATTTAGAGTAAAATATTGCTATGTGCGCGTGAACCTACGACAAATACATTAAATTTGATCTCTTTTGGCCGAGAAATATTAAAAGTGAGAGAACTATTTTATGCGCAAGTTTTCTTGACCTCCAGAATCCCTATCCACCCTTGCACTATACGTAGTTCAATGATGAATAAAAGTGCCAGTGGGTTTAACACTTAAAAAAAAACATTACGTTCCCGAGTAATAGAAAACTTATTTGCATTGGTAAACTGAAAGTTACGTAAAAAAACTACCGATTGATTTCTAGTATTTGTAGGAAAATAGCAACCCAAGTCTACGGATCTGCTTCCACCACGACTAACAAAGGGAGAGAACAAAACGTGCACGTAATGTATCTACATTGATGTCTAGAAGCGAAATAAGAATGTCGAAAAATTGATATTCCCCGATCGATGTAAAGGAACTCATTACCCTGCGAGATTCAGACACGTATTTTAATTTTGAGGAATAATTTATTTGAAGTCTCAACGACATATTCTCAAAAATTGTTTTCAATTTTTTGATTACATTTTGTGTCCAGATAACGTGAAGACCTATTTCAAGAATGGCGCGGGTCTCGTTTTAATTGAAATACCAGGCGATTGTGTAAATTTTATTGTTTTTAGCTTCTTCCTCCAATCGCAACCACAGCATATTTTTCCTAGGACGGAGTAAAGGAGTCTTACCATTTTTGTTTAAATTTCTGAATTATCGAAAATTTCAAAAGATAGAAACAACGATAGAAAAAATATATGGTGATATAGGATAACTAGTTACTTCATTTTTTACCCGAATAGAGTAACTTTCAACCAATAAAAATGTAGAAGTCCGATTTTCATTAAAATCTTTGGAATTTCGAAAATTGCAAAAGGGAATTTTTCGAACTTGTCTTCAACATTGAATATTGAAGCTAGAAATTTCTTCCTTAATGCAATTTACTCTCCTCTATGAAATATTTAACTCATTTCATGTACTCCATTTTGTACAGAATATGTGTAGTTTTTCGTAATTCTTAACTACATAGTGTTAAAGACTTTTTTTTTGAAATACTCTACTCCTTCAATATTAACCTTAAAATTACTTTTATAATTGTTCTATTCCTGCAATATAGATTATCGATTTTCAAATACAGATGAATTTTAAATTGCTTAACGATATTTTTTCAAAATATTCACAGATATCGCGTAACTCATAACGAGTTATATTGTTAGAGGTTTAAGAACAATGTGAGGCGTGTTACGAAGTAGGAAATAAGGTGCCATATTATGATATTAGGTAACCTTACCACTTATATGAGAGTATGTGCTGTAGGATCACCACTAGTTTATTTATCGCATGGTTTGCTTGCGGGGAGACCACCCGAGGCTCTAGTTCACTAGAAAGTTTACTAGGAACAGGTACTGGAAAATACATTTTAATCAGCGAGATGAATGCAAGAATAATGAATGGCAAGCAATGTTGGTGATTGATGATGGTGAAGTGATGAAGAAGATATGGTGAAACGCAATCTCAGATTTCGGAAGAATTGCAGAAAACAACGCATCAAATCCGTTTTGCACACCAAAAATGCCACATGGAGCGATTTACCACACGACTTGAAATCTGGTAACCAGAGGTTCAAGGTAGAAGGTTTGACCACGGGTCCTCCGAGAACAGGCTCATCGTTAGGTGAATAAGGAATGAGCTCGTGCCTGAACTGCGCGCGAGTTACGTCATCCTCCTCGATGGCGATTCCGGTGGCGGGGGCGCCGCGAGGGTGGCGCGCGGGCGCTGGACGGAGGCGGGGGCGGCGCCCTCGACCGCAGGGGGAGAAAAATTCCCCGCAGCGCCGTCCGCGCGCTTATTTGGATTAAAATCATCAATATGACGCGGCTCGGCGGCCGCGGGTGCGCGGTGGGCGACGGGGGCCACGAGGGTTCCACGATAGCAGCACAGCGCCACCGGGGGGGCGGGCGAGAGGATGACCGCTGGGGAGATGGGGGGTTGCTGCGCAGTGTGGGTGACGTGAGGAAGGTGGATGACGGCGGCACAGCTAACTGGGTGAGATGTGAAAATCGACCGCATATTCGCTACCTTGCTGCAGCTTGTACACTCAGATGGTTGCTGTACATGTCTTTCTACAATCTTCTTTGATTAGTTGAATTTTCTTAAAAAAAATTAAAAACATATTTATTCAAGTCTAAACAAATTGTAAATTATTTGTGGCTAATAGTGAATTCCTACTATAGGAGGCCACTGACTTAAAAAACACCTTCATTTCAAAAGGTCTCAAGTAAAAAAAATCACTAACAATGATTAATCTTTTGGAAATGGTTGGAAAATATTAATGATTTTCTGCTAGTAATGTGCCACACAGAGTAAAATATTTGTTCACTGTAACGGCACATTGAAGTAACAAAAAAGTATTATATTATAAAATTCGTAAATCCAAGTCTTTTTGTTCTTGGTAAAAGAATGCAACCACTGTGTATACCTGAATTAAGTCGTATGATAATTACATACTTGACTTATCTCTCTAAATAAACAATTCAGACTCTCTCAACATTGAATTAATGTTCCTCGTATGGTATTGAATATGAAACAGAAAAGTGTTCTGATATGTATAACATGATATTAATATGTGATTATTAGATTAAGGAAAATATTCTTCATAAGCATTTTACATCCTTGCAATTCATGAACGTAATACAACACGGTTAAGAATATATTAAATAAACCGTTAATAAAAATGTATCGAAAGATGGGTGGAAAGCGGAAAGAGCGGAGAATTTGTTTGAGTAAACATGAGAAAATGAATAACAAAAACGCACGGATACTTCATGTACTGTGTTTCCACTCGTGGTGAATTATTATCATAACAATAAATATCAAATATAATTCGCATTTCCAAACCTGAATATGATTAAATCATTACATTATGGCTTAATTTTTTACCTGTAGTTCGTACAAATGTTACGTATCACTATTAAAACATTCATGACACCCATCTGACAAGAGAAATGAAGGTAATTGAAGAACCAGTAACAATTTTGAAAAGCTGGCGCTCTTCCATGTTACACGCATAGCGACCTATACCTGATTTTGACCCCGTTCGTTTCATTTTTATGTTCCAGTAATTATATTTTAACTTGGCGCTGGGCAGTAAATAATAACCGATGACAACATCAGAGATACAGATTTTATTGTAAACGTGTCATATACTACATGTTATGGCTACTTTTTATTTTAGCAAATTAAACACGTTCTGAATGATGAACATTTTGCAGCATTTATTTGTCGTTACACGGGGTCGCCGCTCGGGCTGCGTGGGTGGTCTCCGGGGACGCAGCGAGAGCGTGGGCGTGGGCCAAACAGTCGAGCGGCGTCGGCTGGGCCTCTTCGTCCGTCATCTGTTCATGCCAATGGACTAGATTTTGGTCAGTTTCTAAAAAAGTTGAGCTTCGCCGGACAGTTGAGCTTTGCTCTGCGAAAAGTATTCTTCCGCCAGCCAGATGGACTGGAGCGCCAGCTGTTAATGGCTATAAGAATCAGTTCAATGCGTGAAGTGTAAGGTTAGAGAATTTTTTCACAAATGATTTGCATTGCTTCAATATTTGCCACTAAAATAGATAATGTAAGAATACGTGATATATTATGTCGAAAAAACAGATGACAATATGTATGCGTTTGAAGTAAGTCGTCGAAGGGAAGTAAACTGATAGCCTTAAATACCGCATTTCAAAGAGCCCGCGTTCTTTACGTTCAATGCAGTTTTAAATATACTAACAAAATACTAAACTTTTATCCCAGAATTATGCATGTAAATAATATTTCTTAAAAAATGAGTTTTAAAGTGATTTTTTATTCTAAATACATAGATTCAAAGATATAACTCATAGATATCATTCAAAGATATCAGTAGGCAAAATAACAAGAATAATAGGAAGTTAAACTACTTAAGTCTATTTGTGAAAAAATGTTAATAATTTCTATCATAATCACCAAAACCGCTCCCCAATTTGGTTGGGCATCAATGTGAGACATTCTCAGATATCTCAAGGGAATTATTGAGGAGAATAATATGGAGTAGTAACTTCTTTCGGAGTATTGATACCCAGGAGCGAAAGTAAAAGAATAGTATACTACTTTTATAAAGAGGACTTTAAGTAGCCGAATTGGACGTAGAAGTATTAGATGCAGTTAATGTGTTGTAAACAGTACGACTTAGAAATGTTCGAAGGCGAAATAAACAATAGGGCACCTTGGAAATTCCGAGGACAAAATAAGCTATGATATACATAGCTGTGATTTAGGACGTGGACACAGAATATTAAATTTTATTTTGGAAGCGTCACTTTACGAAATGCAAGGAAGATAGACAGCCAATGATGACAGATTTTAGTAAATCCGTAGGCATCGATTCAAGGTAGATGACGGCCAGAAAATGAGTTACAACGAACAGCGAAATTGCTGAAAAAAATGGTAAACAAATGTAAATGAACATCAGAGCCATAATTTTGTCAGAAGACATCTCTTTGCCGTCGCGGGTAAGTTAGTTAATTATTTTTATAGTCCGGTGTATAGAACGTTTAGATATTGTGCGGACGAAAGGAGTCTCGACTGAGGCATTCACAAGTAACTATTTTATGTGAACAATGTAAATTGTTAATAATTTCATTTAGAACATTAACTTTAACATAAAGAAGGAAGATCAGATGATAACCGGTGGTCAACGGGATTCTTCGCGGAAGATTCTTAACTAGCGCGGGCTATGAGGAGGACATCAATTTCACAAACTGTAAGCACCACGAAATGCAACTTGTAAGATAATTCATTCTTTGCAAAAAAAATATGAGACATTTTTTTATTAAATAAAGGTTTTTAATTAGCAAAATACATATTCAATTTGATGTAAGGCCGAATAACTTATAAAGTAAAATATTGTAAATAATACATGCAACAGTAGCAATATATAATGTAATTGTGTTATCCAAACATGAATGCTGATTTTTATTAAAAGACTCCGCAGATCAACCAACTTATGTTCGTCTTAACGGAATACATTTTTAGCATTTACCTAGTATGTACTGAATAAAACGTCGGCACACGTAAGTAATATTTAATTGTAAAGAACATGGGAGTCAGCAGACAACAAATTACTAAAATCAATAGTTTTAAGCACTTATAAT
>BOPP01000008.1:8659003-8687492 GCA_017312745.1 Gryllus bimaculatus
ACAATGCACGCACGCCGCGCCGATTAGCAGCGGGATTAGCGAGCGCCCGCGCGCCGCGCGCCCTGCTCCGCTTCCGCTCACCTCATTCAGGCGCCCGCGCCGCGCCGCGCCCCCTTCCCCCGCGGCGCGCCTGGCCTTGTTCCCAGCGCGCGCCGACCGTCCGGAGCACCGTCCTTTTGCTTGCGTCTTCAGCCGCTTCTGTGTCATCGCACCGCCTGAGTTGGCTCAGAGAAGCACCGGTTGCAACTGCAACGACTTTGACCGGAAAGTCCTAAGGTTTGAGTCCCTCCGTGGTGGAAATTCTACTAGCTATATAGGTAGATCGCTGCTGTCCGAAGGAGAATTTTAGAGGCTAATTTTCCGTTGTTTCAGACCAATTCCTTTCGAATGCTGAACTTGTACCCCAACAAACCGGGCCACGATCCGTGCACGATCTTTTCTTCCTTATCCTTGTGTCATCTTCTCTCCTTTACACACCATGTATGCACTACGAGTACACTACCACACAAATCTGGAGAGCTCACGGGAGCGTAAAACTAGACCCTGCTTTGCGTTGTCTCGCTGGCGAAGATATCAGTTGGGGAAAACTCTCTATCAAACGTGTAGGTTTCTTTCTTTTTGTTTCTTCTCGGGCTCCTTTCCGACTTCCGATATCATTCTGCTCTTCCTTTTCACCGACACATCTTTCTCATTCAGCTTCTGTCCTTTTTCATTTGCCCACTGTCCTCCTGCGCACTCCAACACAACATAATTTCGTTTTATTTTATTTCTCTTTCGCGAACGTTGTTTTCAAGTTTCCGCTATTCGTCCGGCATTTTTCCTCACGTATTTTTTTCATGTTCTCACTTCCTCCAAACAGACTCTGCATCTTGACGCATTTGACAGCGCTTTTTGTGCACAATCTTAACTTCTGTTTAACCTTTACAATAACCTACGACATTCAATAGTTCAAATTTCAGAAAATGTATATAAGTGTACATTAATTTATCGTAATGTTCCTATATTTTAGATTCAACGTCAGTTTGTTTATCTATAGATAGTTACATTGCGCTTTTACTTAGTTATTTGTAAACACATGTCTATTAAATTATGGAATTAGACATTAAAAGAGTAATAAAAGTCCAACAAATAACATTGTCTGAGAAATGTGTAGAAAACGAATGTTTTAAGGCATTTAAGACAGTACTCAATCACGAAATAAGTATAATACAAATTGACTTCTTTAAATACGCCCCAGGAACTTGCTTGACCTATAACGATCGTGAGATACAAACAATGGTCACCTAAACGATGCGATCGCAAACACACAAACTTAATTTTCTGTAGGAACCACCTGTCATCTTCCCAACTTAAGATGTGCTATTTTACGTATTTGTATGTGTTCAGTAGAATGTTATATATCTTCGACTTTCAGCAACCCATGTCGCTAGTGCTTTCTCGTCATTCCGCTCTTCGCATGGCGAGCGTCGGCTGTTCGCGTGCCCTCCGGCCCTTTGCTGCGCACGCGTTAACTCTGCCATCCGCACTGCCCTTCACTACCCTGCCCTACACTGTCCTGCCCGGCCGGCATCGCACTCTCCCTTCTCCTCTTCCCCCCATTCAAGATCCGCTCATTTCGCCCCGTTTGGTCCTTACCCATACGTGTCCCCCGCCCCCCTTGCTCACCATCAACACTCGTCCTGACCGTCTCCGTTATTCATCTCCCTTCCCATTCGCCCCTCTCTTCCTGCTCTCCGTGCCTCCCCGCCCGTCATCGCGCCGTTATGACCCTCCCCGTCCTTCCGCCTCAGTTTGTCTCATCCCGCCCTTCCTCACCACGTCGTATCCATTCCCGGCATTCCGCCTCGCTCTTTCTCATCAGCCCCACAACTTCCTCCTCACTCCACCCCACACCTCTCTCTCTCCTTGTTTTCACCCCGCCCATTCCTCACACTCCACCCACCTCGCCCTCTTCCAACCCTTCCCGTCCTTCCAACTCTCTCCATTTCACCATTTTAGATCCATCTCTCTGCGCGTCTGTAGCACTTTGCGCTCTGAAATCGCTCGCGCCGACGACGATCTGCGAGGCCCTTCGGAAGGGTGGCGGTCCGACGCGCGGCCAGGGCCGGAGGGAGAACTGAATTACTTTATCACTATACTCAACCTCTAAAACTTTATTTTCAATAGCCGCCGTATTCGTATACTGGATTGCATAAAAATAAACACATTATCAAAAATATATGCCATGGAAAACGATTTCAACGAAATGCACCTGCCAAATTTAAAGCGGGCGTAGACAAAATATTAAAATTTTATTAATCTTTACAAACATTTGAGGCAATTGTATAAGACAAAATATTTAGAAAACATTTTAATAATCGCGATCGTTTACATTTTGTATCTATGTAAGTGATACTTTTTTGTATCACGTTTGATTAAATACACCCAGTTTTTCAGGTTTTATTTTTTTTTCAAATCCCAAATATGTTAGTTCAAATCAGACTTGCAGGATATAATAGATAATTGAACTCTCTTCTAATGTGGAGACCCACGTAGAAAAATTGCAGTAATTTGTGAGAAAATTTCGAACGAACAGTTTTGAAAATTCGTCAACTTTAGTTCCCATATACTAAAATAATTAATGATTGTTGAAAAACCATCAAATAGTCACCGTTTTATAAATCATCATCTAAACCATCATTTAGAGATACTTTAAAGTTTCTATGTTAACAAAAATACTATTAAACCAAGAAATACGTCTACAAATGTGAAATGTGTTATGTCATCTCAGTTTTAAATACATGACGATATTCATTAATTTTTTCTTAATTTATAACATAAATATTAATTAAATAAGTTTTTCTACTTCAAACAATGCAAGAAAATAATAACAAAAGGCTCTAGAGAATAGGAAGGCATGATCGGCAATACAAATGAACGAGATGAACAGTAGAATATCAGGTAGATAGCATTATTGAAACATTAATTGTATAGATAAATACCCGAGTTACTGTTTTTTATCATTTTTTATTAGTTATATACTTATTATTAGATATTGATAATAGAGAACCTTTAACCTTGTCCTAGATACAACGAGAGAGCGAGAAAGTGAGAGAGCGTGAGAGCGAGAGAGTGAGAAACTCTTGTTTTCAATAACGACCATATTTCACTACAAATAGCGCAAAAGCTACTAATATTGTGAAATAACCCACATGACATTATTCAGAGAACTAGTAGATAACAATTTTCATTTGAAGAAAAACTATCTTAATTAATGGACGAACGGACAAACGGAAGTTTTGAAAAATAATGAAGATATAGAATGGCAGAATTTCTAGTATTACTTCGTAGTTAGTTTTCTAATCACTTTAATCTGGGCTATCTTTCCGGTTTTGCTCAATCCTCATCTCGGCCACTATCTGTTGCCTCCTAATGAATATTTTTTTCAGATTTTCTCAGTTTTTCCTTTCACATATTAATTAAACTGAAAGAGAACTTTAGCAATATTATAGAACAATAAAACCTGGTTTAATATACAAATTAAATTTAAAAGATCATTTGAAGAACATCAACTCACAAATTCAATTACGTATAAAAAACGTCCACAATGTAAATATAAACGACATGAGAGATGTTTCAAAAAATTATACTTGTGGAATTTTGATGAAAATCAAAATCTTAAAAATGGCGTTAATAAGGAGTCATTTTTCAGAAAATGTCGTTCGTTCGTTCGTTCGTTCGTTTCTTTAAATGCAATACCCTGAGCTCTTTTCACAGAAAAGATTTCAGTTTTTAGGAACGAGCATTGAGATACGACACAATATGAAGCACTTGTACTCACAAATACAAAAATGTATATAAATTGCCAGTAATGTAAATACTAACGATGTCAAGACGTTGAAAATATACATAGTGTCATTTTGGGGGGAAAAGAGTGCAAAATGGTGTTTATGTGACGGTATACCGAGGATTTAGCACTATTCGCACAAAAAGTGTGAAGAAAATATAGAGCCATTTAAAAAAAATATCTTTTATAACATTATTTAATATTGCATTTTTTCTGGTTTGGGATACAGTTTGTAAGTGTGTATTGTTTTAGATTTAAGATCTTTAAAGTAATCCTATGTACTTAGTGCATTTTTTTTATTTTTTGATATTTTGTGAAAAATTGATCAAAAGGGGCACAATCACTGAATTTCTTGGATTATACAGAGAAATATTAAAACTTCGCGCTTGTGTTATTGTGTGTATCGAGCACCATATCCTAAAAAAGTAAAAAAAAAATAAACACTCCTTGATAGTAGGAATTTCTCAGAAGTGTTACCAACTTGTGGGAGGTTAAACTTTCAATAATTATAATTAATTATTATATTATGTTTTGAGTCGGGCGAGATGAATATTCATTTTGGAAAATTCCTACGAATAGTTTAGGCGCTAGTGGTACTCACGGGCAGACTGACTGACGAACGTTTTATCGTAAATAACTTTTCCGATATAAAGAGCCCACAAATCGTAGATTCTGACTACATAATTTTCTATATGCTACATTAAATAGCATACACTTCTCACTTAAAGTCGTGGTAACAGGGTAATTCCCAGGATTTTAGGATCCAATGGGTTCCCTAGACTTCCCCACAGGTTCATTGAAGTTTCTCTCCTGCATTTACTTACCAGCAATGCTAAATTGGCTCCATCGTAAGTTTACAAATTGTCTGTGTAACAGTTTATATAGAGCGATTCTGAGAGCAATTAACGAAATAGTAGATCTCGAGACGTGATCTCCAGGATCTTGAGTGCACTGACTGTAAATTTTGGCATAGCCCCAGAGGTTCCATCCACCACTGGCAGGATTCTGACGTTCGGTACTCCATGAAGTTGGGCTGCCCGGGGGATGATTGGTTGGTATTTTACCACCTTTTCCTCCCCTGCTTTCAGAAAGCTAGACCCATTCTCGTGTAAGATGAAGTAATTTCCTACTTACGGGAATAAAATATATCCACTTATTCTGTAACAAGGCCTCACAATTGGAGTTTTCCTGTTGAAAAATCTCCGTTCTTTGCCGCAGTATTTCATAACTTTCTCTACACTAATTGTATTACTCCTTATATTCGCAGGCACAAAGGAATTAAAAGTAATGTTTCAATAAATGTATTTTTTCGATTGCCGAATTTTCTAAAAGTTGATGTATACATAATAAAATATCAGTAACATAAAATCCCATTTTGTTTATTGTCTGCTGTACATGAATTGTCTTTTTTGCGAGGTGTCCATTTTCGCTCGTAAATTCTGTCGTTCTCACGATTCTTTTAATATTACAACATTATCTTCACAAATTAACATGTCTGCACACTACATGAGACCAGAAAACAGGTAAATTGGATCCAGTTACACAGCACTTGCTCCTGTTGTTGTGTTTTCAGTCTTAGATTAAATAAGAATTATATTTTGTGAAGTTAAAAGATTAAGAGTTCATCTTTAACAAATTCCACATTCTATACTCTGCATATTAACTCGATTAAAGGAAACTTACATAACAGAGTGCGTGATGTAAAAAAAAGTAAGTTTATTTAATTGCTAATATTAGTTATAATTAATGACGTGTTACATGAGAGTCATCATACACAGTATATTCAAATGCAGTTACTTACATTTTTCACATTCAGGATAATTTAGTTATCATTATATAATATCACATCCGATATATTTTGAAGTGTTATTAACAATATCAGTTTTATCCCTTATCAGGAATGTACCAGAAATGTATTTTAAAAAATAAAAACTACTTTTCCCTTGCAATTAGTCCATAAGTCAGATTCATGTCAGATTCCTATCGATTATCATAATATAAAATATATGGCGCACAATTTGACTAGTAAAATACGTATTATCAATAATACTTAATTTCTTTCGCATTTTCAGAAAGTGTAAAAGCATGAAATATAATATCGATTACTAAAAACTTTCTTAATACTGGAAATAATTTGAAAATCACACCGCATTCCACACTGAATAGTTCTTTTATTGAGTATAGGTGTTGTGGTGAGTTATCGTTGGCATTTCTGAAATAATTAGAATGCGTCGTTCATTGCCAACAATTTTATTCATTAAGAAAGCAGCTTTTGATCTTAGCCATCATATCAGTTTTCTCTTATGGAAGCACAAAAATAGTCGTTTTTGTGGCTTCCATACAGCAGAAAACTGATGATGATGGCTAAGCCATCGAAAGCTCCTTTCTTAATAAATAATATTGTTGGCAATGACGACGCATATAATTATTTCTTTTATTGAGTATTCATAGTTTTATTTTTCAGGAATAAATTTCCTGAAAATAATATCGTAAAATTTTATGAGCATAATCCGGATGTGAAAAATACAATTCATAACAATAACAATGATGTACTCGCAGCACAAAAACAGTTAATAATACATCGTACGTGAAATGTTAAATTTATTTTCTTTGTTAATGTACCTAATATTGCAGGCCAGATAAAGGCTATTATCAAAACAGGATCTCGCACACACAAATATTATTTTAAATGCTGAGAAATGATTGCTCTTTGACTATAGATTGTATTTTTTAATACTCTTTTCTCTCTAGTCCTGACGTAACAATTTCATGATGAAAAAAACGTTTCTTGCAAGAAGCATCTCATGCAGAGCATCTTTCATGCAAATGCTTTCTATTACACAGGAGATAATACTGTTTGTATTAAAGTGATACCAACAAGGTCAGTGATACCTTCATTTATCATTCAAGTAGGCCTATTTGTAGTAAAAGATGAATTTCAGATTCACCGTCATCTAAGACAGTTGGCGTAGTTCCCCCACTATACGTCATAATGTGACTTATATTATGTATAATATATCGGGATACAATTTTCTATTTAAACTTATACTAAAACTACTAAAACAGTATTTTAGTTTTTTGATGACAGTACCAAAATTGAAGTTTTATTGGTGTCACAAAATTCTTCTCGTTCTGTAAGAAAATTCAAGGATATATTTATAGACTTAATATAAAAACATTTCAAAGAAGTAAAAATTAATAATGTGATGAATGGTATTCTCAATGGGACGGATTGATGAATTTCTAGAACATCCAGAATTAAAGAATTCTGTGCTGAAATGTCTCATCTTTGTAAGGCACATGTATTGTCTGGCGCAGAGGAAAACGCAAAAAGAAACAACTTTCGTCACATTGTTCCACATCTCGAAGACGGTCGCGTTTCTATTAGCGCTTACCCACGCATGTTACCTTTTATTTCAAAACAGAACAATCTCCGCAAATTGTGCACAAATGCATACATTGACTTAGAGAAATCCCCTCCCCCGTTAGTGACGACCTACTTGACAGGATCATGCTGTACTTACAGCACCACAATTTCGTTTTTGAAATGGCGTAAAGTATATATAGGTAGTGAATTAAATCAAATGTATCGGTACATGATCAAGGCACCATTTGAACTATATCTATAATACATTCGAAGTCAAGATTTAGAAAAAATAGGGCAATAACTTTGCTACGAAGTAGGTTATTAGCGCCGTTCTAATGAACTTCATCGTATAAAATAATTGAAGGGAGTAGACTGTGAAAAAACGTTTTTCTAAAATTACAAAAATTCAAACTTTAAACTTCAAACTTTGTGTGATCTCACACATAGTTAACGGGTGGTTAACAGTGTGCTAATATTTACACCGCATATTGTCAGCCGAGTAATAGGAAACGTGCACGAGTAATAGGTAAGTCTGTAGCGCACGAAATTCTGGAGTATTCGTTTTCTGACGAGAGTGAAGAAATACTAGAGATGTATTTAAAAAGTCAAAAGCTGAAAAGAGTGAGGAGGAGTCTTGTTGATTAAATTTGGCGATTATATTTTTGCAAGATTCAGAAAATTAAGCGAACTTGATCCTATAAATGACATTGAACACACTTCAAGCAGAAGAGTCCACGAAATATTATCTTTTGTATCAAATAAGTTCTATTATTTATTATATTTGGAGCCTACAAATTGACAAATGTTCGGCTTCATGCAGTGTATAAATATATTCGTAAAGGTTATCTTAGTCTTTCAGGAAAGCATCTCTCCTAAGAGTAATTGGTGCTATTGACTGCACCTATATTAAAACAAAATGTGCAGAAGATTACACATTCACATATTATACAAGAAGGAAAGATGGCACATTCTCGTCGAATATACAAAGTGAGTAATGACTGATTTGACAATTCAGAATACTGTTGCTCGCTGGCCAGTATCAGTGTGTGACCAAACTATTTTTAATAACTCAACTCAAACTACAATTCTAAACATTCAGGTCGCTACTGGCAGGTCACCATAAGAGCCTGTGTTAAAATTACTGTCGTCTTACTCGAAAACTAGATGGTGAAATTGATTCCAACTCAACCACAACATAGAAGAACATTTAATATTTCGATAAAAAACACGTATCTCGCTCTAACCACCTTAAATAAATGAAACACGCCATAAAATATCTATTTCTTTGACAAATGACTATCGCCAGTTTTACCAACTAACTTTCATTCCGCTTATTTGATGGTTACGTAACACCGGTGAAATAAACTGGTTACCCTATTTAACCTAGTGTTAAGCAATATATGAAGGTAACTAACCACAGTTTTATCCTTCATCCGGTCCTTAGACACTTAAAGCAAATCTTTGCCTAGGTTATCTTCAAAAAATCCCATTTCGTTGCAGATATTTGAGAGAAATCTTGATCACAACAACAGTGGTGTTGTGTATGTATTTTCGAACAACGAGATCTCCACGTCAAAGTCCCAATGCATTCCTCTTCTCCCACCCACAACGCCCCCACCACAGACTGAACAGCGACATCGTACAACCAGCGCTGCCATTACCTCCCCCTCCGCCTCCGCCACTGCCACTGCCACTGCCACTGCCACTGCCACTGCCACTGCCGCTGCCGCTGCCGCTGCCAAAAGAGTGGCATGGGCCAGGTCGGGCCGGGCCTTTGTGACGTGTGCTGCCGCGGGCGTGGACGAGGCGAGTGGGGAGGACGCAGGAATGACTGAAGCCAGTTCTGCAATAGATGCTGGCATTCCAGCGCTCACCACCGGCTAGGGGGAGGAAACTCAGGAGTAGAAAAGCCGTGTGAACGCTCATAGCGTTGAATAGCCTTTTCATTTACCTGCGTGGATGAGGTCAAGGAAAAGTATGCAAAACCTTTAGCCTCTTTTCATTTTTATGGTTTGCATTTAGCATTTATCTTTAAGATATTTCTAGAAAAATTAACAACTATTCATTTTAGAAGTACAATGCAGAATATCGTGTTCTTCTAGCAATTTTCCCACTTTCCTCATGGTTGTGTGTTATGTTTCTCTGTTAGCTTTCTCCGTGTCCTAAAACATCGTGTTTTCTCTGTTAGCTTTAAGTTGTTTTAAGAGAAAGAACAGTCAGTCAACGTTTTCGGTTATGTTCTCGGACAGAAAATGATGATCAATGTTTGCTTCGTTTTCAAAGAGAAAAGTCAAATACAAAGGGTTTATATAGGTACACCATTGAAATAAAACCAAAGGTCAATTTTTAAAATTTTTTCTTCTTTCTTTCTTACATCTTATATATTGTTTCAAGAAGCAAACGGAAAATGGATTGATTATTGGTTAAACGAGTAAATTCGGAGGTGTCTCGTATGACATAATTTGACATTATTATTTTGGGTTCATTGTTGTCAGGATTGTAAGGTACTTTTAAAAATTCTTCCATTGAAGGGAAAACTTACGGCAAATGAATAGCAAACTTGCGCATTGGAATGGAAGACCAATCCAAGCTGCTAACGGATAGTTTATTTGAAAGAAGCAACATTTAGTGACCAAACAAAGCGGAATATAAGAGAAAAGAGAGATAAGCTGGAATCCGTAAAGGTTAAACACAACACAATATCAGTACATAAATACACACTGATCGAGAATGCTCAGGGAGCTCAAAATAAAAAAAAAACACTAGTTCTTTCTGACTTTGCAGCCAATTGGGCCCCAACGCTCTGCAGGAGATAAGGAGTGTCCCCTTGTGCCCTGGTTCTTGTAGCAACGTGAAATTGCTACGTAAAATCCACCCCAAATTTATTCGAGCATTCGATAAGTACGGTCCATCAGTTTTGTACTATTACATTTGAGGTATAAATCGTAAGTACATTAAGTGGACAACAGCTTTTCATAAAATATAGTCATAGTGTTTAATTAAAATTATGCAAAAATGTATTTTCAACATATTCGTAATGCAGAATCAAAGCAACAGTGAAAATAAGAGCAATAAGAACTTCTTGCTAGGGTTTCTATCTCCACATAGCGCAGTCCTTGGAAGCGGAGAGCACCTGCTATCGGATTTTCGCGTCGCGTGGAGCGATGTGCCGTGGGCGAGTGCCGCGGCGGGGCGTGGGTCGGGGCGGGGGCGGGGGCGGGGGCGGCGCTTCGCATTGTGAGTGCCGCGCAGCGCGCCAAAGTTGGGAGCGGCGGCGCGGCGGCGTCGACGTTGCCACGTCAGCGCTCGCAAAGCGGCGGGCGGGGGCGGGCGACGGAACGTCGGAAATTTTTAGGCCCGGACCGGCGCGGGGCGGCGGCGGCGCGGTCGGCGGCGCGAGGTTGTTGTCGATTTTTGTTTGCGCGTCGTCTCCAGCTGGCTGTTGACAGCAAGCGCTGACGCACCGGCAGCGGCCGGCGGAGGGCGCTGGGATGGTGCAGCGCGGAGTCGGGCGAAGGCAGGCGCTGGTAGAGCGCGGGGGCGGGGCGGCGCGTCCACGCGTTTTGATGGCCGCTGCGCCGCCGCGCTGGCCGAAATAACGAGAACGCGCGCCCGCCGTCTCTCTAATTGCCGGGCGGCCTTTCTTCTCCTCCGCCTGCGGGCCAGCCTCCGCGCGTGTCGTGCCCTGTACCCCTACCCCATCCCTCTCTACCCTCCCTTTTGAACTATCGCGCCACTCGAGTTGCCATTCGACGCCCACTTCCAATTGTTCCTCTCATTCCACTCTATTCTCTCCTCTCGGCCACTTTCGAACTTCATCTCGTTCATGTACTCAGCGACTGCTCCCACGCCGTCACCATTGTGACACTTTCCCTTCGCTTCTTCTGCCGCGCTTTCCTCGCCACAATTCTCCACCCACCGAATTCTTCCTTGCGGCTGAAATATCTTTGAGAGCGGAACGATCCCTCCCTCCCCCCGTGGCTGCTCTCGAAGCCTCTGCGCGCCTCCCTCTCCCCCTTCTCCGCCTTCCCCTATCCTCCTTTCCACGAGCGCCCAAAAAAAGCGCAACACTGCCCGCGTGACATCCGTCTCGGTCTATAAAGAATGGCCGCTTTTGACAACGGGGGCAAGACACTTCCATTCACGCTCACAGGCACTTTATACCTCTCGTTAGTATCCCATATGCAATTTCAATTCCCCATTTTCCGCTTAACTTTTTTACTTTTTATCTCGGCGAGGAAAATCAAAAGATCGTTGTTGCGAGTACGAAAGAGATATTCTCATTCGCTAACTGTTCATCGCATAATGCGGATATTAGTGGATTACGAGCTCTCCATGATATGCTTTTTCGCCGATTAAAGCCAATCCGTGAAACATTTTAATTCAATTAAGAAGTCATCGTGGAATTATTCCCTGCAGAACTGCCAGTCGCCCATCACTTGCATGGGAGAAGCGGAGTGCGGAGCGCCCGCGCCAGCCCCACCGCTCTGTGCGGGCGGCGGTTGTGTACTTCCGGGGATACACACCAAGGTAAACACTTTTTTTACAGCGCAGCCCAATGAAATTGTTTTCCGAGAGTGCGAAGCACTGCCTCCGGCATTGTCGCGGCGCGAAATCGGCCTGTTAATAGTCGCCGATGGCCCGGTCGCCAGCGCGGGCGCGCTGGCGTCGTTCAACTGCATGCGTTTGGGGCGCCGACGCCCCTGCGCTGCTTCGATTTTTATCGGCGCGGCCGACGGAACGGACGGCGGCGCGGCGCAGGGGAGGCTTCGGGCGGGTGTGGTCTGGGCGGGGTCGGGTGCGGGCGGGTGTGGCGGGAGGCGTGCGGCCGTCAAATTGCCTGTATTCATCCGCGGTACCCGCCCGCGCGCCACCCTCGTCCGTCGCCCCTGCTCCACGTGCTAGCACTTGCGTGATGGCGCACAAAAGCTTCTTGTTTTTATTTACGTCCCCTCCATATAGCGTTATTTGCGGCATAGTTTTTTTCAAATAATGGTGAATTTTTAATTATTTCAAAAAATACAAAAGGTTGCCGGGGGTTCGCCGACAATAAACACGGGTCTGAAATGCACCTGTCGCTCAAGTTAATAACACTCGCTGCGCGCTCTCCTGCCCTCCCCGCCGCGCGCGCAGCCGCGGCCGACCCACCCGGCGCCGGCGAGCGGCTTCGCTGCAGCTGCGCGGCGCCTCGGCGCGGGAGGGCGGTGCACATGCATGTCCTCGCTCGCAGCGAGCGCGCCTCAGCCACAAGACGTCGCCGTCACGAGGCCTCTTCACTTCGCCTAGTACTCGATTTCTCAGCGGTCTCCACTCCACTGCCCGCGAACACAACCGCCATCCGGGAAGCGTATTTCTTCTGAACTGCAGGACTGGTGTTATTCTTTCAATGCTTAAGTAATATATAAAGTGTCATTGAGAAAATAACTATAAGAGAATAGGCAAATTACTTCAATTTCCCCCCGAAAAACATTGTTATGTGCCTCTGTCCCAGTTGTTAAGTTTAAACGTAATCTTTCTTGATACTAGACCTATTTAGATGTTTCCAAAAATCTTTCAAAGCTGTATTAAAATATTAGATAACTTGAAATTTTTATAGACATTTTGAAACAATACAGAATGAAAAATAGCACATAATACTATATATGTAAACAACGGTGGTGAAAAATTCGTCCCATTGTAAAAACCTGATCCCTAAATGTTTGGCAAAAAATTCTAATTATTTTTTTTCGTGAATGAAAAAATGTTCATATTTTTAGTCGTTCTTTAATTGCACATGAAATATGGTTATTTAATATGAAGGAACATGTATTTTCAAATTCTGATCAAGAACAAACTCCATCAAATTTATTACAAGAAATTCAGGGTATTCGATACGAAATTCCACTCAGGTCTCGTTCTGTTACGGTCACAAAATTTAAAGCAAATACGCGAGTCTTCAAAAATTAGGTTCAAATGGGTACATCAAAAATATAATGGTCTATATTCTTTTCATCGCTAACATTCGGAATTGTATATGCGGCGACACAATATGACGAGCGAACCGTTATCATGCCTCAGATCGTATTGCAAAAATGTCACTGCACCATAGTTCAGAGAATAATCGGAACATGATATTACACAATGATTGAGTGAGATAATCCATTTGTTATTTTCATTCACACCATTTTCTAGTGAATATGAGTGGGGAATAATGTCCATATCTATTAAAAACTCAAGGAAAATCTCGCTTACATTTTAAGCATTTGTTACAGTTTAAATCGAATCGCATTTAACAGATGCAATGAAGAAACACATGTCAAGAGTTGAAGTTAAATAAATATATGATTACTTTCCTTTTCGGCTCAATGCAAGGTCCAAGGAAAAAGTTATTCACATTATTTAGTTTTACTCATTTCTTCATATTATGACAATTGTCTATATTGTGATCTCCAGGTTCTGAAATTATATGACCGTAAAATAACCAAATATTACAATCATTAAGTTATTATCATTAGTTTTAATATATTAAATGGTAATAATATTAATGTGAGTAAAACGTCTTAATCAATTGTTCAACGATTAAGATTATTTATTATAGTTTAACTTAATATGATCTGTTTAATTTATTGAACGTACTCAGAACGTGATGATGACAATATATAGGGATTGTCGAAACGTTTAGGACTGAATAAAAAGAAATAATGTGAACATTTTTTCCTTATTAATATAAATTAATCCAAAGAAAAGAATATTGACAATATATTTATTTATTTATTATAAACAAAGATTGTCCAACAATAAAAGGTTTAATTCAAGAATTTGAACTTATTAAGAATGTATGCTTCATGAATTTCAATGTGACAAGTAAACAAACGTAGAGAATTTTTGTTATGTGAATTCATTAATGGCGAGGAACTTTCTAAACCAGAAAAACGTACTCCCAATTTGATTTTTGTCTTTTTACCATGTGGAGAATAATTAAAAACTGATTTATATGTGTTTGACCAAGGGAATACTAGTTTTAAATAAATTTTAACATTTATATCGATCCTTGACAGATGACATTTCGTTTTACAGGAACTTGAAAACTGCAGGATATGTTTACAGTTTTTTCCATATCTTTTAATTTATTTAAAAAAAGAAAATCTTGTTCGCGATTTAAACGAAATTACCTGTTCCTATCCGAAGGAATACCAAGGAGAGCAGTTGTTCATCGATCACATTTCTGCGTCTGCGAAGTGTCTTAATTCTATTATATTGAAATTCTCTTATATTGAAATTCTATTGCATACTCTCATAAATTTGGGTTTGAATTCTTTAAATGGAAAACTGGGTATTTCCCAACCAAAGTTCGTTCTATTCAAGTTCATAAAGATTATTTCCAACATCTTTTGAAAAACTATTTTCACCAAACACCAGGAATTCGAGAGAGAGAGAGATATCATTAACTTTTTGAAATTCAAAAATTGGCATTTGTTCCAGAAAATGTAGTGTAATATATGTATCTATATATGTTTTACAAAAGTTTAAGACAAAGTATTAGTTTATATGAGAATGTTTAAATATTTTTTTAAAAATTGTCATGATTTGTTTTAAATTTACATAAATATCGTTCTCCCCCTCGTCATCATCATTTTTTAAAAATGTTTAGGTTATCAGTTAGACTATCAGTGCTCTCAGTTACATCATTTCACTATCTCTGTCTTTTGCACCCTAAGAAGCCATAACACTAGCCTCCTAAACATTACAGGGGCTCAGAAGCTCATTGTAGCCTAGAACGCGTCCCTTTTAAACAAGGTTCCAATTAACAAACTCTAAGAAAAGAGTTGCTATTAGTACAAAATTATAACTAACTTCCGCTATAAGTAAAACATACTCCTGCTGCAATCCATGGAAAAATACTGTAAAAATCACCACTGTAGGAGAATTGAATAATACGTTAATAAAATGTTGACACTAATTAACTCAAAACAACTGAAACGGTGGTTAGAATCTCTTCGTTTCGAAGGGTCGAGCAGTTCCTGCCGCTGGTAGCTCGTCGTAACTATCATCGGTGCTTTTATCTCACCGAGAAGCTCATAGGCCCTTTATATTATCGTTTTGCTCCCTCTGGCACGCACTCACACACAATCGTCACAAATAAATATTAAATGAAAAGTACTTGGAAGGGATAGGGTTATTAAGATACTTCATTGTAGTGGATAAGCCACACCATGCCCCAACACAAAACAAAAAAAAAAGTTCATAAGAATTCTCAGAAGCCGCAGCTCGTTGCTGCCTCCGTCAGCATTATGCTATAAGACCTGGATGAAAAAAAATCACTTATTTTGAAAAATATAATGCAGAGATCTAATATTGAAAAATAGATTGTATTAAATGGAAATCTCTAGCAATATATTCAATAATGGTGCACAAAGACATGTTTAAAAAAACTGAGTTTTGCAAATTTTGAAGTTTTAGGTGTTTTAGTGAAAATATATTGAATGACTCAATCACTCCTTGTTTTAAATACTTATAATTTTTACAATATTTTAATTTAACTATGTACTATACTTTACGGTCTCTAATTGGGCCTACTATTGAAGTAAATCAAATAATTTCTACTTATAATATCCCCTCTCTCTCATTATAATTAATGGAGTGGTTAGCTCTGGTTTTAATTTAATTTTCTGGGCGTCAGCTAACTTATGCTTCTCGGGGTTCTATTTTGTCTCACGGGCCTGAAAGTGGTCAACAATTCAATTATTGTTAGGGAATCTTCGTTACTAATAAATTAAACAATCTACAAATATTGCTTATGACTTGCCAGCGACATTAGGTGTCTGCTGACACGATTTATTCATTTCGAATTCCTTCATATTTAATTTTGTTCAACGATGTATTTTTTTATTTCTTTATTATTTCTATTGATGGCCATCAAAATCTTACCAGCAAAACACACACAATTATTTCTTAATTTTAATTTTAACGTAATATTTAATCATAACTTGACCTTGTTATAATATTTGTATTAATGTCTGTCACATATAGCCTAAACTTTCCTTTTGCAGTATGTACAGCAATCTTTGTGTTAATGCCGGCAGAGACTCTTTCAATTCCATCTGGAGCTCTTCTTATGCCCTCACTTAATTTCAACTAATAATTGTAAATTTAAAAAGTCCTTTTATGTATTTTGCCTTGCTTCAATATATTATACCATTGTATTAAACACACTTTAGTCTATTAGTGCAAAAACATATTGGCATTTTTGAGAAAATTGTGAAAATGTCCTCCCAACATTTCAAAGCTCCCTTTCAAATTGGGATTGAGTTAGAGCAGGTTGATCATGGAATGTTCTTTTGGACAAAATTCTATGAAGTTTCAGGCGCTAGGTATTCCACTAAAATACAAGACAAACATGTATAAAACAACCGCTTTTTAGTACCAGGGACATTTATTGCAAATTTCCTTCACAATTTCGTCGTAATATTTTTGCAGCATTAAACAGACAGCTTTCTCTATACTACGTATACGAGCAAAAAAGCCACGTTTACAATCAACGTATGAAAAACTAGTTCTTGAGTAATAAATAGTGATGAATAGTCATAAAGTAAAGTGAAATTCTCTGAAAATGTTAATCGTAAATTCTAGAATATTTTCCCGATTTTATGTATCGTATTACGCAGTTTACATAATGTACATTTTATTTATTCATTTTCTATGATCCGGACGTTTCTACCCTAGTACCTACTTCATTTGTTTTGTGTTTGAATCTTATTTTTGTGCTCATTATGACAAATGCTGTTTTAACTAAATAAACCTATAGTTATTTTCTTTTAAAAAAGTTAAGTATAGTTAATCATAAAATGTCTGTTTTCAATAATTCAGGGTGTGAAACAGTACAGTTTTTAAAAATCAATACAGTAATTTCATTTTATAACAAATCATTAGGCAAATCATCTTTTTTATATGTTTTAAAAGATTTAAAGGATTTGAGAAGGATTACATAATAACTGACATCAAGTAAGTGGATTTTTACGGCAAGCGCAATTTTTTTAGTAGCCTCTTTTCAAAATGAACTTGTTTGTCGAAAAATATAAAGTAATCATAAAATAAATAAATAAAAATGTGAAGTTAAATGGATATTATTCAACTGTCTTGGGTAGTACCAAACAATGAGTTGTTTGAGCAAAAAAAGTGGCTTTTCTAAAACATATTCTAATATCTAATTGTATATAAGCAATTTATTTTACAATTTACGTTATTAAACAATTTATTATATAAACTTTCTTGGATCCTTATTCCTTAGATTTAGTTCGTGGGTCTGAAAATATCTGGAAAAGATTTAAAACTTCAATAATTTTACATATTCTTTCTAATATATCTCAATACTAATATATCTGAATACTACAAAATTTGTGAGCTTTGTGAGCCTAAAAAGATTTGTAAAATATGCATGTCAAATCGCAGGGTACGCAGAAATGTACTACCACACTTCTGCACTACATGGGTCTATTATATCTGACTAACGGTATATTGTTGTACTTCACACGGAGTACAATGTTTTAAGAATATTCAACCCACTCATCAACTCTTTAGTCGTGAAGTAGGTGAATAATAATAATAATAATAATAATAATAATAATAATAATAATAATAATATCAAGGTAAGTGACTTTGTGCGTAGCGCGCTGGATTCGCAATCGCGAGGTCCAGTTTCGATTCTTTCCCAATTTAATACAACACAGAAAACGTTTTCTGACTATTATTGCCTCCGTCAGACGCTGGTGCAATTTTCATTTATTCGTCGCAAAATTACCTGTCGTTTTTGCCGTCTCTCCTGGTTAATACAAACAGCACACATAACACAAAACATATGTTTATACCCTCAAAAGCAATAAGAGAAAAATATTTGCAAGACTTTCACTCTTAACACGTTTCAACAAATAAAACTCATTTATACTAATGTTCAATCATTATCTTCTAATTGCCATGGTATTTTGAACTTTGTGTGATAAGCAAAAGGATTCCTCGATATTTTGAATGGGAATATTTGCGTCCAGTGTGCAGTTACGAGGAGAATATACAAAACGTTTAGTCATCATAGAATACAGGTTGTTGAGCAACAAATACACAAAGTATAGTATTCCGTGTTTAGATGTCCCAGCGCTTGTCGCGGCCCCAAATACACAAGATGCACCAAATGGGAAGTAGGCTTTTAAAGCCGTGATTCTGTGGGACGGTTAAAATATTCCACTGTCTTAATACCTGCACGACGTAATGATCACGTGTAGGTATTTAATGTGATGTGAATGTAAGTTTTCAGTATAGTATGTGGTCATTTGTAAATATAATTGAAACGGGAAAATGATTAGTGTTGATAGATTAGCATTGTGCAGGATAATAGTTCGAAGGTGTTAATAATATTAAATTATAATTCTGGTTTTCGTAAATGTAATTTGAGACGAAAGTCAAATACACTCCTTATTTACGAAAGGACTTATGTCAGGATAGCTCCGTACATGGGGAGGAATTTTGATATCATTCGGCTAGAGCTAGTCACGCATAGGGATTTCACCCAGCAGGATCATTGCGATCGCGAAGTAATTTTGATAGAAACCATTAATTTATGTGAAGTATTAAATAGTCGAAGACATTCTTGGAACATTTAATAAGTTATTCGGACGTAAGACAAAAACATTATAACAGAAGCAACGAGGACATCTCTTGGAGAACGAAGACAGACAAGAGGTACAGCCGAGATCAGCAGTAAGCTTACCAACTTTATTTAAAAACCGTTAGGTACATTTATGTTGTATAATAGTGGAACCCGGTAAACGTTATTCCGCCCTTATATCTGTCTGATTTTTCCTCTCCCTCCCCCTCCCACCTCCTCTCCCCATCCCTCCCCTCTCCACTCCCCCACTCACCTTTGTGTGTGTCCATTGAAAAGCGGCCTTAAATAAGTAAAAGATAAATAATCGTGTTCCAAGCTGTACATCTTGTGAACAATCGCGTACCTATGAAGGAATGGATGATGTCCATGAAGTACCGCAGTGTAGCTTTTTCCTCCGAGTCTATATAAAGAATAACTCATGGTCTTCAGTTTGCATTTGCGCAAATATTAACTAATTCAACAAATTTTATCTCATAGTCTTTATCCTTCATTTCTCATAATTGATGTTATTTGTAATTTTCTCTCCAATTATCATATTTCATTTGCAGACATGTTCGTAGGAACTGTGCTATTCCATTTGGGTTAATAAACGCCTCCTACTGTTTGCCCATGAAGATGTACAGTACAATCTTGGTTGAACCGGAATCAGTTCAACTTTTTAGATCAGTATTTTGTTTTCGAACTTGTTATTAATTAGTAATATTACGATGCACTACAATTCCAGACAAGTAGAATAATGAAAATACACAGCACATTTGACAGTGAACGTTTTGTGTAACCGATATCAAACTTCTTATGGTCTATTCAGCAATGTGAGCTGTTTTTGACACTCATTCAAGTCAAACATAACTTGGAGCGTGGTCACTGAATAACGTGTAAGGAATTATTAGAATTCATTTCACAAATATTAGTTATTTCTGATTACTTCTAATCGGCTCACATAAACGAAATGCTGTTTTCAGTTCACAATACTAAGTTATGAGACATGTAATATGCCTTACAGATATTGCTCAAAATAGTTTGTTTTGGAGAAATTTAATTGGAAAATTAAAATCATCTTTGATTCTTTAAATTGATCTTTTGGATCTGCTATGGGTAAATCATAAAAAGATGAATACAATTATATTTCATTGTTAATATTTTAAAAGTAATATTACGAAAAAGTAGTTGATTCCTGACACGTCATTTGATGTTCGTATTGTAATCCGCCGCCTTATCGACAATTTTCTTTTCTTACAGCAGTGATGCGCAAAATTAATTGCCTTTGCCGCAGGTGTCTGTTTCAGCGATCGCAGTTGAGTCCATTCGTTGGATGGGCGACATCGGGTGTCTGGAAGGAAAGTTGATTTTCTCCGTGACGGAAAGAATATTTAAAGTCGGCATTTTCGTAAACTCTCTTAAATTTTAAAAACAGAGTTTTCTAAAATAGAGAGTAAAATGCATCAGGACGAACGCTTCTCTTCACGCTCGTTATCATGGGTTAAAGAAATCTATAGGTTCCATTGAAAGTCAACGTTGTCTCGAAATCTCTTAAATTAAAAAAAATATTTTAATATTTTTAATCTTGTGCATCTTACGTACCCGTATCCCCCTCATACGTTCGTTTTAATTGAAACCAGTTTTCAATATTTGTAACAGATCACGATATATTCGAAAGAAACATCTCAAACCTTGATTAGTTGGATTGTTTATTGAATGACTCATACTTATGTAATTCAATAATCGATTCGCATAATTAATGTACTTTTTTCAGATTTAAATCTTGTTTTCCGAAAATTGGTAAACGATATGTCGGGAGAAAAAATTTCCGAAGTAAAAAGAAATATATTCCACACTGGCATACATTTTTTTTTACTTTGATAAGAAATGTGCGAAAACTAGAAATATATTTGTGCAATTAATGCGAATCTGTATAAATTAGTTAAGAGGTTTATTGTTTAAAAATTATTATGATACTCGAGACGTTGAAAGAAATTACTATCATAGAGTAAGATAAGTAAACATTTTTAAATATCAAAGTAGAAAGAGATGTATTCTTTAAGTAAGGTATGTGAATTGTTATCAATATAACAAAAATGTAAACTTTTTTAGTAATACAACACACAATATAACTTTGCTTTTTAACATTCTTAATTTTTCAACTTAACTGGTATTAACGCTATTAAGTTAAAGTTTTTTATTCACAGAATTTCTTTCAATTGGAACCTTGTAGGCTTTTATTTATGTATGTATGTATGTTTGAACTTGGCGCGACAGCTCACGTACGGACCAGGGCCTACCAGAAGCGTCCCGGCTAAATGACCATGGGTTATGGGGTATGTGTGGTTAGCACGAATGCATCCCCAGGCCGTATTGTGGTCTTCTCAATCGAAGAAGTGAGTCACACAGTAACACGTACTTGGGCATTCCGAGCAAAACGCACACTATAATCTTGCCCGACTGGGAAACTCTGGGTCGTGTCATGGAAAGCGAGGCCTCTAAGCAATGAACTAAACCGCAAGGACTTTTCCGGGAAATAATTTAATGTGCATAGTGCGTATTGCATCATTATTAAGTTTAGGGAAATCAACTTCGTTAATTTCATAATTTGTTACTATTTCGGGAAATGAATGTTCAGATTGGAGGGTAATAATGTTCAATATTAACATCAAGATAGAAGACAAGATTTTCAGTGGGATTGTATACTCTTGGTGAGAACACTTCACTTCATTATCAACGCAGTCGACGAGTACAAATTCTTCACAAATCGTAAGCTTCGCAGAAACCGTTCTGCAAGTAATTTTTATGTCTTTGCAAAGAGAAGATTAAACAGATATTCAAGAGGCCTTAATAGATCAAAGAAATAATATTTTAATGGTGCGTCAATAAAATTTATTGCATAAAGTAAAAACTTATAAATGAAATAACAAAGTTAATATCAATAAAAGATGTAATTTGATATCCCAAAGAGAAGCCCGATTCATTTAATAGATAGATTCCGCAGGCGAACCATTTTATTTTTTAATAGACCAAGTTTTCAGAGAATACCAACTCCATTCTGGTTGGTACGCCGACGCACGTAAGTATTACTCAACCAAAGAAGAACATTGGAGTCGGACATTCATAAAAATTGTAACAAAAGTTAAATTGTTTAAAGTTTTAAATACTTTCAAACAAAAGTAAGATAAGTTGAAAGCACTTACTCAGATCATTTAAATGCCTGTATCAGAAGGGGTGCATAATAAAACGTTTCAAAATGTCTAGCGTATCGTGGGGCATTGGGATAATAAATACCCACACATAACAAAACGTTTTAATATGAATGTCAAAAATCGGAAGGTAACGGAAGGTATTCGAAAAAGTCAAATGAAACGTTGAGTTGGTAACTGAGGATTCCTGCATTTTTAATGGTGTAGTTTAGAATTCCATTTAGGCTAGTGTGTCTAACGCAGCGATCTATGACAGAGTGAAAGCCACGGGAGTCTTGCGGGGAAGAGGGGGAGGAGCTAGCAGCACCGCAATCCTGAGCCACCCTGGGGCTCTGCCGGCGCCGGCCAGCATAGGTCGCGCGCCCGCGGCGACCCGACGGGGCGGGGGCGGGGGCGGGGGAGCAAGTCGCAGCGGCAGCGCGGGCGTTCGTCTTCAATCCACTGCGGGCAGACGCGGCGCGCAATCTCGTGGCTGTCGCGGGCGGAGGCCCGGCTGGGGAGGGCGGGTCGGGGGCGGCTGGCGAGGGTGGGCGCTGGCATTAGCGTTCGTGTACCTCGCGTTCCGGACAATATGCATTAAACCCTAACGAAATTCGAAAAAACACATTTTCCATTAAAATATTTAATTTGGTATTGGACTAGAAAAATCATGGTCTGGTTGATTCCGGGGTATAAATATAACACTCGCGCACACACACATACGCGCGCGCGCGCGCCCGCGCGCCCGAAAACGCGGGCGGAGGAAGCGCGCCATAGGCGGTGACAGGGCGGGGAGCGAGGGGTGTGAGGGGCGTGCGAGGGGAGGGCGGAAGGCGGCTGAACGAGGCTGGGGAGACGGTGGGGCGAAGGAGGAGAGCGCGGCGAAAAATAGGGAAATAAGGATGTGAGCCTCATGGCACGACAGCGGGCGGAGCGAACGCGCGTCCTGCGCGCTCCTCTGCCGCGTCCAGCCCCGCCCCGCGCCCCTATCCCCAGCCCCCGCCGCGCCGCTCTCTGCCGCGCCGGGCATTCCTGTTCCCCTCGCGGGCGGGCGCGTAACCATAGAACTGCTACCGGTATCGGTTACTATAGCAAGGCTCAGCCGAATCTGTATGTGATAGTCTGGCGACTAAGGTTATGTGAGGACCGCGCCGCGGAAGGGGGAAGCGCCGGACGAGGTCGAGGGGAGCGCGGGCGGCGATGGGGCGTAAGCGGGCGGGCGGGGCGGGCGCGACAGAGACGGAGCCGCTCCACGAGTCAGAGGTCAACTCCAATAACAGCGCCGGGAGCTAAATTCTGTTAACAAAGCCTGAAATGCCCGGGCGAATCGTACTCAGTGCGCGGCGGGCAAAGGGCGGGTCGGTGGAGAGGCGGGCGGGAAGAATCGGGGCGGTGCAGAGAGGCGAGGCGGACGGTGGCTGCGCGGGTGATGGAGGGCAGGGGGGGCGGGGGCAGGGTATGTTAGCGGCGGGCGGGGCCCAGACGGCGGAGGCCGCGGGCGTGGCGGCGGCGCGGCGCGGCGGCGGCGACTCGAGGGATCGGAGCGGATTGATGGAGCAGGCCGCCGCAGGGATTCAGCGGCACAACAGCACAGCCAATCAATAGCCAAATCTTTCTCCGAGCGGCGCGCACGCGACAATGGCGACGCCAGGCCTCGTCCCCGCTCCCTCGTCCCCGGCGCCGCATTCCCGGCAGCCGCCGCCCCGCCGGCCGCGCGGCCCTCTTGCCCCGGGAGCGAGCGAGGCCGTCTCGCGTCTGCAGCCCTCCGGTCCCCTCCCCCCGGCGCTGCCGCATGCGACTTGCTCCCCCCCGCCGCGCGCCCGCCCCGCGGGGTCGCCGCGGGCGGCGACTTGATGGCTGGCCGGCGGCCGGCAGAGCCCCAGGGTGGCTCAAGGATTGCGTGTGCTGCTAGCTCCCCCACCCCTGCTTCCCCGCAAGACTGCCGTGGGCTTTCACTCTTTCGTCATGAGGATCGCTGGGTTAGACCACATCTAGGACAAATGGAATTCTAAAGGCTACCACCCAATTAAAAAATGCAGAGAATCCCTGCAGTTACCAACTCAACGTTTCATTTGACTTTTTTCGAATAACCTTCCGTTACCCTTCGCGATTATTTGACATTCAGATTAAAACGGTTTTGGTATGGGTTGTGGCTATAGTTATTACTCGCGCAAATGGCACCCACCCATACGCTAGACATTTTGAAACGTTTTTTAAATTATGCAGCCCCTTCTTGATACAGGACCTTTAAATGGATAGAGTAAAGTCTTTCAACTTTATCCTTACTTTTGTTTGACCAAGGTATTTAAAATTTAAACAATTATACGTTTTGTTAATTTTATGAATGTCCGACTCCAATGATGCTCATATACTTATATGTTTGTCTGTTAAGATAACTTATCGGTGGGTAACGAGAGGGAGGGTTGAGTCAAATCCAGAATGGATGTGGTACTCACGCTCTGTTAGCCAATCTATAGGTCTATCTGAACAAACACCACTTAATTTAAAATGAGTTATTTTTTTGTACTTTATGTCGGGAATATCTAAATTCATTTTATTAAACATATTTAACTTGCATTCTGGTCTCTTAATTATTTTTAGTTTCGGGAAATGATTGCGCGAAAAGGTGTATTCTGCGAACTCAATGAAGACGTCTTTTAACTGCGGAGTTAATTGATACTCTCCAACCTATTGGTCACTAGTTTCATTTATAAGTTTTTAAAACTTTTATGAAAAATAATTTTAATTTGACAGCCACCTTCAAAATATTATTTCTTTGATCTGATTAAGGCCCAGTGCAAATATCCTGTTTAGTATTCTTTTTACTCTCTTGATATATGATCTATTGAATATTACTATGATCAATACGAGTGATACTCTAGCGTACAGTACGCTTCGATTCTTGGTGTATTGAATTTGTATACTCCCCGTCGACAGCCTGTTGATAATGAAGTGAAGTGTTTCACATCTAATGCGATACAGTTCACAATTCACCGACTTGAAGTGATATCTATTTCCAATCTACTCTCTTGAATATGTAATTATTGAGGAAGGTCTCTCTTAAAGATGTACTCAACCGCAAATGTAAACGCTAATCTAGAAATATCAGTCCTAACAGCTGGTACCCATTCGAATGGGTCCTTAAAAGAGCCATTGTGAACATTATTTCCTCGGGAAAGTATATTGAGAAACATAATTGTTTAACAAGTGATTATTAATTGGGCCAGAGGAATTAGTAACTTTCCCGTAAAGCGTATAAATATAGTCTCGCATCAATCATCGAATCACCCGGCGCCAGCTACTCGCTAAAACCTCGTTAAAAAATAATTGGCACCCGAAAGTTGGTCCTCCGGGTCGGGGGTTTTTAGTCTGTATGATTCGGGGTTCACAGGAAGTAATGGGGCCCGTCAAGTGGGTTCTTTCGGTACTAAAGGGATCCACGGATACAGCTAGGGTTGTCTTCTTACGGCCAGATGGGGTGCAAGAATTTTAATAATTCGGCCGCGGTTCCGCAGCTTGGGTCCGTCCGCGGAAGGTGACGAATTACTGTGTACTTAGGGTATGAACGCTCCCGACATAGTCCTGTTCGGGGTAGTGAGTGATGAGACCCTTGACGCAGTGCGAGGCACAGCATGTGGCATGGCAGAGTGTTACGCGTGCAAACAGAAACAGCACCACGTGCCGGTTACACTGTCCAAGGTCAACCCCATGTTCGATTTTACTACGGGCGAACGGCCTGTCTAGTCTGGGCCTCTTTTGTGGGCATGCCCTTAACGGGGCATGGGATGCCTGGGCGGCGCACTGTGCGATGGGTGTTCCTAAGAAAGATTGTACAACACATAGTCAGTTAAAAATATAAATAATCAGTGTAATGAAGTACCTAACTAGGGTAGGGTGTGTCAGTTTATTGAAACAATATCTTAGGTAGGATATTAATCCAACTAACTTTAAATAGTTAATACCAGTAATAGGTTAGTAATCACTATAAATTAGAGGAATAAGAATAAAATCAAGCTCACATAGTTATATGTAAGGGTGTGGTTTTGAGGATATAAACTAAGAAAAAAACGAACAGAAAAACTGTCCTCACTCGTTTGGGTGTAAGTACTTTGGCTGTATATACAATTTCACACGACTGATAAGGCATACTCAGGAGATACGAGCAACTAGTATCATTTTTCGTTAATACTTATTTGGTATATTATCGATGCAAAAGGGTCTTAATACTATTCAATATATACTTCTCACGTTAATGGAAAGTACTAGTATGTTTATTTCTTTTTGACTAATACGTCTCAGGTAAATCATAAATAATAAGCATTATCTTTGAAAAAATGAACGTAACTATAAGCTCTTATATTGCTACAATTTAATCAGGATTGCAATTTTAAATTGGGCATAAATATATTTTCTAGTTTTCAGACATTTTCTTATATCTAAAGTAAAAAATAGATGTTATGGCACAGTGGGTGGAATAATTTCTTCTTTTACCTTCGGAATTTTATATTTCTCCCGACAACTAAAGTCGTCTTACCCTTTTGTGGCTAGCGGAAGAGGACGCAAGAATTTAATCTGGATACGGAAAGTGTTGAGTACTATTTAATTTCCTGCCGAATCGGGATTTTTGATTTGGCTGACTTCGACATAGCGATATTGAGTCAATTCAATAAACAAATCCAACATAATCAAGGTTTGGGATGTTTTTTCCTATCCGGGGATAGCGCTCTGGGGCAGAATCGCATATCACACGTATAGCTATTCGGAATTTGCGTTTTAGTGTTTGAAAATCAATCGGTACATGACAGTTGGTTTTACCGCGTAGGATTACGGATATAGCAGATGGAGAGTCGTGGATATAAAGCGACGAAAGATATTTTTTTCTTTATTATAGGAAGGATTTTAGAACAACGATTGGACTTTCATATAGGAACCTATAGATTTCTTTAATCACAGATAAAGGCGCTGGTGAAGAGGAGCGGGTTCGTCCTGATGCATTTTGACTCTCTATATTAGAAAACTCCGGTTTTTAAAGGTATATTTAGATGATTTACGGCAAAATGTCGGATTTAATTCTTCTTTTCCGGTCACGAGAAAATCACTTCTTTCCAGACACCCGATGTCGCCATTACCATTCGGAATGGACTCAATGGCGATCGTGAGAACAGACACTGCGGCAAAGTGCAAATTAATTTTGCGCACACTGCTTGCCATAGCTAAGAGAAAAGAAAATTGTCGATGAAGGCGGGGCGGCTACAATACGAAGTATCAAACTGACGTGTCAGGAATACACCTACTTTTTCGATAATATTTAACTTTTAAAATCATAAAATGATATATAATTTATTTTCACATCTTTTATGATTTATAGCCATAGCAGATCAAACAAGATTAAATTTAAAGAATCAATAGATGATTTTATTTCAATTAATTTCTTCAACAAAACGAAATTATTTTGAGCAATATTGTATAGGTTACATATTACAGTGTCTCATAACTTACTATTTGTGAACTAAAAACCAGCATTTCGTTTAGTGTGCGAGCCGATTAGAAGTAATCAGAATAACTAATATTTGTGAAATGAATTCTAATAATTCCTTACACTTATTCAATGACACGCTCAAGTTTATGCTTTGACTTATGAGTGTCAAAAACAGGTCACATGCTGAATAGATCCATAAGAAGTTTGATAATCGGTTACACAAACTTTTCACTGTCAAATCGCGGCTGTGTATTTTTCATTATTCTAACTTTCTGGAATTTGTAAAGTACATCGTAATATTAACTAATTAATTAACAAGTTCGAAAACAAAATACTGATCTAAAAAGTATTGATACTGATTCCGGTCACAAGATCGTAAGCCTGTATACTTCATGGGCAAACAGTAAGGAGCGGCGTTTACTTAATCCTAAATGGAATAGCACATTCTACGAACATGTGGTCCGAATGAAATATGAAAATTGGAGAGAAAATTACAAATAACATCAATTATGGGAAATGAAGGTAAAGACTATGAGATAATTTGGTTGAATTAGGTTAATATTGCGCAAATGCAAACTGAAGACCATGAGTTATTCTTTATATAGACTCAGGGAAAAGCTAACACTGGCGGGTACGTCGATGGACAGATCATCATTCCTTCATAGGCACGCGATTGGTTCACAAAAGATGTACAGCTTGGCACACGATTATTTCTTTACTTATTTAAAGGCCGTTTTTCATGGACACACCAAAGGTGAGTGGGAGTGGAGAAGGGAGGGGAGGGAGGAGGGATGGGGAGGGGAGGGGGGCAGGGGGAGGAGAGGGTACAATCAAGACACAGAGATAAGGGCGAAATAACGGTTTACCGGCGTTCCACTATTATCCAACATAAATGTACCTGAACGGTTTTTAATGACATTGGATAAGCTTACTGCTGATCTCGGCGTACTCTTGTCTGTCTTCGTTCCCAAGAGATGTCCTCGTTGATTCCTGTTATAATGTTTGTACTGTCGTC
>BOPP01000008.1:8687517-8729174 GCA_017312745.1 Gryllus bimaculatus
CCCGAAAACGCGGGCGGAGGAAGCGCGCCATAGGAGGTGACAGGGCTGGGGAGCGAGGGTGTGTGAGGGGCGTGCGAGGGGAGGCCGGGAAGGCGCTGAACGAGGCTGGGGAAGACGGTGGGGCGAAGGAGGGAGAGCGCGGGCGGAAAAATAGGGAAATAAGGGTGTTGAGCCTCATCACGACGCGGGCGGAGCGAACGCGCGGGTCCTCGCGCTCCTCGCCCCCGCCCACGCCCCCCCCCTATCTCCCACCGTCCCCCCCGCGCCGCTTCTGCCGCGCCGGGCTTCCGTTCCCGCTCCGCGGGCGCGTAACCATAGAAACTGCTCACCGGTATCGGTTACTATGAGCAAGTGCAGGCCGAATCTGTATGTGATAGTCTGGCGCACTAAGTTATTGAGACGCGCCGCGGAAGGGGAAGGGCCGGCGAGGCTCGAGGGAGCGCGGCGGCGATGGGGGCGTGAAGCGGGCGGGGCGGGGCGGGCGCGACAGAGACGGAGCCGCTCCAAGGTCAGAGGTCAACTCCAGATATACAGCGCCGGGAGCTAAATTCTTTAACAAGCCTGAAATGCCGGGCGAGATCGTACTCAGTTGCGCGGGCGGGACAAGGGCGGGTCGGGGGGGCGGGCGGGAAGACTCGGGCGGTGCAGAGAGGGCGAGGCGGAGCGTGGGGCGCGGGTGATGGAGGGCAGGGGGGCGGGGGCAGGGGTAGTGTTAGCGGCGGCGGGGCCCAGACGGCGGGCGGCCGCGCGGCGGCGGCGGCGGCGGCGGCGACCGAGAGGATCCGGAGGCGGATTGGATGGAGCAGCCGGCCGAGGATTAGCGCACAACAGCAGCCAACAATACCAAATCTTTCATTCCGGCGGCGCGCACGCGACAATGGCGACGCCAGGCCCTCGCTCCCCGCTTCCCTCGTCCCGGCGCGCCCATTCCCGCCGCCAAGCCGCGCCCGCCGCGCGGCCCTCTTAGCCCGGAGCGAGCGAGGCCACGTCTCGCTCTGCGAGTCCCCGGTCCCTCCCCCGGCGCGGCGCGGTGCGGCGCGGGGGCGGCGCGTCGTTTGTCTGCCTCGCCTCCTCCGAGATACGCCCCCGCTGCCGCCGTCGCCGCCGCTGCCCGCTAAAAATATTGCCTCTCGGTCCGCCGCCGCATCGCCCTGTTGTGATATTTACATTCGCGGCGCGCGGCTCCGCGGCGCCGGCCGCCCCGCGCGCGATTCTAATCGCCTCCGCGCAGGAAAACCCGGCTGCGCGCCGCTCGCCGCCGTGCGCCGCCCTGCAGCAATTTTGATGTGTTACTTGCGACTCGCGTGTGCAGAAAATATACAGAGTTGTTGTTTGTTGTTTTCGCGAAACGTATCTGTTGATGGGAATTGCGTGACGAAGGTTTTAAAAGGGCTCGCTTTTTGTTAATACAAGTATATTAATTCTGGGAGTAAAGTACTATCCTGTTCATTACTTACTGGTAATGATAAAATAATTTTAGGTAAATCTTTGAATTCTCATACAATGCGACTATGAATGTGAGAAACGCACAAAGCGCTCAATGAAGATCACCAAGAAGTTAAACAACGAAAGAATGGAAGTTATTCTCCAGATGACAAATCACAAACTCAACACACAAGTAAATAACTACATCTTACCATCAATCATTAAAATTCCTAATTACTCGTAGTGAAGTACTAAAGTACATAAGCCACATAACGAATAAATTTCAACCAAATTAAAATATGGAAGAATTCATTATATTCAGTATTATTAAATTAGTATAAAAATTGGGACATTTGTATATTAATACACAAAGAAAATATGAACGTTAAAATTAAGAAATTTGTTATGTTAATGACAGGTAAAAACATTTTTTTTTTATATTTTCGTACTCGAAAATTCAAACGCAAAAAAAAAATTGGAAAAAAAATTACTACCCTGGAATAGAGTCGACAAATTCTTAAAAATTTCCTGAAAACGCATTGCTGTGAATTTTTTTCACATTTTTGTAGTAATGTTTATTATGCATTTGTATACAATGTTGTAGCACTCGGTGATATTTTGACTTTCGAGTGTAGCTACCAATTATCATTTTTTAAAGCTTTATAATCATTTAAGACAAAGAAAGACAACAGTACATGTCACTTTATAGCGTGAGAGATGGTTGAAGGCATCAACTGATGTATCAACAGACGAGTTTTGAGGTTCATGACAGTTGGGGAAATGATAAGGGACAATTCTGGTGCAGGTGGTGGGACAGTTGATAATTAAAGGGGGAACGTTGGATCCGGATTATGTTCTTAGACAATATTCTACAAAATAAGAGACTTATTTTTGAACAGACAAAATAGTATTAAGATGACGAACAAAAATTAACAAAATAAACACATTTCTGGCTATAGAGGGGTGTAGCTTGTATGCTGGGGTCAAGAATTCGTCCCAAAATCTTGGTTTTATGTTAGAGTGTAACTACTCATATCATTTAGTTTACGGGAACCTTTTACGGTTTACCCTTTCCCTCTTACCACAATTAAATTTTTAGTTGTAACAATAGAGCAAAACAAAATAGAAACTAGAAAGTAACATAAACCAACGATATACAATTTGGTGGGAACATCTTTCACACATACAAGAAATACTATTAATACATTGCAAAATATTACACACATTAAAATATAAATATAACTACAGAAATATGGGATAAAGTAGTATCGTTTTATTTGAAATCTTATTAATGTAATTGTCTTTGAAAGTAATAAACCGCTGTTTTTAACACTAAGAAACCGATAAGTTGTGCATTGATAATATTCGCAGTCCATATGAAAAAGAAAATCTCCTTTGGCGCGGACAAGAATCGAAAATAATGGAACAACGATGTCTGTTACGGCTGCAATAACAGGGGGCAAACAGAGTCGAAAGACAATAGTTACGAATGATGTCGATATATCGATTAAACAATTTAAAAGAATCAAAAATGTTGTTTTACATTACCAACAGGATAAATTCTACCAAAAGTTCAAAATATGAATACAGTCGATACAGTAGACATTGAAAACTTGAACACTGTTAAATTAATTTAACTTTATTCTTCAAGTTCTCAAAATATAATTTGGAACTTAAATAATCATATATACAAAACAAAAAAATTAATTAAAGGTTTTGTAAATGTAGCTGATATAGTTAAGTTATGAAACATTCATTTGATTTCCCTTTCTTTAGACTTTGAATTGAACAGATTATCAATGCATGTAAAATAAAAAATTGTCATTATTATTAAGTCTAATTCAGATACTACATTTGTAAATAATGTTTAATAGTTCGTTCGACTTCTAGAAATGTAATAAACGACCATAACGGATTAATAACAATCCAAATTAGAAACACATTTCAAATCCATCTTGTCATTACTAATTCGTTTTATGAATTCGAACTAAGTATTTACATCTACGAGTCGTAATACAAATAATATTGAAACGAAATATCTAGGTCATTTCCGAGGTAACCCTGAGTAATTGGAACTGAGTAACTGAGGCAACCCTGAGGTAATTCTGAGTAACATTCTGAGTAGAAAAATCAAACTTCGAACACGTCGTCCATCACGAAACCTCGCCTACTTGCAACAAAATACGCATGGAGCACGTCATCTTCCCACTGCATATTTTTTTAAAATTTCAGAAAGTACACATGTTCAACAAACACATTATCCGCTACCACATCGTTTCCACGAATTAAAAATGTAAAAGGAAACGAGAGTGTTTTTGTCATCACATAAATGTTTCCGCGGTATTTACATGATTTATGGGGAACAGAAAATTGTAAACACCGAAGATATGGCCTGAGAGCGCCGCAGCAAGGATAGCCATTGCGTCAATCCTCTTATCAGCAGGCGGGGGTGGGGGTGGTGGAATGCATTGCGTTTCGCAATGCAGCTCACCCCGCCCGGCGAGAACGAAAAATTTGCATTACAATTACACGCATTCCCTGGTGCCTTCACCCGGCGAAGAGCTGCCAGTAGTCGGGGGCGAACACATGAAATAAAGAGAGGTTTGTGGGAAAATATTTCACGTTTGGTTCTTTCATGAATATATAGACATGCTGTTTTCCAACACCTTCCTCGTGGAGCATTACCATCCACCAGGATCGTGTGTATTTATCAGGGCAATAAAATTATTCAAGGAAAATAATGCATTTTTTCATTAGAGACCACTTGGAAACTTATTGATTTTTAAAACTTTGTAGAGCAATCGTAAATTTCAACATGATTTCTATTGGCTGAATTTATCTCCAAAATATTGAATGATTTCTATTAATAAAAGTATATAACTTACTCTTACGTACTCTGAATTTACTTAGTGGAATTAAAGGATTTCGAGAGAGTTCAATGATGTACGAATGTTTTTCATTATTTTCCTTTATACTGCTAGAAAATGAATTTATATTTAATTGTTTTTCAATTCTTATATCAGTGATGTAAACCAACTGTAGTTGATGTAGTAGATGTAACTGGTATAAAAATATTTTTTGGATTTCGGATAACACATTTTCACAGCTCTTGGTTTCACTCCCTAAAATACAATAAAATATTTGCTAAAGAAGCAATAAATTCAAAATGGTGATATTTAAAACTGCTAAAATTAATAAAATGAAATTGAGTTTCTATTTTCCTCTCACTGTAGAATAATATGTTTCTCCCGAAAAAAGAACAGTTACAGAATACCATATCCATAATGGTGTCACAAGTTCCCTTGTTACAGTATCATCGATCTGAGATACTGCAACTGTTCTTTTTTCCGTGCGTTTTTTCTTTGTCATTCTTGCCCTATATTTTTGTTACAAAATCTCTGTCGTATTATTGTCGACAGAAGGTCATTCAGTCAATAATATTAGGTTATTAGTTTTAACAGTCGCTTTGCTTTTACATCCATATGCAGTGGAAATTAGTATGTTTACATTTCTCCTCAGAAACTTATTGTGGTGGCTTGGAGCCCTCTTGTACCTCGAGGTCTTTACTTTGATGCATCGAGATTCTAGGTACGTTTTCACGATATTGCTCGACTTGTTCGACAAACACCAATGAAGGGCATTATTTCATTCATCAAACCTAAAATCAAAGATACATTTAGCGTAGAAGATATTTGTACTTATGCAAAGTTCAAAGTGAACAATACGGATGAAATTTGAATGATGGGACTAACAAAGGTGCATTTCCACAATGCAATTTTGTAGAAAGTCTGGCAATGTCTTACACATAAAAAATACTGAAACATCATTTTCCCAAATGAGACGATTAAAGAACCACTAAGAATAATTGAAGATTTTTTTGTCAATCCTTTTCAACCCTGTACCATAACTACAGTATTACCCAATTCATCATACGAAAACTGCAAAGGGTTCAGCGCTGGAAGATTCGCACTAGCAATTTGCGCACCGCCCCCCCTCCCCCCTTCCGACGCGTGTCGCCCGCACCGGTCACGCGGCGCGGGATCCAAACGCAATTTTAAATTTAATAATAATTATAATCCCCGTCGGTGTAATGGCGGGATTACCGTGCTAATCGCCCGACTTTTGCGATAATGCCGCATCGCTGGGGCTCGAGGCCGCGCGTTCGAGGCAGGGAGGCTGCTGCAAGCCCCACCCCCTCTCCCGCACCGACACCAGCACTAACAGCACTCAGCACCACACCGCGTCATAATGCGCTAATATGCTTATTTTAGGTTTATTTCAGAAAAAAGTAATACTAATATAAAAGGAAAATCTAAAGCAAGTTTTCAACTTTTGGAATGTGAAAGCTTATATCCCTCTAATTAGATTTATTTTTAATTTCTCATTTAGTACTACGTATTGTAAAGATGGAGGATAAAGTGACAATCTTTCGACAGAAAACCCGTTCTGTGGGTAGCTGAAAAAAAAAACGTAATTTTTCTTAGTAAATTACTTTCTCAAATAAGCAGTGTAGTAACAATCCATATTTTCTTCGGTAATCGAATCCAAAAAAGTGAATTTAGGCAATACGTCCGTTCACAGTAGTCAACTGGAGCCCCTAAAACACTATTTTTTTTCAAAAACGAATTCAAGTTGGGTATTTTTTGTTGGTAAAATCAAGTTTTCTTAATAATATGGAATATGTTATATTTTCACTCAAATCTCAGAAATGTTTAAAATTGAAAGAGTTCGTTTTTTTCAAACGCGACCTCACGCGTTTTGCATTTAATGGAGAGTTAAGAATGTTTTAATGCAAACTTTACCTTATAAGTATTTTCGGATACACATAACAACACTTTCTTTACAAACTAAGAAAATAAAAATATCGCTATTCCTTAACACAACACGAAAAGAGTAAATATTTAATGGTGGTCGACCTCTTCCTTTGAACCTGCTGTAACGTAATGACATCTGTGTCGTAAACAGTGTCGGCCTGAGTAAGATAATTTCGTTGGGAAGTGCAGTACGTGAAATGTTTAAATAAAATGTGAATTGTGATATGTGAAAAAAGAAATAAAATGACAATAGATGAAATAAAATCAAATGTATACAGAAATATTTGATTTTCAAAAATCTTTTAACAACACTTGTCAAAATAATAGTAGCATCTGGCAACCTACGCATAAAAGTGATCTTAACCTAACTTATTTCAGGTCGTAATATGCCAAAAAGACAAATTCTGAGGCGGACCAACGCTTTAAGAGGGTTTGCGTACTTATGAACGTCATTGTGGAGATATATTCGCAATATTTGGTATAATATTGCCAGGCGGCAGGAAGTGATGTAGGTCGCAACCTCTACTTCATTCAACAGCATTTTCGTTTTCTGCGAGATGCGTTCACCTGATCAACACGCTGTATGAACTGGGTTGATTGATTATTCCCAGTTTCGGGCTGTCATTCCTATAGTCATTACTTCTGTAAATGTAGTGCATGTTTTCTCACTATGTGGGGCGGTTTCCTGCCCCTTCTCTGGATGGGAGGTCCGGCACCGACCTTCACGTCGCCTTGCGGGGTTTTCCCCAACCAAATATCTCCCATCGGCGAGGCACCTCTCCAGCCGGAAAAAGCTCCGAGCTCCCGACTGGCCTCCCGATGTACTGCAGTATAGTATAGGGCGTGTACGTGTGTGTTGTACGGGGTGAGAATAAAGCGAGGAAGAGAAAAAAATATCGCGTGCGGCCCTTGGCTCGTTTGTTAGGGTACTACTCCGGTAACCGCCAGGTGGGAAACCAAGGAATGGATCCACAATTATTACAAACACATGCCAAGTAAACCAAGTATTGTAAATAATTTGATATGATATGAAGTTCTATTTGTTATTTTATATAAATACTATGTTAATAAAGTGGCCGAGTTTCATGAACTTGTTACTAACTTCATACCGTACATTCCAATAATCGAATATGACACAGAAAAAAATCACTATGGTCAGTTGATCTGTGTTCCAGCTTTTAAGTTTACTCCTTTGTGCAACACTGTGCAATTGAAATGGTTCTATTTTGAGATGTTTCGTACATCCACCTGAGAAGTATAGGATACTGTGTATAACAGTAACCGCATATAGAAGTACCAAAACTTTGTTACACTTCACTGTGTACCAAACGGCATCCTCAGTTATGTGGTCATTCTGTCGCGAACCACCGTGAAGTGTGGATCAATCTGCTACGCTAACTAAGGCTGGTCTTTGCAGAAGTTTCTCCAATTAACTCGCAATATTACAAGTTAGTCTCTCGAGTGAACACCGAGTGTCAGTGCGCCAATAGGCCGGGCAGGGGCTTCGCCTCTGGCAGGGCCACAGCTCTACCACCTCACGGAGAACGGCCTTCCTCTTCACTTAAGCGACACCACTGCGCATAGCATCCAACAAGGAATTTCATCGCAGTCTTCAAAGTCTCGTGTCGATCCACGCAAGCGACATATCCCTCGACGCTAAAAAAATGGCCACACTTTATAACAACATAGGCTTGTCCTCATATCCATCGGTAAGTATGGATAACCGCTTCTCGGAATTAGCAAGAGCCGGCAGCAGTGAAGCAGTGAAAGAAATGATTCTTAATGAAACGCAGCTCATAATGAAACCGCACTCTATTTTTCATGCAAGAATTAGACAATTACAAAAAATTGATCAGTGCAATTCACAATGCTATTGGTGATAACTTCATCACTCTATTAAAGAATTCGCAACTTCTAGAATCTATCACTTCCCCAGATGATTGCTGGAAGATAATTACTCTCTTAAATGATAACTATTATTATTACACATTTCGTAATCCAAATAGTCAGATAAAAATTACCATCATACGTAACATCCCAACCAACTATTCCGATAGTGAAATCGGTGGGAAACTTACAGCTCACTAAATTCACATCCTTGCAGATTACATTTCTGTCTCGTCAAGACAAAACCCCAATGCCCCTCTGCGTGATAAAAGTCCGGGACTTATTTGAACCAGAAAACGTGTTTATAATTACCATACTGTTCAACTCAACTGCCTAAGTGAACTTCGTAAAAATGTAGTAAAATAAAAAGTGTCCATTCTACATTGCCAACGGAATTTGAAATAACAGTCTTATGCCACTACCGGCTCCAAATACCCCTTATGAACTTCCAATTCCCAAATACGATGCTAAATTACATTCTTTTACATCGCAAATGGCAAATGCTGCTAATAGCGGTACTTTCCAAAACAGGGTCCCTTTCCTTCGCCTCCATTACTCCCCTGTGCGTCTTATCTTTTTCACTATATCGTTAATGCTCTAATTCCTATAATTCAATTCTGTATACAATTGTGTCTTCAATTTTATATTAATATCTATAATTTTTACTTCCTAACTCTTGGATATAAATAAACCTAAGAAATTAATTGTATTAAACTAGAATGTTAAAAGCATCAAAAATATTATATAATATTCTTACTCTCGGAAACTAATATCAATCTAGTAGTCAATACGAAAACTCGCTTAGCACCTACAGCAAATTTTCTAGCTCCAGGTTGCAAAGTTTATCGATCAGACCGCCCCTCTGCGAAAGCGCCTGGTGGAGTCGCGAAAAGAATGTTCATCATGACCAAGGCCCGTTGACAATTACTCCCGGTCTGGTAAATATTAGTTTTCTTCAGGGACAAAACCTGACAGTTTATTATCATTACGGCAGTGTACAAACCATTTGATATCCCGCTAAATTCAACTCACTAAAACATTCTTCGCTCTCCCCACCCACACGCCAGCAATAGGTGATTGTAATGCTAAACACCGAGCTTTGGGATGTAGAACCAACTCGCCGAACGGAAAAGTTCTGTTAAACTTTGCGCAGAACTGGAATTGTAATATAATAGCCCCTCTCCAACCTACTCACTATCCATTTAATCAACGCATTCCGCCCGATATACTGGACATTAGAGTAGGTAAAGAATTGAAGGAACAAACGGAATCAAATTCAGACCATTCCACAGTCCTCATTACGTTCAATTACAATACCCTACCCTTCAAATGACTCTGACAGCCCAAAAACTATCAATTGGCAAATCTTCAATTCACTCACATATTTTCCCACCACACCCCCATTTTGCACTAACGTCGCTGGAAAAGACGAAGCAACCGATAAATTCTACGAAATAGCAAATACTGCCATTAATAATGCAACTAGTCAGAAAGTAATTCGTAAAAATCTTAAACACAAAAATAGTAATATTCCGCAAAATATACTATCTCTAATTCTATTAAAAATAACCGTCAGAAAGTTCTGACTTGAATTTACATTTCCTCATTTTTAGAAAACCTTGAATTATTTAACACACAAAGTTAATTCTTCTGTAGAACAGTTTAGATTCCAAGTATTTCAACATACTACAATAATCCACCGTGCGTCGTTCCTCTTATAGATTACACCAATAAAAAAACAACTAGAACTGAAACAGAGCAAGGCAAAAATATTATCAAATTATTTTGCTAATAATCAAAAACCAAATATTATTATTGATTTTTCATTCAATAACAAAGTCATTCATTTCTCCGATAAGCAGTACTCATTTTGCTTCTGCCAATTAATTCCTTCAATAATTACATTTCTCCACCAAACGTAACAGAACTAATCAAAAACTACAAAAAAAAACAAGAAATACGCTGGAATTGACAATTTTTTCTGTCTCGGCACTTACAAACCTTTCTAAACGCAGCATTGTCTTCGTAACAGACATCTTTAGTGAATTCCTAAGGCTTAGTTATTTTCTTAAAATATTTGGAAACAAGTAGTAATAATTCCAATTTTAAAAACTAAAAAGTCTCCCAATGACTCCACCAGCTACAGACCCATAAGTATCCTATCCGTATTACGCAAATTATTCGAGAAAGTAAGATTATTTAGACTAAAGTTTCCTATCTAATATCATCTCTTCCTGACGGTTTCGACTCAGGTCAAACCATTATACAGTTCACCAACTCTTAAGAATTTCTGAAAACATCGCCCAAGCCTTTCATAATAAGAAATGCCTATCATATGCTATCTCGATTGCACACAAGCGTATGTTGGCACCAAGACTTACTTTACATGTTACGACACTTAGATACTCTCGATTGTTTATTCAACCTAATATAATTTAATCTCAAATCACTCTCAATAAAATTAAATAAACACATTTCACCCCCGCAATAATTCTCCTCAGATGTACTCGATCGATATAATCACACAACGGCGCTTTATGCTGACTACAAAGCAATTTTGTAGCGGATTCAACTTCACCTGCATCGCTATACATCATCTGCAAGAATCACTACACATTTATCAGAGTTGGGCGTCTTCATGGCGACTTAATTTAAACCCATCCAAAAGCAAAGATAAAATATTCACTCTTCGGCGCATCAACAACCCCACTCACATCTATATTGACAATAAAAAAACAATAAAATATCTAGGAGTGCATGACCCAGACTAACTTGGAAACCGCGCAGTTTTAGCATAGCCCGCACTTGTCAAAATGTATCCTTTTATAAACAAAAAGTAAGCTCTTAAAACAGATCTCTCCCTAATACTTTATAGAACTGCCATTCGTTCCATACTTATGCATGACATTCCTGGGGAAGAGTTGCCCCTCCGGTACGTAAAATACTCCAAACATCCCGAAATAAAATCCTCCGCACGCAGAAAGCGCCTTGGTACGTGTTAAATAGGAACTCCACATGAGTTTGTTCTTCACAAAATTGATCATTATATCACACACCAATCAAATAATTTTCTTCTTTCCTAATCCTCTCCTGCAACTTTCATATTTAACAGAGGATAAACCTCAAGATAGAAGAAGAATCAAATCTAGGTTCCCAAAAGACTACTTTAAACCGCCTTAAAGAGAAACTCATAATTTTTCCAAACTTACTGGCTGTTACTTTTATCTCCATGCAATTGTAATCTATTCTCCCAGTTCCAATTATTTGAGTGTGAGTATACTCCCTCTCCCATTTGTGACTAACTGCCACGCATGCCAAGTTGCAATTCCATTCTTATAAAGCGCGTGCCTCGAGGTATGAGAAAATGTAAAATCAAAAATTTTCAGGACGTTCTGTGGTGTTAGAAAAGGAATTCGTATTCTTTGATATTACTGTCGTCTTTAAGTTCAAAGAATTTTTTGAATGAGTTCCTTCCAATACTCGTAGACTTTTATTTGGATTTTGTCTGTTTTGTAAGAATAGTTCCAGAACGAGGGAGTATAATTAGTTTACCTAAACAGTGCAGTTCAAAATAAAACTAACCAAGGGAAACTAGGCAAAGTAGCATTTGCAGAGAAAAAAAAACTAAAGCAAAAGAAAGTGAAGTACGTAAAATGATTTACTAATAGTTGGTAGAGTTGAGCTAGTAAAATTATTTGTAAGTTCTTAAAAGACTTAATCGTTTCGTAACTAATTTGGAGAAAAATAAATATTATTATTAATATTATTACCCAATTTCACCACATAACACGACACCCCCTAACAGCACTACGGATTATGAGAATGTTCATACCTGGCAACACGCTCCAATGAGAGAAGCTTATGAATCACAAGGCAATGTATTTAAGAAAGGTGCTAAGTATTAACATATTTTGATCCTCTCGCGTTCGGTGCACACGACGAAACTTTAATACCAAATTGAGACGGTGTTCTCTTTCGCGAATGAGACATTCAGCGTGTTTGCAGACGGCATTTCTTCAGAAGAGAATGTCCGCGAGCAGGGTCATCGATGGGGCCGAGAGGGGGCGCGGCGCGGGCGCGGGGACGCAATCGCCCTCAGTTGTTTACAAGGCGGCTAAAGCAGCGCCTCCTTTTCCGCTCGTAGCTCTCGCGGCGCGCTGCTTAATTGCCCGGAGCGGGGGAGGGGTCGCGAGGGCGGGCGGCGGAGGGAGACGCACGGAGTGAGGGAGCGAGAGGAAGACGTCGGTGGCAACCCGGCCGAAACTGCGCGGGTGGAGAGGTTGGCGTGCCCAGGAGACAGTGGCCAGGAAGGCAATTTTGAGAGAGCATATTCTGAAGAAGACGCGTTTAATTTTCATGTTCATGTAATCTCCATGCGGAACAACGCGGAGAGTGTTGCTCAAAGCGTTCTTATTTAGCTATATACATCGCGATTCAAATTTTGGTTATTTCAGGTACTTCTTTCAAGCAGAAGAGAAAAATTGTGGGAGTTTTTTTGGGAACATGTTTCTGTTTTCCCATTGTGCTTCTACCAACGCCTTATAAATCTAATTATTATCTTTCTATTTTCACAATTTCAATTCTTTATTTAATGTGAAAATAATTTACAACGGTTAATGAACAATGTGTAAAGTCTTCTTTTGTTAAAGAACAGGATTCAGTGTCTCAAATATATTTTTACCAACCTGCCTAATTCTAGAAATACCTTGTACCTATTACATTATTAAAAATTAAGAGTTATGTAGTATAAAAATACACAGATTTTCCACAATATTTAGAATTCATAAATTCAGAATTCTTATATTACAGTCAGTTTAGTGCGATACCGTTGGTTTATGATAGATTTTATTAATCCGATGCATGCTAATAGCAATAAAAAATCGACAAGAAATGTTGTTTCAATATATTTTGGCTTTCATTCAAAAATAATCCTAACGTAAACATTTCTTAAAATGGAAATAAACACCTATTCTCTTCGTGAAAGGTTACAATCACGCACTTCACTGGCACATTACGTTAAGACGTGTTTTTGAAATTTTAAAATGGTTACAAGCATATTTATAAGAATATCTTACGACGAAATAAAATACATAGGAATAAAACTTACTCACCATCTCTATCCAACACCAACGAGAAGATGTCCTTCAGCAGCGAACTCGATCATTCAGGCATCATCTGAAGCGCGGCGTCAAACATTACTGTTGTAGTCCATACTTACATTAACCTAAAAAAAATCGTGAAAAATCATTGAGAAGGCTGTTCACATTTTCTCTTATCGCAATAAACCTTAAGTATAAAAATTGCTATTTTAAGTTCAATAAACATATTGTTTAAAAACAGTCATGAAGAAAATATTTATTTTTGTAGAAAAAGTAAATATAAAACGGTAATATATTGTAAGTTTATGTAGTAGTTGTAATATGTAGTAACATTAAGTTTTTCCCGCAGCTTACATCGATAATTATTTTACAAATATTTAATTCGAAATATTGCATTCAAATTTTGAAATGGCCAACGCGCTATTATCGATTTTAATGAAACAAGAATTACAAATTTCAAACAAGTCATATGCATCTATCAATATTGTTGCAAACAAAACAGGATGAACAAAGACGAAAAGAGCTGTGCGTTCTGTGCACGGGTTCAGCGCTTGGGCCAGTGCGCGGCGATGGGGGTGAGGCGGGGGTGGCGACAGGGCTATTAACTCCACCGCGGGCGCGTGCCCCTGGCGGCGCAACCCGCAGCGCACCTGCGTCTCGCCGGCTGCGCACGAGGGAAGGCGTCGGGGGCGGCGGCGGCGGCGGTTTATGAGGTGAAGAGGAGCGGGAGGACATGGAGCGAGGGGCAAAGGCACTGGGCGGCCTCGGGTCAGCGAGCGCCGAGGGCGGCGACGGCGGCGGGGGCGGACGGGAACTCGAGAGGGGATTTCCTTTCCCCACCCCCGCGCCTGCAAAGGAAGAAACAATGGCAGAGGCCCAAATCGCGCCTCCTCTTCTCCCACGTAAGTCTCCTGGCCCAGTGGATATTCTTCAGAGTACGACCCTGCGGTTTCCGATTCAACCTTCGGCAATTCCAGCTTGGCAATTAGGGAAGAATTTACATTTACACATTTTTCAAAGTCTTCTTTATATAAGCTCTCTACTGTTAATAACATAACGCACGTCACCAGTCACAATTACATCATCAACGAGTAATATTTCATTGATACCCAATAAATCTGCGTTACAAGACCCATAATTATCATCTTCAGAAGGTAAGTGGAGTGACCAGTTTCGTCACCAACGAAATCATCTCTCCATTTTTCTGAGTCTACCTGGATCTCGAATTCGTTCCTCCTTAGTTGAGCTTCTTCTGTAGTTTTTAACTCGTTTGAATACTGTGAAATACTTTCTCTTTTCCACGTGTTTCCACATAATGTTTCAAATGAAATTCGGACCTGTGCCCTATTATTCAGATGCATTTGTTGTATTGAAGCAAAGAAACGGCTGAGTTAGCTCATGGCAACAACTGCTACCGCTGCTAAAATTCAAGCCAATAACTATTTCCCTTGCATTGATTCTGATACGGAGTTCCGACGGTGTCGTATTTTTGACTCTTAGACATACCGAATTCACCCTCTATTTGGAAGAGAATTCTAGCAAATTACTTCTGCGATCGACGGTTTCGGGACTCTCCTGGCAATACCAGGCGAATGGCCCACCAGTACTCTACCAAACTGGCTACGAACTGCACGCGATCTTTCTATCATCCTTATCTCGTCTCCACATCCGCACGTACTCGCACACACATTTCACTAGCACATAATATTGAGAGATAGAGGGAGTTCAGTGGTTAATGTCGACGTAGGAGCGGTGTCCCGCAGGCAGAGATAATTAGAGGAGAAAATTGATATGTTCAGCCAATCAACAGAAAATACAAATTATCAATAGTTTTATTTCTCCAATATGTACAACTGAAGAATACGCCCTCCGAATTTACATAATGTATATTTGTTCTACAAATTACTACTGCACACTGCGTTTCCTCCCTGTTGACGTCGTCACGGCCATCAGCTAACATGCTCACGTAGTGAGCCGCCTCTCACCAACTGTCTTTTGGTTGGTTCGCCCTCTCGGAGACGGTGCGGCACAGGGTCCCGCGGGTGGCTGTGGCTTTCCCCGGCCACGTCACACCACAAGCTGCTTACTCCTACCGCCACGATCCGGCGACTGAACTCGTCCGGTTCTCGGACTCTCACTTTGCTGAATGACTGAGCACAACTCAACTACTGACTTCAGACAGCTCTGCCTAACGCGTGCGACCTTCTTAAATATGGGTGAAGACGTCATGCTTCAGACTCGCCGCAAGCCTGTCGTTCTGGTGGCTGCTTGCGCCAAGAACCGTGCGCAGTGAAACGCGCGCTGCTCCGCCACATGCGTGCCTATTCAAAAAACGTCGCACAAAAATCTCAGAAACCCCCGCAAGCCGATATGTGTGTCGGGAAGAAGAACGCAACCACCTTCTATAATACAACACGCGCTGCACTTACGGAACTCTTGTCTACAGCAGTTGACATGACCGGAAATACAAAATCAAACAATCGAGCAAAACATTAATAGAAATAATGTGGTGCCATTTTTTTTTACAAAATCTTGTTTCATTTTGTCATAATTTCACTTTTTACTCAAAAGCTAACAATATTCCTAAATAAATTTGCAAGACGTTATTTAAAGGCCTTTAAAAACAGATTAGGAAATATAACTATCTTCAATAAAGTAGATGTAGGAGTGCGTCCGAAAAACAAACTTTTGTAGTTCTCGAAATTTAATTTTCACTGAAAGTTGGAAATATGCATACTTGATGAGCGTGCGTTTCACTACCTGGTCATTGTTTTTAAATTGGAGCCATTTTTTTAGAAAATTACGAAAATGTCTGAGTCTTCTGAAAAGTACTACCAAAACTTAAAAGATTTATATCAAATTCCAGTAAACCGGACATCAGCCAGATAGTTCGGAGAAAAGGGATTTCGATGAAAAACCTTTACCCTTTAGGCGCTAGAGTTGTTGACAGACTCGATGAGATAGAATACGAGACATAATGTTTTGAGAAAAATGCATTTTGTCAAGGACTCAAATGTCATCGAAACCGCAAAACAAAGCTTTTGTCTATTTTGCATACACTATAAGTATTTGTTACACAAAGAAATAAGAAAAATTCACTTTCGTGGTAGAAGAGTCGCAGAAAACGTGCGTTTGTGTAAAAAAAACATCGCCACTTTTCCACCAGCATTACAAAAGGTTCCCTATATTTTGTGGTAATAGTAACGAAAAAGGAAAAACTGTTACTTGTAAACTTGTAATAGAAAACAATAGAACACAGAAAGCAGATCAGAGCAGTCATTTCGCTATACACTAGAATACTTTATTTTTAATTAACTGGAGCGAGAAATCATTCGTAAACTCTCAGCTTATGAATTTACAAAATATATTTTCACATAGCACATTTCTTAGAAGAATTTTTCATCCAATGAATTCCGCTATTATTTTCTTTATGTCTTTCTAATGCCTCGGAGAATTATAATTTTAAAATAACCATCCCTGGTGCGTAGATTGCGCAGAAATTACAAAGAAAGTTGTCCTCTGTTTTAATATATTTCATTATTCTTTTGTCTACAAAAACTTGTAAATCGAATTCGTTCTTCCGTTGTTCTATACGTCAATTTATCCATAATATTAATATATATATATAGTAATATAGTATTATATATACCCCTTCTCAATCCACTATTATATACAAATAACCGTAATATCATACCATAATAGTTATAAACATACTAGTATACAAATAAATAACTATACAAAATTAATATCATATTACATTATATAGATACACTATATATATACATAGTATATATGACATTTACAACTCTAAATTAAATCTATCACACATTATATGTAGTACATACACTATATAAACATCATAAAATATTAACCATATATTATACCATAAATACCGTGATCACATATAAACTAATACAATTATGATATAACAGTATAATATACATATTATACCATATATATACATATATATACCATATATATAGATAATACATATATACGATTACAGATTACATATATATACAAAAATATATTACTAACAAGACATCAATAACATTCTTTTGTAGACAAGAATAATAGAAAATATATTAAAACAGAGGACAAACTTTCTTGTCTAAGTTAAGGTCTAATAATTTCTTGTGACTAGAGGTAATCTTTTGCGAATGTTCACAAGTAACAAATAAGACCTCGCAAAGCAAAAATACAAAAATGTGTGAGAGAGCTAATCGGAAACAAGTCAATTCAAATCATTCATTATCACCCAATGTTCTTCCCGTCCACAAGAACAAAAGAAAAAACAAGAGCTGTGATTCGAACGAGTGGCACAGTGCCAAAAGTGAAATTTCCCCATCTCACGTGGGTCGGTCTCATCGCCTATTCGCATTGAGGTCGACGCCGCTCCAAGACGAGGACACCCCGTCCGCCACTTCGCGCGCGCGCGTGCCGCGTCGGCGCACGGGAGGGGAGGGGAACGAGGCGACAAACGTAGACGACGAAAGGCCGCGTGACGCGCGGAACGAGAGATAATCGGAACGCGGACAACGGGGGGCGGGAGGCAGGCGCGTGGGAGAACGCGCGCTGCGAGGGTTGCTCCCTCCTTCGAGAGGAATGCCGTAAGAAGTGAGAATGCAGAGCGCAGCGGCGCGCGTGGCCGGGCGGCGGTCGGGCGACCCTGAGCCGCAGGGGGGCAGGCAACAGGATTCCGCGAAATGTCATCACACCTCCGCCCCCACACCCTCCAGCGCCGCGCAAGGTCGACATTTACCCTCCGCCCGCCAACCACCTATCCAGAACCCCCTCTGACTCCTTCCGCCTCCCTCAACCCCACCCCAAACGCCCCACTCTCTCGAGGGCATAGCCTCCAGCGCGACGAAGGAAGTCTGCGTCGCTCCCAGCCTGCCGCCGAACATCAACCCTCTCCCCCGGCCCTCCTCCGTACCCGCGCCTTGACTAGCGGCCGCGGCGGCCCGCGCGCCCACGCCTGGCTCTTTCCGGGATTACGTTTGTTACGTCCGCGTTAGATCGATCTCCGCTGCTCTGCGCGTTCTTTCGCCTGTCGTACGGACAAACGGCTTTTTCGCGCCGACAGAGAATAGGTAACATTGGACGACTTGCCAAAGCGCGCTTTGCTTTGGCGGTGATGTATCTTAAATTAAATAGTCTCTTCTCTCGGGTGTTTTCTTGCGTGGGCTTCTCGTAATACGTAAGAGCAACTCTTTCAACGTCTTAAGGAAATGCCTTCAAGTTTTTTCTGAGAGACAGATACAAAGTAGTCAATTTTCAGACGAAAACTTGGCCAAAAATTTATGGCAATTGAAATATTCAACGCCGATACTAGCAGAGACGAGGAAAATAAAACAATAATTACTTAATTTTCTGGAATAGTTATACTCGTACTTTAAAAAAAAGGGATTTTGAAAATTTCTACTGGATAAAGATAATAAACTAGAAGTATTTGCTTGACAATAACATAAGATATTATATTGAGAGAGGAGAACATTTTCCAAGAGAGTCAATGTTGGTTTCGAAACGTTTTAGACATTGTGGTACTCACATTGACACTAAATTAAGCTACATTTACTGTAAAACAACATGAAGAGGGTATGCAAAACTCTGACACAGATTGCCCAGTAACCTTCTATGAGGTTTAAATGAAGAAGAAATTTTCCATTTCACGATTAGAAGCCCATTCTTTATTGGGTCATCTATAAACTGCAAATATAGAACATGCTAGCAAAATTGAACATTAAAAGTAGATATACTCAATTTCCTACAAAACTGCAGGTATGGTCTTCAAAATAAAGTATTTGACGGCAATCCATACACCAAAGTTCAACAATTATTTGAACTTCATACACATACTAAAATTCAGTTCATAAAATAACATCATCACGTTAATGTAGAGAAACGAATGTTTCTTAGTCAGGGAAAAATTAAATCTAATAAATAAGATTCACTTCAAAAAAGTTGAACGTTAATCAAAGTATTATCTCCTCTTTAGCTTCTTTATCTGAATATTTTATCTTAAAAGTTACAGGTAATTATATAGAAAAATATTATTCCCAAGAATCGCATATAAAGGTGACAAGGTAACGTCAACAGGCCGGAGATAACTGGAAATCTACAAAATTCAGAGGACTTATTGCGCCGAATAGCAAAGACATTTCCGTAACAACGAAAAACAAAATTAATATGAAAGCTTTATTGTGCCAATAGAATATCAAAAACTCTAAGAGGCCATATAAAAATCCCACGTGCTAATAAACAATGAATAGGTGCCGCAATAATCCTCGGGCGAGATTAAAGATCCAGCATCGAGAGGACTTTACCTCGCAATCTGACAAAGAACTAACTCACAGAGACAGAGGAGTTTACCTTATATTCTATTCAAGCGGACCGGCGACAAGGAAGGACCGGGAAACTTTTCTGGCGAGAAAGCAGCGAGGCATATGTGATGATAGAGCACGCGCGTGTCGCGCTATGCGTCTGGGTCTCGTAGCATCCGCATTAACGTCTTGGCCCGGAGACGCGTAGACGCGTGGGCTGACACGGCGGGCGCGGGTCAGTATTATCATACGGCGGGCGGCGGAGGCGGAGGGCGGCGAGCTGTCTGCCGCGTGGATCTGCGAGAACAATTGGAGCGAACGGCCCGCTCGGCTACTGCGCTTGCATATAATCAAGTTGACCCCCGTACGCGCCCACAGCCTTCGCCGCCCTCCTATCGAATTGCACTACCAGCCCCAGGGTCCCGCCATCACCAATCACGCCATACGGCCTGTCGTCGAACCCGGTCTCACCAAGCTCCGCCCCAGACCCCTCACCGCTCGACCAGAACGTCCCAAGCCCGTCCACCCGTACACCACCAAGCACCACTGCCCCGCCACGCCCCGTCACCGCCGCCTCGGCCCGCCCGCCCCAAGTTTCGTCCCACCCATCGCCCACGCCGCGCTTGCTCCCGCCCCTCCCTGCCCTTCCAGCCCCACCCAACCACCCGCCTCAGCCCCGCCCTCCCTCCGCCCCGTAGTACACGCATCCTTGCCCCGCCCCGCCGCCCCGCCCGCCCCGCCCGTCCCGCCCCAAACTCTCGCGCCACGCCGCGCTGCTCCGCCCTTTCTGCCCGCCAGCCCACCCGCAACCCGCCTCGCCCGCCCCGCCCCGCGCTCCCCCCTCCTCGCCCCTCCTCCCCCTATGCCCCCCCCCGCCTGCGTATTGGCGTCGACGCTTCCGGCGCGGGCGTCTTGCGCCTTATCCTGCAGCGCGAGTTACGCACCTTCATAACGCGGCGGCGGACCCAGCGCGGCCGCCGCGCGGCGCCGGGCGGCGGAGGGAGCGCCGACAAAGGGCGGACGGCGGAGAGACGTCTTCCGAGCTGCGAATGACGGACTTAAAACGCGCTCCACTTCTACGCGACGGCACGAGGCACTATTTCATGAAACACATCACATTGCTTCTTAGTTGGTAATGAAGCACGGTTGGCACGAAACGAGTTTCGCTTTTGGAACTTGTGACCTTAAAGCGATATAATCTAATCGAAAATCATCGTATTATTGTAGATAAAATAACAGTATTTTTGAAAAAGTGTTTAGGTAATGATAGGTAATGAATGATTGTTTTTTCTTCCATCTAATATCTGAATACAATTTTACAGAAAAGTAGGTGGTGATGTTATACATGCGTACATGTATCATCAGAGACACTTATGGTCTGATCGCGGCTTTTCTTAAAACTTAATTTCCACTTATAGTCACACTCCACGACATTCAGACAAGAATTATATTTGAAGTGCTGGTGTGCATTTACTGTCTGCCTGGGTATATCTCGGCATACAATCATCAAAACGCACTCCCCAAAGAGTAGTGGTTTCCTCCTGTTGCGCCGCGTGAATATTCAAGATGAGCACTTAGAATTCCTGATATTAACGATATTATCAACAATATTGCATTTTGGGGGGATGGTATTGTCTTGAACTTGTCTATACAAATGACATTAAAGTGTCTCTGTGATTTCAAAATAATTGCCTTTTTATAATCTGTCTAGAAAAATACCCGTCGTGGCGCGGACTTTCTTCATAACCAATCGTTGTGAAAAAGGATAACTATCAATATATAAACGACGGTGTTTAAAATATTTTTTTAATGTAATTGGTTCAAGTTCTAAAAAAATACTACGCACATAGTGAAGACAACGCTATTTTGTTTTCGAAAGGGAATTGCTGAATTGTTTGTGAAATTGCATTTTTAAGAACTGGTTAAGCATTTAAAAATAATCCATGTTATTTCTTAATCTTGTCCTAATCTGAGGTCCAGAACTCCTCAAAATGAAAAATCATCCATTTAATGAAAACAATTTCATCACTCCTAGCAGTAAAAAAGTGTGCGAGGAATTAAATATAGATTTTACAGACACTAATGGCAAGCAGTATGTGTTTGATTTTGTATTAAAGAAAGTTATAAAGTAGCATCCTAGTAAAACATGCAAAATCTTGATTGGAAGCCTAGATGAAGACATGACAAAGTGTATTGCTTTAAAAATGTTCAAAATAACTTCAAATGTCTGCCAGTTTTAATGAATTTGTGTCACAATGTGAAGCAGTTTTGATGACAGAATTTCGAAAATTAATTGTTTAGCAAAATTTGCTACTCAGCTATTACACAAACTCCAAAAAACCAATTTTGTAAGTGGTTGTTGTGATGTAAAAAAGGTAGTTCTGAAAACTTTCAAGAGAGCAATAATTTATTTTTTCTTGATGTTCACCAACAGAACTATTTCAGCAAGAAAATATGCATTGTTATATACTGGTCTCTTGGTGGAGGTATCGCAAATTACGCGTTATTTTGTAACTCATTTGTTTCTCCAAGTTCTATTGCTACTGCTGTTGAGATGCTCAAAGTGATATCTAGTGCGACTCATAAATTATGTAAGAAACAAATTGTGACACATTTCGTGTGCCAACCTGTACTTTCTTAATAAGAAAAAATAAAAACTATATTATATCGCACTGAAGGGCTTATTCAGAGAGGAACAATTTTATCTACACGGACAAATAAAAATTAGGGTGATGCTGAGTGTTCAAATTTTATTAAGAGTACTACAAAGTCTTCTCGACAGTACATATCACATTTCCAATAGAAAAGTGACAAGTGCGAAAACGTCATTTTTCAGCTAAAAGCCGATAAGAGGTTACCAAGATGTACTGCTACTATTCTGAAGTTGATTTTGAATTAGTTTAATTACTGTTCGCTAGGTGAATATTTGGTACAATCTATAACGAGTATTACAGAACTACGAAACTTAAAATTGGAATTTCTGAGTAATCAGAAATTCGCCCTTGTGTCACTTTTTATTTGAAGTGCGATATGTAGTTTGGAGAAGAATTTGTAGTACTCTTAATAAAATTTGTCCCGATGGGACGCATACTCGAATTGGGCCATGTGCAAGACGCTTGCGGGCTCCTTCGATCTCAGCAGAACGCGAAGCTCTCTACGACAACACACATGAGACACAAGGACAAACATCCATGCCCTAGGCGGGACTCGAATCCGCGACTGTTCAGACCAAAGCGCTGAGTTGGTACATGCTCTTAGTCACCTCGGCCATCCAGATCGGCCTCCTATTTTATTTAATGGTAATATATTTAAAACACAAATGGTTTTCATTTATAAAGAAATTTGAGCAATCTTTTCAATTAAATTGCAAGATTTTTCCTTTAAATTGAATGTAATGGGCCACAGATGTGTTATTATTTGCACATATGAAGAGTTTTTATAGTATAAACAATTTTAATATCTTAAAATTAATATTATTAAATAAAATTAATAGAATAAATGCTAATCTGCCATCATTTTCCATTACGTCATATTCAATACAGATTACATTGTGAAGTTGCAACGTAGTTGGTCTGGGTAGTTTTGTTTTGTGAATTGCAATTAACCTCTCAAGAGAAGACTGTGTTTCGTGATGTTATAGATATTGACGAGAAGATAGAGGAATTTTGGTGTTCGAAGTTTGAGTGTTTGTAAATACATAAAGATTCTTGAGTACATTTAAACGTAGCAGCCGTTTGACACTAACGTTCCTTAAAAATATTAATTTTATAATTATGTGATGCACTACGTTTTTAAGTTAAGGAAGATAGCGGAATTTTGACACATAGGATGCATTGTTCTTTTGTAACTTTTCTAGAGTTCTCTTGTGCGACGTAATTGAAGATGCTCAGCTAGTAATGGATTACCTCAGTAAATTTTAAACAATTAAATAAATATTTTTTGTACGCAACTTCCTGTAGTCCTTGTAAATTATTGTAGGAAAACTTTCAATGCCCAGGCTGTTGGATGTTTAAATTTTGTGTTTAGAAATTAGCAATATCGAATCATCTAAGTTATGTAAAAAAAGCCAATCTTGACTTATGACTTACAACGAAGTGAGTAAATTTAACCAAATCAATTACGAAGTAATTAAAAGAACTGGTATAGAACGCATGATTTCTTTTCTAGGAGAGATTTTGTAGCAGACGCGGGAGGTTCCAATCCTCTCTTGAAGCGATGTTCCTTTTCCCCTTGACCCAATTTCTCCGTTTGCTGACGACGTTACTCCTCTTTCTAATTTCATGGGAGCGTCTTTCAATATTTCCTTGGCGACAAGGAGACCCAAGAACTTGGTATGCATGGCCAAGCATTCATAAATTTTCAGTGATCTGATCAACTTCTTTTTGAAATACCATGATACTTATAGCCACAGACAAACCTTTGTATTTACCAACATATTATACAATAATAAATCTAACTTTTAACATGATCTTCATTATTCAAACGAAAATATATTGACACTTCTTTAACTGCAATGTAAACAATATATTACTATTCAATACAAAATAATACTATAATTCAAAATAAGTTGCCGAAATATTTCAATACTCTGTACTTTCTTAAAGATCATATTTTCAGAATGCGTATCTTTCAAAACAGCATTCTAAATAAATTCCTTATTCTCAAACTTATCAGTGTGCGTATCTACAACAATATCAAAAATGTAGAGTTTAATCATGGATGGTAATATATAAAAGATCCCAACAAGTGGAAAGGTCCCCAAAAATGATGTTTATGCTGAAATGCCTAATTTTACGTATTTGTGATGAATGTGCACACTCACAGCAAGCTACATTGACATTATAAACATCTGGTAATATTTATGATATACTTTAATACTAAATTTATATATTAACTTTGCCGCAGAAAAAAGAAAGAAACAAGATAAGTATAGTATTTCATAATGTACGTTAAGATGAAAAAAGGAGGAAAGAACAAAAAAAAAATATAGTCTGTTATGTCAGTCAATTCCTACGAAGGTCGTTAAACAGGAACCATAGATTACATACTCACACCCGATTGATTAGTTGACATCCGATTTCAGAAGAAATTTGACAGGCTACTGAGCAATTCTGTGGAGAACATTTGTTGCAGCTCGTAAATATTATTTGCAGAAAATACAGTTAAAATAATATTAAAATCAACGAAGTCAGCAACAAATACTTTAAAAATTACGGAAAAAGGCAAGAAATAACGTATTATCCGAAATCGACGAAAAATGCAACAAAAATACCACATAAAAATGTGTCATTTGCTTTTGTCATAACATAGAATTAATGTCTATACTAAGACATTGTTCTAAAATGAAAAGAAAAAAGCCATTTCATTTAAAACCGCACCATAGTAATAACACATTCATGAGAGTTGTGTCCTGATTATACTCTCATATCTCTGTTACAACAAATTTTCTTCATGCTTTCTAATCCTTGGCTTCTCTTTGGAGAAAAGGTTAATATTGGTCTTTGTTTGGAGAATCAATTACAATACACACCTACGACGTGGTCTTCGGCCTCAAATATTTTCATTCGTGAACATTTCCTTCCTTTTCCTTCTAATTCGTAAGATTCCCTTTCTTTCAAAAGATCTTTAATCACGTAAATTGTCTCGTAATGTATGTCACGTATCAGCGGCATATCTCTAGAGATTTCCAAAAATATGGATTCTCACTAGGCATTGATTAATCCAATGTGAAACTATATTGTATTTTACTAGAGATACGATAAATGAGGCAACGAAACAAAACATGATCTAGCACCAAATTTAGGTTGCTGTACGCATTTCAGCAACGAGCCTACTTAAGTATTATGTGACAGAGTTGAGATTACGCAAAAGCTACAGCAGTTTCGAAGAAAATGTTTTGTTAATAATAGTACAAAATATGAAATTAATTACATTTTTAAAATTTTACTATCATAATGTATCCGATGATAGGGAGCATTGATTGAAAACATTCACTCTAAGAACACGCATTACTGACTGAAGGTTATTCCTGAAATTGATTTGCACGTGGGTGCGGTGGGACTTTTGAGCTGTTTGCCGACCGCTCGCGCTGCATAGGTTTCCGCTGCGATAGCGGAGCGTCGCCTAGTGGAGCGAGCGGAGGTCTCCGGAGCCCTGGCCGCGCGAGCGTCGGGGGCCGAAGCGTGCGCTCGGGCGGCGCGCACCGCCTCGCTGCGACGCCGGGCGACGCCGGGCAATGCGACGCGGGCGATGACGGGCGAGGCGGGCGGGGCGTCGGGGGAGCGCGCGGCGCGGGCGCCGGTTACGCTGGTAACGTGCGCTGAACCGAGCCTAGCGCCGGAGACAGTCAACACATCCGCTTCCGGCCGGCCGGGCATGAACATCGGCATGGGTCGGGGCGCGCCAGGCCGCGCGCGTCGGCGCCGCGCGCGGGCCGGCGGCGCCAGCGCCGCCCGGACTGCTCTCCTTCACGCGCGTCTAACATCGATCTGCTTTAATCCGTGGGCGCGGCGCGAGCGGCGTAGGCGGTTGGGGCGGCGGCGGCGGGGGAGCCCGGGGCAAGGGGGCGGCCGGCGCAGGGAGACGAGGGGGCACGCTATTGATTCCTGATCCTGCCACTCGTCGCCCAGCACGCATATGCCGCAAACCGCGGCCGCCGGTTCCCGTGTCTCGGCGCCACTGACTGATGGCGGAAATCGAATTATGAATTGGGATCTCGTGCGGCCCGGCGCGGCGCCGAGGGGCCGGACGTTAGCGAGGGAGGCGAGGGGCGCGGGCGAAGCGACCAAGTGAAGTGACCACAATGGCGCGAAGACGACAATATACACCCCGCCCACAGACGCCGAGCCGCTCCGTCGCTTCACCGCCGCCCCCCGCCCCCTGTCCGCCGCGCCGCCGCCCCGCCCCGCCGCGCCCCGCCGCCCTACGCTTCCTCCCGGCGCTCGCGCTGCGTCACCGCCGACCGCGTCCGTTTTGTTATGCCTTTCTTCTTCCCTTTTCCCATTGCGTGCTCGCTGTCGCCACCTCGCGCTCCGCCCCCTTCCCGCCCCGTGCCTCTACCCGCGCGCGCTCCTCCTCTGACATAATAAGTTTTGACACTCGACTCTCACCCTCAACGGCCCTACGCCCCCGCCGCCCGCTATCTACTCTAATTTTAATATATCCCGGCATTTGTCGCTCTGCTTGTGTAACATCGACTCGGAAAAGCTGGGCTCCGCCGCGCCGGGTGGGAGAGTGGGGGATTAAAAATCCGGTGGTGCCGAACCAACGAGGGGCGGGAGGCGGGGCCGCCGCGGGAGCCGCAAGCAGACCGGGGAGGAGGGAGGAAGGGGGGGCAGGAAAAAAGGGAAGGGAGGTGAGGGGAGGGAGGGAGAGGGAGAGGGATGAGAGAGACAAGAGGACGAAGGGCGTGGCCGAGAGGCCGCGCAGAGCGGAGAACGAGAAGGCGAGCAGGCGGCACGAAAGGGGAAAAAAGCTGATCTGGAAACTAAGAATTAAAGCAGATAAGGCCCGCGCCATTCTTGCGCGCCGCGCTGCCTACCGCCGAAAGCTTGGTTTCATAAATACGAGGCTGGGTATTATTTGAAAAACGCGCGCGCCGGGAGAGAGTGGGAAAGGCGACGCGGGGGCCGGGGGCGAGGCCTGGCGCGGGCGCAGGAAACGACGCGCGGCATAAACATCTAGGTCGCGGAAGAGGAGGACGAAAGAGGGGAAAGATAAGCGTGGAAGGTTGGTACTACTGGAATTGTATTATATATCAATGGCTTCCCGCTGTCTAGTCCCGTTTGCTATTTGATATGTGGGCAATACTAATCAATATGTTACGACGCGAGGACAAGAGCCTGAAGGTCGTACTCGGGTGCGCCGGGAAGATTGTTGGCGTTCTCCTACCGCCCGTGAGCCGATGGTGTGGGGCGAGGCGGGGCGGGGGCCGGGGGGGGGGGCGGGGAGAGAGCGGCCCCCGCCACGTTGAGGACGTGGCTATTGATCACGCAACTTAATCTTGCGAGATGCGAGGCGCGGCCCCTCTTTCGGTCTCGCGTTCGACCCCAGGCGCAGACCCGCTGCGCGGATGGAAAAGCGTTTTATCGCCGCCTTTCTCAAATCAAGTCCTATTTGCAGACTTCTACTGCAGTCTTTTTCTTAACAAGAAAATGAAAACCTAATTCGTATTTACGACTATCAGTGACACTTTACCTGAAATATCTCAGAAGGTTCTAGAAAGATTTAAGTCAGCTGAAATAGATCATGTCTGCGATGGTATTATACTTGTTGTATTGACATTTGCATAGTTATTATAGAAATTAGGTCATACAGCATCGTTGAGATTCCTTGTGTTTTACTACCTATAACGAGGAAAAACGTACAGTTTCTTTCTATATTTCTGCATGAGTTTTATTGGTATAAAAATGTAAAAATAAAAGTTGACAAACATATATAACATTGCCAAATTGAATGAATTATTAATTATTCCTGCGATACGTGATGATCCCAATAATGAATTATCTGAAATATTCATTGAATTACAAAAACCATAGACTTGACATTGTGTTGTAAATGGAGCTGAAGATTATGCAAATTCCTTCAAAACCTTTTTATAACGATAAAATATCTCATCTCATACATCTAATTTTACTATGCCATCTATCCAAGGTATAATAAAAGTTTTCATTGACAAAAACCAGAAACATTCATTAAACACTGAGTTTCCTACACAATAGCACGAATTGACTTTCCCATCGCCTTCTCCCAAACAAACAAAAATATTTTAATTTCAGAACGCCATTATATTTCAACAAGTAGATTTAAATAAAAACTAGCAAAATAAAATATCCCTAGTTGTAAACTTTCACTCAATTAAATATATTTACAATATTCAAAATAAATAAACCTTCACTGAAAAAATATTGTTTAAAGAGATCAGAATTAAGCAAACCGGGCAAAATGATGCTCTTCAGTGGAAGAGAAAGCCGTAGCCAGGCCAATACCACAATGCCATTTCATGTCGACGGCACTGGAGTTACTTTTCATAGCGTTTATTCGAATCCGTCATTTCGAAAACAATAAAAATCCAATTTTCCCTCATTGTGCTGATTGGTTCTCTTGCACCGAAATCCACCTACCTGTATGAGTCCATCACGGCCAAGAATGCGGCGAAGCCAATACAACAAACAACGAATATTCAAAGGATCAATTATCGACGATCGAATTATTATGAAGGTAAATTCAGGTATGCAACCTACACAATATTCAGTGCTTAATTCAAAATAATTGCGTACATACCGAAATGCGTCTGTGAATTTTTTTAAATTCCGAGTTTTGTGACATACAGTAAATGACCTCTATCTGAAAACGCAATATTAAAATGTATTTTGGGCAATTAAATGGAGCGTAATATGTAGTGAATTTTGCTAATTTTATGTGGTAAAAGTATAGGTCATTATGAACTAGATGAGACCCTTTCATTAAATCAACAATGGGAGGGCGAAATACGACACACATCTTACAGTCTTTAATATTTCATATTGGCTATCTTTTTGAATATTTCATTCTTACCTCATACTTTCTCCTACAAAATAACTTAATTTATCCACTCCGGTTGCTCGACATATATTCACGTCTTTAAAAACACAATCTTTTTCAATATTCATATTTTTCGAGTATTTATTTTTAGTTTTTTGGTAAATAATTATAAGTCATATTATTTCGAGATACAGTTTTTTCAAGATTTAGTTCAATTTGTATTTTATTTTTATAATATGTTTTTTTAATTCAATTTACCACTTTTTATATTGGTTTCATAAAACACCACACACGCTATTTTTGAATCAGAATGTTTTGCTAAGCACATGATAAAAACACAGATTTGAGTTGGACTTTCTGCACACTTAATATAAGGTATTAAAAGGATAGTAAAAGTATATCAGTTCAATTATAAATAATTGCAGTATATCAGTTCAATTTTATATAATGATATGATTTTTGTTCAAATTACTGACACAGCTGTGTTTTAAGCTGTTTCTTAACTATCATAAGAAATCGCATTATCATTATTCATTATTTCCATCGGAAATAATCTTTCAAAACAGTTACGAATGCCCTGACAGTTCAAACAGCCGGCGCGCGGTAAAGCGAGCAGACCGGCTTAGGTGGCTAAGGGCACCTACTAATGTGCCTGCAATGCCTCTGACCGGGAGGTCCTGGGGCTTAAGTACTGGCGGTGGCAGGGGTTACGACACTAGCTACATAGGTAGGTAGAGTTGTGCCTCTCTCAGGAGGAGAATTCTAGTGCTCTGATCGGTAGTCTTCCGAGGATTTTCCTATCAACATGAAGCGAATAACGGAGTACTCTAGTAACTGTAATGCAGTACTCTAATAAACGGGCCATGGACCGCGCACTCTTTCCTTCCTCTTCCTTCTCCTGTCCTCATACCTTACTTGCACACACTTCTCTACAACACGTGCCGGGGGAGCAGTCGGGTGCTTAGAGCTTGTGAAAGATAGTGTGCTCCGCTGGTGAAAGATACCTAGTTGGAGGGAAAACCCCGATAGCCAATGGGCAGGTCGGAGCCTGTTCTTTCCATCCAGCGGGGTAAGACCATCGCCACCTCCAGAAAGCAGCAAGAAAACATGCACTACACTTCCGAAACTAATGACCTTAGCCGTTGACCCGTCCGGAATCACTAATCAATCCATCAAACCAAAGCGGTTAGACAAATGACAATCGGCGGAGAGCAGCGCTCTGCCAAAGCGGATGGCAACGGAGTTCGAGGATGAACGCCCCTCCAGAGCTGGGACCAAGAGTCGCAAAAGAGAGATGAGATAGACTCTTCGATTTTGCGTGTAAGCGAGCTACAAGAGTGAAATAAGGCCACCCTCAGTGAAAGGAATTCTTCCAAGTTATTCTTCTAGAGTTATCAGCTAATGGTTATTTAAAAGAGGCCTTCTCTGGACATCTGATTCAAAACTCTATACCTTCCTTTAAGACTTATTATTCTCGTATGCAAACACTTGTTCTAATAAATTAATTTATGTAAAAAAAATTCCTTTATTTGCTGTAATTTGGGCTACAATGAAACTTGATTATGTTTTTCTTGAGTGGAACGTCTGAGTAATCAGTATTCTTATTTAAAGTTTTGCTGCACTTTTCTCTATATCGTATTTCATTTCACTACTGATATTGCCAACAATAAATCACATAAATCCATTACGTAACGTTACAAAAAACAAATATTATGAGATCAAGTTTTCCTTCATTTTTTGTTCCCTAAAATATGTTGAGTTTAAAATACATTGTCAGTTTCATTATGTTTTGTAAGAGAATTTCCGTGAAAGATAATTCCTTCTAACGCAACCTTTATCAAGGATGTTTGAGAGCAAAACCAATGAGTAACCTCGCTCGTCGCATGGATACAATTGTCTATTCGACTTTAAGACCATTTACTCCTGAAACAAGAAACGTATTCTGGAGCCAGTATTCAGGAAATTTATAAACAGGTCTCTTTTTATAAGTGGGTGTCTTAAATGCTGAAAGATAATCATTATTCTTACATCGAAACTAGAGACTGATCAGTTTGTCTCTTGAAGAATTGATTATCCTCTAAGAGGGTTTTCCTATAACGATGTTCTACTGCATTAATTTAGCATCATTTGAAAGCATAATAAACGTAAATGCATAGAAATGTTCTATTTTACCTAAGAAACAATCCAAAAAATGTAACTTTCTTTATTCCAACACCGACTCAGCGTCTGCAACATTTTACTCCGCAGAAGCTCGATGACGGTACTAACTTGAGAAATTATCTTACCTTTAAAACTGTATACATTGTAAATAGTTACCTCACAGTAAATAATTCTAGAAGTCCTCAGACGTTGATAATTTCGGAATGACTTTCAAATGACACCAAAATCTTCAAGATTGGTTGAATACATCTTTTTTAAAATAAATAAATTGAATCATTATTACTCTATAAATACATTTCTGAAAATGATATTTTGTAACCAGATTCTAAATTTAGTGTCCTTAGTCGGACCATTCTCTGATGATGAATAATTTGCTGATACATACTGATCCTGTACGGATGTCATATCAGTTTGCGGTGTTTTCAAAGAAATACTTTGTTTCTAAGAAATTTAAAAAAATTAAGGAGTATTAACAGATAATATTAAATTATCTGTTTGGCTTTCCTTAGAACAAAAACTAGATTTTCACGAGTAAACGAAGAAAACCTTACATATTCTATTTTAATTTTTTCTTGTAGCTCTTCAACGTACTGGTTATATCCTAGCTAAGATCCTTCACTTTGTAATTGTTTGTTTTAAAAGTGAAAATAGCTTCTTACTGAGCCAAACTTGAAGCTGTCAACCCCAAAGACTGTGCATTAGAGTATCACCGACGGTGTGTTGTGAGTATGGGTAAATATTTGTATTGCTACGCGTTAATAAACAGAAAGACTTACAAACGTGTGAACATTAGAACAGAATATCAAGTAGACAATTTCAAGATTCGGCTCATTGTTGACTACCAATGTTACAAAGCAAGAGTACTCACAAGACTTCCAAGAACGTAATGAAAGATTCAAAAAAGTCTCATTTTCTAACGCACGATTTAAGAAAAGTCACTGGGACTCACTCTACGTTGCATACTCACTCACATGTTCCTCCCGCCCGTTCTCAGAAAGTTCTCCGCAAGATTACCGTCATCTTTCCCCGCACGTTCCTCACATGATTATTGGTGTTTTCTCGGATATTTCTTATTCGTTACCCAAATCTTATGTTCTTGTACAATACAGATTCCTAGAACGTTCCCCGCATGTTATCCTGTGTATGAAAAGGTAGATTTGGAGTAGTAAGTATGTAATACAAAAGAGATTTAGTGAGACAAAGTACTATGTAAGACAACTAAGTTGGATTAGTTACATAAGTATCTCGTATGGTACCTACACCGTAAATGATCAATGTTAATAGATTTTAAGAGTAAATATGAATATGTCCCTTATGCTCTTCACATATTCCGAGTATGTTATCCGAATATTCACCGCTTGTTTCGCCAAATACTAAGTGAAAATTAAACCTAATTCAAACGTCTACACAGACTAACCAACGAATTGACTTACGTTGGGGGGGGGCGGTAGCTTATCCACCAGCCGTTTTCCCTATAACAAAATTTGAATATTACAATTTTTTCGTCATAAATTTCCGTATAAAACTGGTAATTCTCTATGCAACAATTGCACACTCAGTGTGTTTTATGTCCATGATTTATAAATGGTCAAAACTATTGCCTGTCTTCAACGAATTATGTACAGATAGGATTGCCGCAAACAATCAATGAAAATTTGGAGACATTGAATTATTGTCTTTTCGCATACACAATTTCTCTCTTGTTTCTTTTACCGTAATTATTTTGGATGTGCCATAACATTCAATGACGCTCTATGGAACGCCCTGACAAAAAAACTGACAACCATGCCTATTCAACGCAAATTATTACAGATTACGAAACCAGCAATAACGTCAAGCAGTTCGGGTGTTAATATCGAATGTGCACGCGTATAAATGGAGCACTACTTTCCCGTTTTGCTCCTTTCAGGGCGACGCGTCGCGTGTTCATTGCGGTGGAAGAAGTGGAGGGCGCCAATTCCCACTTTCACGCCAACGCGTCATGTCGCGTCGCGCCGCGTGGCGCCGTGCCGCGCAACGCCGCGCCCGCGGCAACCCGCGGAGCGCGGGGGAGGAATGCCCTCGAGCGGCAGCGGGCGGCGCGGCGCAGGCGGCGCTGCGCTGCTGCGGTCCGCGCGGCGCGCGGCCCGGCAAGGATTCGCTCAACGCGGGGGCTTCCGCTGCAGCGCGGCGCGCGAGGGGGAATGAGCGTGACGACGCCAAACGCGAGCTGCTGGAAGCGGAAGCGAACGAGCCTCTCCTCAGGCGCGCACGCCGCCCGGCCGAAGAATGGCCCCTTCCTTCCGCCTCCCCGCTCCGCTTTGCCGCCGCCCGCCCCGCCCCCGACAGTCATTAAGCGGCGAGCACTGCACGCCGCGCCGCGCCGCGGCGCTAATGAAACTAACGCGATGAACGCCCAAGTGACGGCGCGGCGTTTATATCGCCCCTCTTGGGCCCGAGGGCCTCCCGCCCGGGGATGCACATCACACCAACCGGAAACGTCCAACGTTTAACAATATCGGAGTTACATCTATTAGGTTGATGTTAATAATACATCGACCTTCGAACGCCATCGAACCGAAACTGGTAAATCGTTTCTTTTCGAAACTGGTCTAACATTAACGTTCCTGCTGAGCGACAGGCCATTTAAATTGAATAGAGTGTATTAACTTTAATAATTTCATTGAACTTGACAACAAAGCAAAGTTTAAGAACAACCTGACAGACCAGCCAAAAGCCTGACGCCTCATGGCTCATATTTAAAGCTTAAAGCTTCCTAAGTTTGTCCAATAGAAATGTACGCTAAAGACAGAGCACGCCTACGATTACGACGCATAAGTTTGGCCGCTCGCCCCGTGGGAATACGAGGAAATGGCCAGTGCATCGGTTGTGTCCATGGCTCAGGCTGTCTGATGGACAAAGGATAGGCTGGTTCGAAGGAGAGTTTGATTCGGTATTCGAATATAGAGACTGGACAGATAGTATTTTTAATGTTTCTCATTTCACATTAGTAAACTCTTAACAAAAATGTGATTACGGGACTTCTCTCATTCATCGCATACAAAGCGTCCTATGTTTCAATTGGGCCACAACATCTTGGGTTTAATAAATCGATGTTTAAAAAAAAAAACACCAAAACGTTTCTAAAAAAATAGTGTTGTCGATGCTTTGAAATGACTCTTACCATTAAACATCGCCTCTCCGCCCGCATGTCGCACTGCTCCACTTATCTGCGCCCCACGCTCAGCTCACCCGCCGCTGCTCTCGCCTCACACGGCCTCCCACCTGCCCACGCCTCCGCTCCGCAAAGCACACCAAGATCCTTGGATAGTTTTCTCCTATATGAAATCATTAACATATTACATAAATTAGATTGACACATCATCTCAGAAAAAATATATTTTGTGTAAAAATTTGTGTTTTATGAATCTGCTTGGTTTTAAAACCGTATTCTCAAAAAAACATGTTGTAGCATTCAAAAATGAGAATCATTTTTTGATTATAAATGCCTGCGCGCTATTTGTAATGTTTAAGATTTTAAGGTTTTTGATAAATTTTCTATGCCAGGTTGATGTAACTTTGATAAACGGAACTAATTTAATTGCAGCTAAACCTCCTATAAATCGGAGTGATATTTATTCTACGTAATGTTTTTTCATTGTGTAATATTTGAAGCCAAAACTATGGAACGCCGAATGAACAAATTTCGATCTTCAGAGAGTTAAGAAAACAAGGAATCGAGTCCACAACTTAGTTCAATGTTTTCAGTGTTGTAGCCAAATAGTTTTTGGCTACTTTCGCGTAAAAATATTAATGATAGAGTAGTGGTATTACTTGAAAATTTCAACTCTGAAAAATAGTGGATTTTCTGTTTCGAAAAAATTTTTGAAAATATGAACACCTACCAAGAATTGCTCATACAAACTGTATGTAATAAACGGCGTAACATTAAACACTGGCATGTTTTGATGCATGGGATTAAAGAACTCCTGAAAAGGTGTGGTTGCACGGCAAGTCTTTGCACAGGTAACGGTTGCATCTCCGTGTGACTAAGATGCCGGCTTTGTCAGCGAACGATGAGTGTAGAAGGATTCGTTCTGAAAATGCTTCCTAGATTTGTTTCAGAAATCAACTAGGCCGTTAAACATTTTCAATAGATTCAGAGTATTCACAATACGTATAACACATCAAACAACAACTGAACTTTGTTAGTGCACGCTGTTTCAGAATTTAATATAAACTTTTCAATAACGGTGGTGTTAGAGCAACAATATTTCTGTATTCCTTTAGATGATGTTTTTTTCGATGAGTTTCAGAGCAATTCTCAAATTTAAACATGGTATTTTTGTTAAGTCTACTGCCTGAAAGTCAAAGAGGAAACACCCTGCAATATAGTAGTTACTGCTTGCCGAATACTGCAACTGCCTTCCGTCAGGCTCTGCTTGGTTACCTGCCACTTCCATTCAACATCTTCCATTTTTAACAGTACAGAGATTCTGTAAAAACTGCTGAATTTTGATGTATGAATTATAAAGATACTTTCTTCTACAAACTTGCGAATTAACATTCGAGGAAATAACTCTCAATTAATACCATCCCGAGAGGCATAGTACTGGTTCGTTGAGTATGTAATTTCCAAAGCTTTTTTCGCCAATTGTGGAGGAAAATGGTTCAAGGAGGTCCAAGATGCAAATGTGAGGGCCTACGGCCACTGTTTTTAAAACTGCTCTTCCAGGAGGAAAAGTTAAGAGAACTATTGGTACTGTTCTGTTACGAATTGGCAGCAGACTTCCTTACACTCTAGTCCTAGTATTTGGTGATTACCATACTTTTTTTCACAGCTGCTGTCGGCCACCAACACAATGTTTTTCAATTTTCGGGACCCCTGTGATGGTAGTATTTATAATAGGTATTTGAAAATGCCTATAAGAATACTAATGTACGAGTTAAAAATATATTGGTTTTTTTCCCTTTTTTTAAATAAATAAATTATATCCGTCCCCAAATGGGTCTTTGAAAAATATTGACGTTCTTGAAGAAAATGTTGTTTGAATTGTTTTCTGAAAAGGCGCAATTTTAAGGCTCCATATTTCAAAATAAGTTTGAAAGAAGATAATTTGAAGCAGATGTATTTAAAAATGCAATTGTTGTTATAGAGAATACCCTTAAAATGTAAATATTAACAACAATGAGAATTATTCAAAAATTTGATCAATCTTGGTAGTAGCCTTTGAAATAAAAAAAATACATTAAAATGGCGTTTAGTTTCATGTATTTGGTTAGGTGGTTGGTGTGCTTAGTAAGAATAAGTTTAATGAAAAGCTCTTAAGCCATTTTTGCACAAAATCTTTTTTTTCTAATTGTTTTTTTTCATTCACGCATTAACTCGGAAAATTATTCATATCAGAAAAATTGAACATGGCCTCATTTAAAGATCTCTAATTTTTTGAAGGTCTTATTTTGTTCAAAGGAAAAAAAGTATGCTTCAAATTCTGTAGCTGTGGGAAGAAGATTTAGTAATTTCTGATATTGTAGATATTTCAAGGAAACTGAGACACCGTTATTTTATACGTTCCTTTACGCTAATGCAAGAGAAATATAGTTTACTCAAGCAATGTGGAGTAACTTTCGAAAAAAAAATTGAAAATCTACTTGACACTTCGTATAAAGTACCCCTATAAAAATTAAAACAGATTCAAATTAACAGAACCGCAAACATCTACTCAGATCGTTTGGGAGGTAATGTTAGTTGTTTAATGGTGAAAATTCCTGCGCAAGACTCTTAACGTGGTTCATAGACAGGCGCACTGACGGTGATGGGCTAAATTTTTTCTTAAAGTAAGTATTTTGGTATCAAGGGATTTCAAAAACGTGAATTTGACAACACAACGAGTTTAATAGAGGATAGTGTAATGTTTACTGACATATAGGAAACAGAAATGTGGTCCACTTGCGTTGCTGGTCCTCTGGGTCTGTCTTCTTCTGGTCGCTTCTGAGGAAGGTGGCGTGTGTGAAGTAGGGCGTTTGTGGTGTTTCTGGCAGGAGAAATTGCTTACAGCTGCATGCATTGCATAGCTTTTTCTATATACATATATAGTAGGTCGAGAAAGAAGCAAATTGTTGTAGTCCATTTTTTATAGAGAATAATATATTGTTTAAAATTGTTCCCTGTTGTTTAATTATATGTTTATTTCTAAGATTTAGAGAAAAGTTGTGCCTTTCTTATTTTAATAGGTGTCTTAAAAGCATAATTCATTGAGGAACTATTTCTATATCAATGTTGTAAATGTCGGATGAGTTCGAAAAAAATTGATTTTTTCCCCAATTGCCTGAAATTGCAGGGAATACAAAGACAATGAACTTGAATTCTGTACCATTGTTTTAAGAAAACTTGCGACTTCCGAGGAAACAGTGTAATAAAATAATTCGAAGTCCATTTTTGAGAAAGTTTTGAAAAATATTTGTTAGACCTCGTGTTCAAGAGTTTTCCTAAAATCAAAATATCATTTTCGAATTCAAAGGACCCGCGACACCTAGCCATAGCAATCTGGGAATATCCAATTTTGATGAAAGCCTGCAATTGTTTTTAGCCACTAGCCTTGTTCACCAGGCAGACAACAGTAACGGACACGCGTTTATCTCTAAACTAATTTCTTGTACTTTAACTTGGTCATTTACTACATGGCGACACTTAGATACATCTACTTTTTCAATACGAGGTCTATAATGGTTTTCTTTATAAAAAATTCACCGTCACTATTGCAATACTTTTTTCTTGTACTACGTATAGTGCGTAGTAAGACTAAACGTAAAAAAAGTATTATCTATAGGAAATTAAATGTAAAGTTAGGATTATATATTGTGTAAATATTAATGTTTTCAGATATTCACCTTACACGAGCAAAGATTGGCTCAAGTCTGCGATAACCTGGCGAGTAGAGAAATGATAAATTCAATTTCCTTAGAAATAGGAAACCTCTAGAATGGAGAGAGGAATAAAATTGTTCCAAGATGCAATGCTGGAGACTCACGCAATTTTTGAATAAACAGCAAATTTTTTAGAAAATATTGGAACAGTGAATATAAGAGAATAATAATTAATAAAGACTTGTAAAATTAAATGTGTTTAATAGGCTGCAAACACACCTTGTCACTGCCAATTGAGCCATACATAAGACACCATTATTTTTACCATGGTTTTCAATTCACTTATATTCTCCCGTTTTAAATTCACTTCTGTTCCTGTTTAATTATCTTTGTATTGCTGTTTTATTCATTGCCTGAGTTCCAGGTTAATACAGTGAGTACTATTGAATTAAACTTTCATTCGTATTTATTATAAGTTTAAATTCTAAAGTTTTTTTAACATAAATTAGTAATGTTTGTTGTATTGTGTGAAGTAAGAGTATGGTATTTTTATTGTTATAACTCAGAAGATGATTTAATATTCCTTGAAAAGTAGCATGTAATGGACTGTAATACAATTGATGACTTTCTGTATTCGTAAATGTTTAACGTCAAAAGAGATTTGGTGAACGCTACTGTAGCAGAATAAATTCTGGTTGTGCGAATTCTATTGTGGCTTGTCCGAAAGTGAATTGGTCAAATACTAAATAACAACGCTGACTACGTGGTTATGGCAGGCAATGGCGAGTCCCGAACCTCGCGCCACACCACCTGCAATGCAGCACACAACAACCCTGCTGCCAGAGTCACCAGCGCCCATTCCCCAATCTCACGGTTCCTCTCGTTGGCTTCCCCGCAGCATACGACAGGCGCTGCCAGCGACCCCGCACGGCCGCTCGTCCCGCCTCCCTCGCCCAGGCGCCCCGCTAGCGGCGAGGCGTCGAAAAAGGAGGGCGTGCCCACCGGCCGGATTATGGGACTTTTTTTTTTTTTAGAATTACGCGAGATCAAGTGCCTGTGAACCCAGCGCCTTGTTTGCGCACAACAGCCGGCGCTCAGGCGATGCTCATTTTTTTTTCTTCGCGTCGCGGTCGTTTTATTACATTCTTTGCGTTTTGAAAAAAGCGCGTCCGACTTTTCATTTCGGTGCGGCGCGCCCGCCGAGGACGTCCGGCGCCGCCGCCCCGCGCCGCCCGCGTCTCGGCGCGCGCCACGATTGTTACGAGAGCAGAAAATAATACTTCCGCGCGGTTTCCATTCAGCCACTTACAAACAGCGAGACGAGCTTTTGCTTTCGCAGTTTTTTTTTTTTCTTTTTTTTCCAAACGAAGCGGCGCCGCGCGGCCGTTCGGTGGCCGCTGGCAGTGCGTCTCCCCGCCAACTCGCGCCAGCTTCCCTCCCTCACCGCGCCGCTCCGAGTCGCGTCGCGTCGCGTCGCGCGCTTCGCGTGTTGAACAAGATGCAGAACCATCCCGCCCTCTGTCGCTCTTCCTTCGCGCGCCATGAAACCCTTATTTTCCCTGCTCCAAATTATCAATATCCTGCGGAACATCGTGTAATTTGGGGAGTAACTGGGCCGTGTTTTCCACACAAGGGAGAGTCCGCCTCCTCCTGAGGCTCAGTGCCCCTCCCGCCCACGCCCCACCCGGCTCCCCCGCCTGCGAGGTGGAGTGATTCACTGCTGCCGCCGCCGCCGCCGCGGTCAAACGCGCGTCCGCCGCGCTCGTTCGCCGAAAGTTAATTTACATTCTGGAGAGGTGGAGCGGGCCCTCGGCAAGCGGCCGATCGCCTAACACTGCCCGTCGCGATCGCAACCCGCCCTCCGCCTCCTACTCCTCCGCCAGCCCCGCCCCTCTCAATGCCGGCTCCCGCCAAGGCTCTCGATGTCGTCGTTCAAATGCTGCGCCTCGTAACCCACGCCTCTCGCCAACTCCTCCCCTCCTCCTTTCCCCGTCACGCTCCGCCCCCGTCCGCTCCTCTCCGCAGCGCCAGGAACCGACCGCTGCCCGCCTCTCGCCGACGCACTCACGCACACGCGTTCGAAATATGCGCAATTTTCAGTTTAAATTGAGTTAATGTCGGACATATACATGTAAGTGCTAACCTAGATAGTAAGACGCCTTGAAGCCAATAAAACCTCAAAATTTGGATTTTTTATTGCTTTTCCCAAAAATGACGGTCGCGAATAAATGTTAGAACAACTAGTTGCCTTAATGCGGTTTATGAAATGCTGCGCGGGGATTGCGCGGTATGCGCCTGCGGCTGCGCGGTCACCTGCGGCGGCGGGAAGCAATGGTTCGGCGGAGGGAGGCGGAGAGGTGGGCGGAGAGGGGGGCGGAGAGTGGGCGGAGAGGTGGCGAGAGGTGGCGGAGAGGTGGAGCGGAGAGGGGGCGGAGAGGGTGGGGCGGAGAGGGGGGCCGGAGAGGGGGGGCGGCAGAGGGGGGGGGGATGAGGGGGTGGCGGAGAGGGGGCGGAGAGGGGGGCGGAGAGGGGGTCGGAGTAGGGGGGCGGGCGGGGGGGGTGACGGAGAGGGGGGCGGAGATGGGGGGCGGAAGAGGGGCGGAGAGGGGGGCGGGAGAGGGGTGGCGGAGAGGCGGGGCGGAGAGGGGGGTGGGCGGAGAGGGGGTGCGGTAGAGGGTGCGGAGATGGGGTGCGGAGAGGGGGGCGGAAGAGGGGTTGCGGAGAGGGGGCGGAGATGGGGGGCGGAGAGGGGGCGGAGAGGGGGGCGGAGAGGGGTGCGGAGAGGGGGCGGAGAGGGGGGGGGCGGAGAGGCGATGCGGAGAGGGAAGCGGAGAGGGGGCCGGAGAACGGGCCGCCGTGCGGAGAGGGGTGCGGAGAGGGGGGTGACGGAGAGGGATACGGAGAGGGAACGGAGGGGAACGGAGAAGGGAACGGAGAGGGAACGGAGAGGGGAACGGAGAGGGAACGGGAGAGGGAGAGCGGAGAGGGACGGAGAGGGCAACGGAGAGGGATACGGAGAGGGAACGAGAGGCAAACGGAGAGGGACGGAGAGGGAACGGAAGAGGGAACGAGAGGGGAACGGAGAAGGAACGGAGAGGGAACGGAGAGGGAACGGAGAGGGAAGGAGAGGGAACGGAGAGGGACACTGGAGAGGGAAACGGAGAAGGAACGGAGAGGGAAACGGAGAGGGAACGGAGAGGGAACGGAGAGGGAACGGAGACGGGTGAATCGGAGCAGGGAACGGAGAAGGGAACGGAGAGGGAACGGAGAGGGAACAGGAGAGGGAACGGAGAGGGAACGGGAGAGGGGAACGGGGAAGGGAACTGGGAGGGAACGGTGAGGGAACGATTGTCCGGAGAGGGAACCGGAGAGGGACACAAGGAGAGGGAAAACGGACGCACGGGAACGGAGAGAGAGAACGGGAGAAGGGAACAGGAGAGGGAACGGAGGAGGACGAGAGGGACACGCGGCAGAGGGAACCCCCGCGAAGAGGGAACGGAGAGGGAACGGAGAGGGAACGGAGAGGGAACCGGAGAGGGAACGGAGAGGAGACCGGAGAGGGAAAGCGGAGGAGGGAACGG
>BOPP01000008.1:8736714-8756232 GCA_017312745.1 Gryllus bimaculatus
CTAAAGGTGGCAAGTATCGCAGGTGCAGTCGCGGAGAGTGTCGGTACGCCGGTCCAGGAGATTCTGCCGAGTCGAGGGCTGTTGGTGGCCTGGAAGAGATGTATAGACGTGTAAAGGTTGGAATTGTCACTTAGATGTACGGATATATGCGCCAAAGTTTAGGGTGATTGTCCGCATCGCATGAAACTTACTGTCCAATATTTATATTTGTAGGTAGGTTTATTGACGACTGACGTCGCAGTCCAACCGCGGCACAGAGGAGGTGGTACTAGAGTGTAAATTACTTTTTTGACTATTATTTTTCAGATTCATTTCGACTCAAAATGTTAGACTTGCCTTTGTATCGCTAGCATTTGACTCAGCGCAAATTTGCAGTGAGGATTTCCTAAGAGATGATTCATGCCGAGTGCTTGAATACGCGTGGCGGTCACCAACAGGCAGGTGCTTTTGCGATTTCCGACTATCTTGAATGCCTGAGGAGTGTGGGAAGAGAGTTTTCTGAGAAGTGTATCAAACACATCTCAGGATTTACAATCATCCTTCAATTAACTAATATCAATTTTCGAAAACCTTTACCTTTTATCGGTCGTTGTCTTCTGGCAGCAAGTTCTTTGTTGCCGACGCGTTCTGATCTGGCTCATGGCGGTATAGACATCAAAAACCATGCGCACATAGTCGTTTTGCACGGGCGAATCGATATCATCGGATTATTATTATTATTATTAATTATATTATAGTTAATCTATTAGTTATTACTGTGAGTACCCACACACCTTAAAATAAGACGTGGTGGCAGCTAGAAACCGGAAGAAATGCTGACTTAACTCTGTCCCCTGCAAATTCGCAGAAACGTTGTCGAAAACTCTCTGCCAGTTGATTGCTAGGGCCGGTGATTATGCCGCAGATTTGGAATTATTGGGCAGAATAGGTGAAGGACAGAGGGGACACCAGCAAATCGTCAAAAATTATCTCTGGCGGGGACTGCGAAGTGCCACGTTCATGAAGCGCCAGCATAATCATTATATTGGGCCGTTCAGGTATAAACTGTAAGATAGCTACAGACAGAGGCAGTAGTCTATCATTATTGGGACAAATTACCGGTGTGTTTTTGATGAGCAGGATTGGTTTAAGCTAAGAGGAAAGTTAAATCTACCTTCCGGCTACGATGAAGGGGTTAGTGTAACGAAAAAATGTTTTGATCCTTGTTGTACTTTGTTGAAGAGAGGTGAACACGGAGGAGAGGAGGGAATCGCAGCACCGATGCGAGGGCGGCAGTTTCCTGACTGCGTTTTGTTGTTATAAGGATTTTCAGGGAAGAGGAAAGGAGTTGAGGCGGGAGCAGCGTTGTGGTGAGAAAATTTGGAAAAATGTTGAGGCTGTTATATAAAGTGCAATCACCACAACATCGGAGTATATTCGGTATCAATTCAAAGGGGCCGCGGACACGCCGTCCTCGATTGATCCAGAATAGATGACTTAGTTTTTTGTGAAAGACTCTGCGGTTAAGGGTGTATGCCATTGTTCACCAGCAGCAGACCGGTGAGAGAGCGTAGACATGTACGGTTTTCGATTTCAGTGACTCAACGGCCGATCAAATTGTGGTTCGGTGTTGATCTACGACACTAGGGGAGGGCTAGAGTGAATTTAATTGTGCTAGAGATAGGTAAGGAGGATTTATTCATTTTTCTATCTGCCAGGCGCTTAGTGGCGGCAAATTGTCCTCTAAACATCGATATGTCTGGAGTACAAAATAACGAACGAGACGCGGTTCCGAGGTCGATGAAGTACCGGTGGAACGGGGGTCGAAACTTTAAAATATTGCTGGTGTGTGTTAAATTACGATAAAGTGGATAGTATTGGTACTATACTATTAGTCCGGGAGAACGGGGTGGGGGTCTTAGAGTTAGAGGGGCACGAGAGAGGTGAGAGTCCGGTAAATTATTACATGAGTTGTTATGTAGAGGTGGGCGTTTGTGGTCCTCGAGGAAAGTAAGATGCGTTTTTCGAGAGAAGGATGGTTATCGTTCGGGTAGAGGGGTAGCCGGAAGAGGGAAACAGCGAGAGTGGAACGGAGAGAGGGCGGCAGAGGGATACGGAGTAGGGAACGACGGGAACGGAGAGGGAGACGGAGAGGGAACGGAGAGGGAACGGAGAGGGAAGGCAGAGGGAGGGCGGAGAGGGACGGAGAGGGAAGGAGAGGGAAAGGAGCGGGAAACGGAGAGCGGAGAGGAGAGGGAAGCGGAGAGCGGAGGCGGAGAGGGAGGGAGAGGAGAGGGGAACGGAGAGGCGAGAACGGAGAGGAAGCGGAGAGGGGAACGGAGAGGGAAACGCGGAGAGGAAGCGGAGAGGGAACGGGAGAGGGAACGAGAGGGAAGGAGAGGGAGGAGAGGGAACGGAGAGGGAGTACGGAGAGGGAACAAGAGGGGAACGGAGAGTGGGGCGAAGGGAGAGGGGAACGGGGAAGGGAAACTGGAGGGAACGGTGAGGGAACGAACTGGTCGGAGAGGAGCCGAGCGCGGGGAGGAGGCAGAGAGCGGGCGTAGTCGGTGGAGAGGGGACAGAGAGGAGAATAGGAGTTTGCGAATAAGGGGGTGGAGAAGGGCGGAGTGGGGCGGAGTGGGGCGGAGTGGGGCGTTGAGAGGCAAAGAGGGGGGTGAGAGGGAGCGGTGAGAAGTGGTGAGGTGTCTGTACGAGTAAAATGGTCTTGATGGTTACGGATGAAGCGCATGTGTGTTTCACGCGAGGTCGATCTAGTGTCTCCAATACAACGAAAGAAGAGGCATTTTAAAAATTTATTTATATGTTTTGGTCAGCCATAAGGTTTCAATGTAATAGTTATAGAAATTATGTGTACAACACTTATTCCTCTATTATCATGTTTTCCCATTTGGCTCTTATAATGTTGTATATTTGTTAATTTTATGCGTTTGGCGATGGTTCAGTGGGTAACAGGGAAGAGGAATTTTTTATGACATCAGGGGGATATGATTTCTTATTTTTTGACAATCGTGATTATATTGTGGAATGGTGGTTACATTTAGGGCTGAAGGGAGATAAAGGAAGAAGTTGCAGTTGAATTGTTTTATGATGTGGTTATTTCGGACTAACTAGGGCGTGTTTGTGATTTTACAGAGAAATTTATTTTGAAATGTTAAAAGGCGACTATATGGGTTGCTCTAAACCATATTGGGGATGCGTAAGTTAAAGTGGAGGCCAAATAGATTTTTTGTATTACAACATCGTTTGTGAGTTTAAGTTATGATGATCTGTTGAGTAATGGATATAGTCGAATTGATTTTTTCTATGACTTTATTATAACATAGTTGATGTGAAAAAGTAGAAAGATAACGATGCAAACAAATGTAATAAGCAAAAACGATTGTAATGGGTAACTATGTCTGTTTCAATCAGGAACAGTAAGTTGAAGGTTTCTGCTCAAAAGAAAATACAAAGCGACTAAAATAGGGAACTGCATATCAGTAACTTGAAATCTCTCATCCCATTTTGCAATCAGCTTCCTTGATGCCGTGGCACAAAGTTTTCTGTTTTGCTCAGAGCAGCAGTGCCGCAACATTGCAGGTTTTGAACGCTTCTGTCACGAACGGGGGCTCAAAATATTAAAATATGTAAAGAGGCAGAGCAAATAATTGAATTTATTATCATAAAATTCATATAAAAATACTTGATGATCAGAGCTGTAAAATTTAGATGAGTGTACGGATTTTATGAATAGAACATTCAACATAATCATATCATAATCATTTCCGGAGTCCGCAACCCCATAAACATTATTTGTACTACAGTATACATTTGTTCCGTTCATGTTACTCTCACATTAAGGCATGAAAAAAGTCCAATTTAAACAAATTAAATCGACTTCAAAATACGAAAAATCACAAGTAAAAAATAATTAGTAAGATTCCTAGCCTTTAGAAGTTGCAATAACTCTACATAGTATCTTTTATTAAATGTAGGCATATTTATTGTGGTTGTTTATTGTTTTAGCAGTTTAAAAGCGACCGTAATAAATATATTATTTTAAGTCTTTAAAAAATTAATTTGCCGTTTTATTGCATTGCATTATTGCATTTGTTAAAATCGTCTGTTTATCGCTAATAAGAAAAGTATGTAAATTTGTGTGAAACATTTGAAAAAAGCATTTCTCAGGCGTGATTTAAAGCATTGTTCTCACTGCATGTAAAAAGTTTCAATAGAAAATGTAGAGTCCTTTGTGAGAAAATTCTGTTCAAGTATACCTAGAAACGTATTTTGAATTTAAAGAACAATCTGTAGTCATTTTTTTTAAAGTTTGAAAACGTTGGCTAAGCTGAAGCTCACCCAAATATTAAGCACCTTCAAAAATTAAGAAATCTTTTATAAATTCATAGGACCCAAAGTTTAGTTTAGTGAGGTTCATTCCAGAATATCAACGCTGAAAAAATCCCGGAAACAGCTTAGGCTCTAGTGTTGTTTGCAGAGCTGACTATACTCTTCATTATTTATTATGTAACCCTTAAATTTCAAGTACAAAAATTACAAAATTACTACTCTTAAATCCAATTATTAGAATATCACAAAATTACCGTAGTCACGCTAGGCGATTACAGCCTTGACACAAAAGAAAACTCATTTTTTTCAGGAAGCGTCAATAGTAGCTTACCAAACATGAAGAAATGAACAAGTTAAATTGTTTAATTTAATCTTTCAAATTCTGCTATTAAAAATATTTTACAAGTATCAATCTAAAGTGGCTTTCAATGCAAAACAGTAAGCAAAAACCTTGCATGAAAACCGTATACAAAATACTTCCGTATAACAGCGCAATGAAGTAATTACAATATTAAAACAAAAACAATTTTAATGAAAACGGCAATAATATAGTTTAGTGTATACAGATAAATAGTACTACAACAATTATTTCCATACCAAGAATTCATAAAAGTTGTTATTCCACCTAGTATCACATAAATAGAGAATGTTTAGTAGCGGATGGCCAGTTGCTTGGAGCCCGGCAACCGAAAGATGTGATCTGTATCTTTCGCTGGGACAAGCAGAGACTGTGAATTCTGTCAGTAAGAACAGCATGAGCTTAGATGGTCTAACATAATCACACATTTGCATTTTTCTGTCAAAATAGAAATGAATTTATTGTTTTGTACTGTTCCCAAGATCCTAGCCGTCTGGCGAAACCATTGACGCCTCTCACATGGCCGGGACTGCGTAGTTCTCTTTCAATTTCTACGCGCGTTGGAAAAGAGAAATATAAATTCATCACAATAAATTGTTTAAACAAAACTTTGAACAAAAATAGAAATGACAACTATTATCGCAACTGTCACACCACGCATTTTCCTATAACCTTTCTGAAAAATTAATATGAAAACCCTCGGTTTAAAAAAATTAATCACCAATTGTAGTTCGGAAAACGCATCATTTTTCGGAATACTCATACGTATATTTTTATATTAACTAACTAAACACATGGGAAAATTTCACATATTTGTGCAGGTTAAGGATACTAAAATGCTATGATTTTTAAAATCCATATTTAATTCTTAAATGATAATTTGAAGTTTTAAATCAAGTATTTTAGACAGAATCAGTTTTAGCACAATAACTGATTTTTGTTTTAATTACAACACATTATTTTGAGTTAATATCAGTGGGATACCTACAGGGGGACCATTTGGAGTCTCCCTATCCTGCATGGGTGGAAAACTCAACGGTAACTGACCTTTACTGCCAAAAGAGCAAAATCCTTCAGAAGTGAAATATACTGTTGACAATATGCTGTTCACGTACACAAATGCAAATACAGTGTATAGTGACAGAGCAGATTGTTCTGACCGTAAATATATAACAAAACAACTAATAAAAAATCTCACTTTGTATATTAAGATACAGAAAATAATGCGTAAGATACAGAAAAAACTAAAATCTGGTTTTAAAACTTTAAAACGCATTGTATTCGCAATATGCACGACAGCAGTGTGCTGCAACGTGTCGCATCTGCACGCTACATATTTTATTTTATTTTATTTTGTGTATTTGTAACACATATTAGACACGTGCTTCGAATTTTTCACTCCTTCCCCACTTAAACTATAACTAGCAAAATCTCGCACTCCTTCGTATGGGCAATATTATTACAAAGAAGAGTACAAGGTTTTCTCTTCACGAACAGTATTATAATTAAACAATGACGTCGCTGTTACAAAGTTGTAGAGCTTACCTTACTCACTTCAAGAGGGTACGTTCGTCATCTTTTCTGACACATCTGTAAGTAATAAATATTTTCATTACTTTGGTTGGCAATAACTATTGTTGTAGAAACTAAATATTAATTCGTATAGCTTCATGGCTTCGTAGTACTGGAATATCAGTGTATATATAATTAGCCTACAACATACCAAAAAGGGCAAAAGCTTCCTCCTTTAGCAGGGGTACAATAAGTTGATATTTGTAAAATCATTAAAGGAAGTTATCATAATCATCAAAGCAATATAAAGCGATATAAATAGTAGCTATAAGAAACAATAGTAAATGAAACTATGAGATAATAAATATATAAGCAAACAAAATAATAGCTATACGAAACTTTATCGTAACTTTAAGAAAATACGAGCAAAGCAAATAGTAGCTACAAGAAATACTAGTTACACTGGGTAACACCACATACATTAAACGTATTATGTTCGTTAGTAGCTTTAAAAAATATATTCGCGAACAAAATAGTATTACGGGTGAAATACGCAAAATAATAGTATATATATATATTATATATATATATATATATATATATAAAATTTCTAATTTATATGCTGTGTAAATGTTCTTGAAAAGAACAAATCGTTTCCGGTGCCTTGGTATTAAAAGATCAACACATGACTGTGACAATTTGTTGCTGTGCACGGCCCGTGCGGCAAAGAAAACGGGTGGGTGAGGGGAGGCAATTTGTTCGCGCCCTGCTTGCGCCTCGGGCGCAGTGGGCGGTAGACAGTAGGGGTGGGGTGGGGGCTTTGGGCGATGAACGGCGGGGCGCGCGCCAGGTCAATTAGGGCGAGGAGCGTTCGTCCGCGAGGGCCACGCTGCGCCGCACTGGACAACACTCCACGCATCGTCCAGCCAACCTGCGACACTAGTCTACACGATGACTCGCCACGCCAACCGCATCACCCTTCGCCAATCCCAGGAGCCACAAGACAACGTCGCGACTCAACATGTGGCGCCGAACACAACGCTTGGCGCCGGCAACAACCATTCGTGCCACAGAGTCCAGCACGCCGCGCTACAGCACGCCAAATCACGTCACGCCAACTATGTCTCCCTACACTACATCGCACGAGCCACGTTGTCAAGACAAGCGACACCGCACCTCAACATACTAAATCAGGTCACTTCATCCCCAAGAGAAGTCATGTTAGAAGTCGGTCTGTAAGTTTTATTGATTTTGAGTAATTATGGGGCCGAACCTCTGTACTTACTCCGGATTAAGTAAGTTATACAACTTTTGACATCTCTATAAAAAAATCTAGACGTAAATCACACAATGACTTCTTTAAACCGAAGCTTCTTCTTTGTTTCCCTTCTCCTGACAACGTTCTCTACTTGAATTGATCACGCGACATTGAGGCCGATTTCTCCCTGAAGAAATAAGACTGGCATTGCCATTCCATCATTGCGACATCATAATTTATTCCTTAATATTTATCCTTATTCATTCGCTTATTGTGACGCAGTCACCGGTTTCAGTAGAGGGAATTGCTTTTATATTATTACTTGCGTAATTTTAAATTATATCATTTTAAAGATTCATGTAAAGGCTGAAATATTCGCATACTGCAATTTTATAACATTATGTAACTGTTATCAATAATATGACAAATTATATGCTGTTGAAGGCACCAATACTTTCACGAAAATTTTTCATGAAAAATAAAGCTTTTCATATTTTATATTCCAAAAGGCCAGAAAATTGAAGAAAGAAACTGAAAAATATGTTTTCTAATAAAACTCATAATCTGCTACATAATTATTCCAGGAAATAAAAATAATCATTGCAGTGTACAATGATTGAAAAGATCCCTAAACTAGTATTATATCTGACAATACATAGGGCTTCTTTTGAGAAAAATGTTAATTAATAAGTGCGAAGATGAACATTTTAACGTAAAAGAAATTTCCCAAGATATTTACAATGGCAACGAGCCCTCTTTAATATCATTGACGAAAATATATTCAGGAATTGCTAAGCACAGTATTGTTTGCAACAAAAAAAATTGTACGTATAAAAATAGGTTTTAGAATATATTAGCAATAATGAAATAGGATAGATAGAAAGACACTCGGGGTATTGTGTAACCTGTCAAATCCCTGGCTGTCCTTTCGAAAGGCTATAAAAACTGAAAGTTTAAATTTTCTTCTTCCAAACTCATCTTTGAAAAAATCTGCCCAGTTCAGAATTAGCTTTCTATTTCCGAGTTGGCAATAAGTCAACTAGAATCTTTAAAAATCATCTATTCTTCATTTTGCAGTCTCGACATTTTTATGTAAACGATTGTACATTTTAAAATCATGAAGTGAATACGGATTCCCAATACACTAAAATGTTTATCTTATGTATGAAGTGTTACCAGAAAATAAGACTTTTCTATAATACCTCTGGGCGGTCAGATTAGTTTTCTCTAAAATGAAGTGACACGACTAAGCAGCAGCCGAACTCGAGTTGTTAACATCGAACCTCTCGCTCTCTCCACCTCGGCTTTGAAGACGCCAATTAAAAATTAGGGAAAGGCGTGCAGCAAGAGTCCGCAGGAAAAAGAGTAAGCATTAACCGAAAGAACTTAGTGAGACAGAAAACTACATGGCAAACTCAAATTTATAAACAAGCTATTTCTAAACATACCTCCAAGATAGAAAAAAAAATTAACCTGATCTGAATTTTCCATGGAATAAATGCATAGAAAAGAGTATTACTATTATATGAAATCGTTCTTACATACGGATAAACATCTTGATCCATCTGTATTTGTATTTCCAGACTTATCAAGTAATAAGAACATCATTCTCGTTCCCAATCCTATTCAAATTCAGCTTAAATGTCATGACAGTTTGTCTAAAGGCGTGCAACAAGACGTAACTCATCATGAGCATTCACGTAATTCTCGGTGGGGGGTTCAAATTTAAGTCGATCCATATGAATTTTCAAATATTTTTCCAAAGGTCGTATCTTCACGAAACTCAAATTTTCAGGAAGGGAAAGTGTTCATATTTAGTTTTATAGATCAAGGAAGGATTAATTGGTTTTACTAACAATTTAATGTCATATAAACAAACTTTTTAACGCAATGTTTGGCAGCATAACGAAGCGTCTTAAGGTAGAATGAAATGTAGAACTTGAAAACGTGGATATGGAGCTACGTCACTTAGGTAACGAACTAAGATCTTTCATTTGCTATAGAACAGGCGGGTTTGTGGCGTTTTTACTCGGATTCCTCCCGTTTCCCAACTTTCATTTAACTAATGCTCAACCATCTTTTCTTCATCAACGCAGCTCATCAATTCATCTCATCTATCTCAGAGGAGACCAAAAGCCGTTGATATAGAGATCAGAAATAGTAGTTCCCTTGAACAAGGATTCAAGGGATTTGAAACCCTACAGGTAGCAGTCGAGCGGTCTGGCCACATCACTATACTAGGTCATCCCAGACTCTGTGTACTATTGCCTCTACAATAAGGGACATGCTTTCCTGCACTATAAATAATTTTCCTAATTTTCTAAAATTCACAGAGTTCAACGAAAATGAGATGACCTGATGGGTGCTCAAGGGTTGAGGGGGGAACTAGAGCCATTTTTAAGAAGAAAATTATAAATTGTATTTCAAGCCAACATTACGCGAAAAGCTCTTAAAGCTCTTAAAAATTAAAAACTTAATTTTTCAAACATTTATTCAGTAAAAATCTCCAACACTGGTATTCTAGATTTGCATTGTTAATTTTTCGCATTTTTTCAAAGAAGAGGTGATCAAAAATGGGACCTAAGCAATTTATAAAAGCGTACTTCCCTCTTCGCGAAAAAATTTAGAACCGCGGTATAAATTGGCTACATTTCCCGAAAAATCTCCGAAAACTACTCTTACATTCAAAAAATATTCCTGACCTAATTTAAATACATGACTTTGAAAAATAGATCTCAGTAACAAAAAAGATCAATTAACAACTCTGTAATTGTAGGAAGACGCCGAAAAATTTTGAACTTTTTCCACTTTCAAAAATTACGAGACTTGAACGTTAATTATATCTCCACCATATTTTGAGGACTCCTATGCTTTATTTCAGGCAAAAAATTTAATCAAAAGAATTTAGGGCCATTTTTCAGAAAGTTCTGAAAAAGTGGATATTACTTCATGTAACGTAACCCCATATATAGAAATATCCCTTTCAAACTCGCAAAACAATTGGAGAATATAAATTGTAGGGAAAACCGTATCTGCGGATTTGACGCTAGTATTGACCACTTGATCACAGACAGATAAAGAGACGGGCGGACGTTTTGCCGTCAACCAATTTTTCAGCATCAAGAACCCACAAATTGTGGATTCTGTCTACACAAAATGTAGAGGAAGTAAATGATTTACCCACTTTTCGATATTAAGGCCTCATAATACGAGTTTCTCTGTCTAGAAATCGACAGTTTTTGCAACAGCATTACAATAATTTCTTTATACTATGCAAATAGTGTAGAATGAAACTAAAAACATCAAAAACAACAAATACCTTCATCGGCATTTACATAAACAGTTTCACCCTCATTGCCCACGCCACGACCGCCGCGCCGCCACTGCCGGGCCTCGACGCGGGGCCGCGTGGGCGGCGGCGCCGGGCGTTATCTCGCCACTGCACCGGAAGAGCGAGCGCCATCGACGCGTGGGGAAAAGTGAGAATTTATGTCTTTTTAATTAATTATCGCTCCGTAGTTAACATAATAAACATGTGAATATCGGATAATTTAATGGCCCCCAAAAAGTTCGTCAGCAAAACGCGTATAAAACAAACGCGTGGGCGAATCGCTGAGCCAGCGCGCGCGAGCGCCGTAACGGGGGCGTGGAGGGGCGGGGAGGGGGCGGCGGCGAGGCAGGTGGAAGCCGCACTCGCCGCCTGGCACGGGGCCGCTGTCGACTTGCAGTCGCAAGACTGGACTGCTCAAAAACGCATTTTCTGGCGCGCACGACTTATATTATGCCTATGTGCATGTCTGCTACCATTGATCTATTAAGTGCTGACTGAATGAAGCCAGTTCCTGGACTACAAAGCAATCAGGAAGGGAAGCAAATGTATGTACGCAGTTGCCTGAACGAGCTTCTCTCTCCTTACGCTCCTTTTTTTCTTTTCACTTGTTAAATATGACACACAGGTTAATAATAAAATATGACAGCTTTCAAAAAGAGTGCATGAGCGCTCGCTATCACGATGGTAATGGCGGCGGCGAAGGCTGGGGGAGTGAATTTATTCAAGAAAATGAGCGATCGCGAGCACGGTGCCCGCCGTCCCCCTGGAGTGAGCGATTGCGTGGGTCCGGGGGGTGGGGCGCAGGTCCGCAGCTCTTCTGTTATGCGACCAAGCAGCGAGGTCCGTCCCGGCGGAGGAGCGCCACCGAGGGCGCAGAGCGCTCTGATGATAAAAGCCCTAACACACGGAAGAGCTGTATGGAGCAGCTCGGTTACCAGCCATGCCAGCAAACAAACGCAGAATTCCCACACAACTCTGGCAGGCATACATTCTATATCGACAGAATTCTACATTCTGTCGACTTCGAATTCTTCGTCATATATTAGGCCTCTCTTCGTATCACGTTCTTTTTAGCGTTGGTCTTCCAACGTTTCTTTTCTTTGAAGATGTATGGTCTTTCGAACAAGAATGTGACAGTCAACATTCATTTTATATGATCTACCCACTTGTTTCGTTCTTAAGATTTTTGTCACTTACAGAATCTTATCTGCATTATTGCGAATACATCGCACAAAAATATTGTAGAAAAGTCACAATAGAAAAGTACTACAAATGCACTGAAAACAAAATCGAAAACCACAAAATATTGTTTTATATCCTTTTGTACGTATTCTCCAAGATTAATGAAATGAAGTAGGTTCACAAATTCTGTAACAATACTATCACTATTCAATGTGAACTTAAGAGTTACACATGTTTTTGAAAATATTGAAATGTTTTATATTTACCAAAACATGTTCCTGTTGGTTTAGGCGGTCTATATCATGGAATTGTGCTATCCACCTTTATGTAAAAACGAAATGTATAAGAAATAATTATTAACAATTAAATTATTTTGTAAAGGGATACACGTGTCAAACTATTGCTGGACATGACCTTATACACACCTAATTACCTTTTCATTAAAAAAAAATTATCTTAGAGCTCATAAAACTAACCTTCACAAACGTCCATTCACCTTACGAAACGTCGACTCATTTTGATAGAGCAATTGTAACTTCAATTAAATGGCCAAAACAACTATATTCCCACTACACAATACAACTAGACTTGTAAATGTCTTTATATTAAATGATTGTAGATTAGCGTTCATGATTTTAATTTTAAGATATTATTAAAATTAATATTTACATTACAACACCTGTCAATAAGAGCAAGTGATAATAATCTACAAACAGGACCTACCGTTTACTTAAAGCAGAAATCAATTGAAAAATCTTAAATTTTATCTAAACGAAACCTGTTTTAAATATATACATGTCTTTGAGGCATTGTTTATTCTTCCATTTCGGTTATAGCGTCTTTTTGTTGCATCTTCAACAAATCAAGTTTTTTCAGTTCATTTTAGTTTATATTATTTTCTTCCTACTGTTTGCAGAGTAAGTCCAGATTCAACAGCGTTAACGTTCGTAAGGCACTGCCATCACTTTATGCAAATGCAACATTGTAAAGAAAGACTTCCCTTTTGTCGTTGGTACTGATTGCACCACACTTGATATGCATCGGCTAAGAGTGCAGTGTGGCTACAGCAATGACATTATAAACTCACAGAAAGCACATACACGAGTGCTCTAGTAGGACTTGACTTTGGTTAGAAAAAGTGTGTTCAATAAATTGTAATACTCATAAATGCACCAGAGAATAATATTTGTAGTATTGTATGTGTTTGTTTCACATAATGCTGTCACGTACAATAGAAATCTATGTAATTAAACAAAATACGTTTTCGTAAAATTTTGTTTATTAGAAATTCATGAGTTCAAAAAAAATGTTGACAAATAGCGCGTAGTCGTCAACTGTTTAATGCTAATTACTCGTTATCTCCATTTGGGATAGGAGATTGCAAATCTCTTGCATCTTAAACAATCCCGCGTTCAATTTCCATCCAATATTTGCGCCAAAACTTATCTTACACCATAAAAGTTGCCTAATTCCAGCGCCAGGTAATATTACTCACGTCGCACTCACGTCAGCGGCTGATGGAGGCAGAGACTCGCCTTATGGGTACGGCATATTGCGTGGAATGTCAGTGTGACTTGAAGGGTAGAGTGTTGAGAAGAGAGAAAATTAGAGGGTGAAAGCGCATATTCAATTTAATTGGGCACACAAGGAACTCGCCTTGCTTCACACTCCGGTTTACCTCTCTGGAGTTTAATTGAGCCAATGAGAAACGTGTCATGTAAATCAATAAGTATTTTTAAATAATCCTAATCTTCGTATGGTCGAATATTACTGCCCACACCACGAACTAAATTTTATATGACATTTCAAGAATCGTGATTAGGTCATCGGAAGCAATTCAAATAGTAATAACTAAGAAAAAGTTAAGGGTGGCAGTACCTGAACTGAAACAATTTCTTCCGAAGAAAGCAATTTCATCTTTTTTACGCTTACCGTAAATTTACAATTGACCGTGTTTGGTTTTACATTGTGACGGCATATTCTTTCCGTTGGCGCGTGCAACACGAAGACGTCCTTTGCAATGGGAAAGGAGCGCGGAGGTCCGTTTCCCCAGCGAATAAGCATCGGTTTGCTCTCCGCCGCGAGCGTTGTCCTCAGCGCCGCCCTCCCCGCCGCCCCCTGGCGCAGTCCGCCCAGCTCCGCAGACCCCATTTTTGACAGGGCGGGCGCCGGGAATTGTGTCCATATACTCGAGTGGCGCGACGAGCGACGAGACGGGACGGGACAGGACGGGACGGGACGGAACAGGACGAGATGGGAGGAGACGAGAGACGCCGCCGTCGACAGCGCCGGGACGGCTGCGGCGCGGCGCGTCCGCAGCGCTCACCCGCCTCTTGTCTAATCGGAAACTGAAGGAGCTCTCGGCGCGCCACCAACACACCACCTGCGATCGTGTTTTTGTCTGCGGCGGCGGCCGGTGCGGGCGTCTCCGCGCGCAGCGCTGCCGTCGCGCGGCGCGGTCCGACAAATGCAAGTGCACAATGCGAGGATGAGACCCGCCCCGCGTTGCCCGCTGTCGTGGGCGCGCGGCGCTCGCTCAGCCATTACTCGAGCGAGGAGGGGGCGGCCGGGCGGGCGAACGGGTGGCGGGCGGGTGGGTGTTTTTTAAAACGCGCGTAGTCGTTCACTCGGCTCGGCGTGGCGCGGAGGAGCCGTGCACCTGCGTGATCGCCCGCGCCAGAGAGCCCGAGCGCGACGGCGGCGGGGCGGGGCGGGGGACGGAGGGCGGCGCTTCGCTCGAGTGGCGTCGCAGCCCCGCCCCAGTCCAGCTGCGCTGGAGAGCGCCGGCGAGAAAACACTCGGAGGCGGGAAGGGGCGCGCCGCGCGGGTAAGATGAGAGCGCAGCGCCCGGGTTGGGAGGCCTCGGGTGCGCCGCCGCGCCGCCCGCTCCGCGCGGGAGTGGCGAGCGGGAAGGAAGGAAGAAGGAGGGAGGGGGAGGGGCGGGAAAGAGTCGGCGGAAAAGAGAAGGCGGGGGGAGGCAGATCCGAGGAGGGAAGGCGAGGACGCGCTGTGCGGCCGGTTAAAACGCAGCGCGCGCGGACGCGGCCGAGAGCGCGTCGAGGGCGCGGCGCCACGAGAATGAGCCCGGCTCGAAGCGGGGCGGGGCCGGGAGGGACGGGGAGGGACGGCGCAGTGCGGGGCGTTTATATTCGCCCTACATCGCGCGACCACTCTGCCCGAGCGGGGAGCAAGGGGGAAGCGCCTCAGGAGCGCAAGGAAGGGCCGCCGCTCTCAGGCCCTTTCGGCCACGAGAGCGCCGGAGACACACCGGTCGGCGATGGCAACGCGCGCGCGGCACGCTGCGAATCTTTTCGCCAGGCGCGATGGGCTCTGCAGTGGAGCTCCGCCTCCGTGTTTCTTGCTGGGTTAAAGCGTCTCTTTTGAATCACGGGCTCCAAGGAAAGTGTCAACGGATATCTTTTTCATATTTGTAAAACTATGTAGTATTCAATTCAATTCATTCATGTGGTGGTCAACCCCTTAATTGCTTGCTGCATTCGAAAAGTTTTCGTTGGAAAATAGTGAAGGACTAACAAAAAAATGTTTTCTTGAAAGTGCTATAAAACGCTAGAAGTATATTTCCTAATGCGTTCCTAACCTAACAAGAAGTAAAATTTATTTCCGTTTCAAAACTAGTATTTTATTACGCATATTAATAAACGCGCATAAATGAATACTTCTATTTGTTACGAGTGTATTATCACTCTTCAACAAATCATGAAAATTTCAATACTTTGGAATAAAGAATATTATTTTATTCATTTTGCTCTTAAGAATTAAAAAACTGATTGGGTAGTTCACTTTTCTGAAATATAACTATTTGAATGTTATAGTGATATGTACGAATATAATTTAAAATATATTTTTTTTTACTTTGTAGCGTGTCAACTGACTTGTCCATAACTATCTCATAATGAATGTAATAAAATTCTGCGGCATGTAGGAGAGAGGTTATGATGACTTTTTCCCTACGAATACGTGATGGAAAATTTCATATAAGCGAATATGCGAAGAAGCGAATATCCATGCGACATGTGTCCCTGTCATGAGGTTGACTGGTCACGTTTTGCACAAAAAGAATTTGTGGGCACACCAGATATTAATTAATGATGAGTTGCCTAACAATCAATCTTGCTTATCAAATGTCACATGCGTAATTTCTTTATAAGAACTATTCCACCATACTGTTCTTTGGCAAACAAGTGATCATCTTCGACCTCCTAAACGCGCAGCTACAACTTTAATAATATGCTGTTCCATGCGTATCCATTTTCATCATCCAGCAGTAATCACCCAAGCGTGGAATCAAGGAGATATACCAAACCAAATATTCAGATATAATTAATCATCGGTCATTTTTCTAGGAAACGTTTCGTTCTATTCCATTCATTATAATCGTAATGCCGAGAATAGCCACAGGGAGATGACAGCAAAGTGCAACGACAGAGAATATTGCAAGCCAAGCAAGGATCAAAAACTGTAGTTTGTTTTACTGGTAATACTTTTTAAAATCGAATTCCGCCTACCCTGCAATTCCATCCTTTTCACAAGGTCTTCTTAGAATGTGATTTCCCCCATCGCATCTTTACCCTCTCTAACATCGTCATCTATTTCAAATAAAATTGTAGAATGTTCCAATTTCACTTAAAGATTCAGTGGCTTTTGCGAACAATGTCAAAGTTCTTATCAGAACATGAAAACATATTACGTATTCCGGATTTCCACCTGAGGATCACCTATTTTCCATTGTCCTTGTGTTCATGCTGTTTGTGTGTGTGTCTGTATGTGTGTGTGTGTGTGTGTGTGTACGACTTTGAGCAAAAGATCAGTACCTGTCCTTTATCTCTCAAAGTTCGCCGACGCCTCCATCACTTACCCTCCGATCACAACCTTCCTTCTCTTCCTCCTCAATTGCCAACTGGCCCCCTCCCCGCATCCCCTTCCACCGTATCGCGACTGCCCGGTCCGACGCCTCTTGGCTCTCCACCAGCCAGCGCCGCCACTCGCGCGGCGCACGTTCGCCTCTCGCGCCGCGTCGCTGCTCTCGCGCGTCCGCGCAGCCGCCGGCCGCCTTCGTCTCGAGCCCGCGCTGGGCTTCCGCAAGCGCGGCGCGCGCTGCTGGCGCGGAATCTGATTTATTGCCGCCGCCGTATTAGCAGTCCGCCAACAGCCAGGGGAGAAGTGCCGGGCGTGAGCGCCGGGAGGGGGGGCGGGGCGAGGCGGAGGCGGGGGCGGGGGCGGGAGCGGGAGCGGGAGCGAAGAAAAGACGGCGCGCGCGAAGGCGGTTTGCGCACGGTGCGAGTCGTAATGCGAAGAAAAACGACTGAGGAGAGGGAGAGATACTTGGAGTGTTCGGGTGTTGGTGATGCTTAAGGGCGAAACGCGGAAGGTGGGGCTCCAAGACACGCGACGTTGATGCTGCGAAGAAATTCCAAGAAGTGCAGGTGACTCTAGCCTTACTAGCACAATAATGATGCGTTTTTTGTATTGATTAAACGTTGTTTAATCAAGATTTGGGGATGAAGTTGTCAATCAAACGATCTTACAAGGCAAAATATAGATAGGCAGAATTAGTTCCCACATTAACTAGGACAATGAAGATAAGAATTATTTAAAGGTTCTTCACTGATTAGTACTATCGAGTGGATGACCCAGATTCGTAACAAGGATTTGAGACGAGGAAAGTGTCTGTGTATACAAATACAAAAGCTGCAATATTCGAGCTCTTTTACAATTGCCATTTTTTGCTAATAATAAAAATTCTCTAGTTTTGAAAATCCGAATCTTTGCTGTATCATTTGAAGCTGATGCGAGTAAATTCTCTGATTTTTGTAAAATATTTCTTCCATTTGGACCGCATTTATGTCGTCAACAAAATTACTTCTTCAGAGGTGAAAATTAATTGATTTAAAAATAATTTATGGAAATTATCTTTTATAACAAAATCCGTTCTACAATTTATATTGGTTCTATTTATTACACACTATTTACAAAATACGTTATTATCATCATCACCATAACTATTATCGTTGTCATTATCGTCAACATTATCGTCATTATCATCATCATCATCATCATCATCAACAACAACAACATTATTGGCACATACGCCATTACTGACCACGCTAAAAACGCGTGTAATTCTTCCAGGATCAGCCTTTCAGCTGTATCCTTCAGTACAAGGGTGTTACGCCTTGAAGTGTAAATTATGAAAATGAGAGGATGTTGATGAGGGGTGAAGGGACAATCACAAATACAACCAAGGCTACGCAGGACTATTAATAATAATAAATAATAATAATAATAATAATAATAATAGTGTTGTCGTTATTGTTTTAATGTACTGTAAATATTGTTAGAAATTCAAGGACTCAACGAGTAGATGCTTTGAAGTCGACCTGATAGAAGAAAAGTGTACGGATTCCGTTCCGCCCTTCCGCCGTGCGGTGTGGGCAGAAGCCTAGAGGCGGTGGAACGGCCGCGCATCCGGGAAAGAGCGGCGCGGCATCAGGAGGAGTGCGTCATTTATCGCGCGGGGCGGGGGGGCGACGAGGCGCGAGGGCCGGGCAGGCGGCGTGCTTGCTGGCGAGGAAACTGATAGTTTCTTCCTTTCCTGTGGCGCGCGCCGCCGACGTGTCGTGTGCGGGGTGGGAGGAGGAGGGGCCGCCGCGTTGATTGCTGCCTCCCCGACCGCCCCGCAGCCCGGCCGCTCCCGCAGCCTCCAAACATCCGAACAAAGATCCCCTGCGGCTGTTGTCGCTCTGTCGCCAGAACTCCGTTTGCAGCTAGATTGGTACGCGAACTTAAAAGTTTTTACAAACGAGACGTGTATATATGTTTAGTTAAGGGGTTGTAATATCCCAGAGTCTAGAAAAATGGATTAGTTTACTATCTATTAAATTTGTTGCAAATTTATGAAAGGGAAATTGACTCTTGCACTAACCTTTTTTTGAAACGAAAATAAAAATATAACATGTAGCAGAAAGAGCTACAAGGATTAGCGAACCACTTCATTACACTCTCCAAAACAACGTTTATACTTGACATATAATTCACTAAGAATAAATAATAGAGATACGAAATTACTATATTAAATATATACCGTCCAATGAAATGGCGCGTGAACATGTGTGTGTGGTCCACAGAGGACCCGGCGACTGTAATGAATGGCAATTGCCGCAGTCATCAGCAAATACTTCCAAGGGTAGGCTAAATAGGAAGGAAATTAGTATCGGTACCGGCATCAGCAATGGATACCACCAAATTTTTGAGCCATGAGCGACAAATGGGGCTCGAGTTCGTGATTCAAACGGTGGAGTTGTTTCGAGACAGCACGGGCTGTTGCAATGGCGAAAAGGATAATTCTATCACACTGTAGCTAGTTAAATGCTAGCCCAGGCGTAGAGAGTCGAGGACAACCAATTGGTGCTGAAGCCTAGAGCGCCCGCCCTTGGCAGGTATGCGGTGAGACGCTCGACTGCTGCACGGAGGACAGAGCGCCCCTGCGGCGGCGGCGGCGGTGGTGGCGGCGGCGGCGGCGGCGGCGGC
>BOPP01000008.1:8767076-8834007 GCA_017312745.1 Gryllus bimaculatus
CGGATAGTAAGAGAAAGGGAGAGGGAAGACGAAAGAGGGCGATGAAGGGCAGAACAACGTCTGCCGGGTTCCGCTAGTATTTTATATAATATACTTCTGTCTTTGCATTGCATTCATAGAAGTGAAATCACAGCATTTGCAGAGGTTGTGGATCATGAAAAATGATTAGTGAAATGGATTCGCAAAGTTTTGTAATTCATGACTTGAAACAAATTGAATTTGGGGCTGAGGATTACAAAATAAAATTCAATGACTAAGAATCACAAGTTCTTCTGTTCTTCACAAAGATAAAAATATCTAAAAATATTATTAATATCTCTTAATGATAAAATTCTTTAGCAAGTAGATGTGTTGAAATCCTTATAACTTACATTAATCAGAAATTGAACTTAAACATACAGAATACATTAAGTAAACGTCTCTAACAATTACCCATAAGCTATCAAGATCAGTTAAACTTAAATGGGTTCTAAGATTCAAAGTGACACTTCATACTAGTCACCAGGGAGCAATTGAACTAATCGCAAGGAATGGAGCACCAGTTTGAGAAGACGCTTTTAAGATTCAAACGAACATAACGAATTTTACGAAAATATGAAAACCGAAATTATAAACGTTTCTAAAGCTTAAATACTATCTCATATGATGCTTCTTGTAATGAACCTGGAGTTCAACTAGTGGATAGAGCTGTACAAAGCAATTGGCAAGGGTATGACAAGGCACTGGAACCAAAATACTGAAGACATTCTGCAGAAATGATCTGTATTAAAGAAGTAATAACTCCATAAGGTCATCCGAGCCATCCACAGTTCCCGTGCTTCCTCAGTCAGTCCCATTCAGCAACAGTAATTCTTTTGAAATTTCTGAATTCGTCCATATTTACATTTGACAATTTTATACATTTCTAAGTACAAGTGCTTAAAAAATTTTATCTTGAATGTTCTCAAAACTAAAATTTCTATGAAATTGTACATTATCAGAAATGTACAAATAACATTTCCTTAACAACAGCTCCCAATTTTCCAATGAAAATGAATATTTAGAATCATGTTTTAGTATTGTTTAATGTTCTTAGGGTCTTATTTCAATTTCACAATAAAAACACTGAGGAACAAAAAATGTGAAAAAATATAATTTAGACACCGAGCCACCAGCCAGGCAGTGGAGCTGGGGAGCCGCCGAATAGCTCGCCAGCCACTAATGAGATTAGTAAACCAACTAGTACGAGAAAAGTAGTGCCATTCTGTATCAGCACTAAAATTTTATGGAATTTATTTCTCAATATACATTTTTCACGGTGTTACAAGCATGCATTTCAAGATTACAAACGCATAATTCAGATTCTGTTACTAGAAATCTGAAATATTGGCTTCTTTAAAGAATATAAGGTATATTTTATATTAAAAACAGAAGGAAAGTTGTTATAACTTCGGTGTGATAAATTCGAAAACAATTATCCTTCTATTGACTTGCAAAGCCCTAACAATTTTGGCTGCCCTACTACTCGGCAGCTCATTGCAAATTCTTTGACAGTTTTTAATGATGAACAATGTGGTAAAGATGATTTCACTTGAACGTGTAATCATTATTGACACCCACATACGGTTCTTGAATCTGCGAATAATGAATCAAAAATCTTGAACAACAGATAGGAAGAATACCTTCACCATCAATCGCAACAAAGTCAACTTTAAAATAACACTCAACAAAAAGTACTTCACTTCCAATAAATTAATACCAGATATCAAATGCACAAGAGCATTCAAAAGTGTCTCAGAGATCACTACAAACCAAAGTAAGTATAATAATTCTAAAAGAAATTGCTTAGTGGACTCAACGGGATAATGAAGCTATGCTCTCAGTTATATTTTACGTACAAATAATGCTCTAACAGATCTATCAGATTCAACTAAAATTCCTCAAATTAATGTCGCAAAAATGCTTATAATATTCCAAATTTATTTATAAAATCAACGAGTTAGCCTATAAGAACTTTTCTTCCAATACAAAGAAAAACCACTTCTTAACTGTTTTTCTTTTACAATTGACGGTTTTATAAATTTTCGCAAGATCTAAAGGAAACAATATTTTACTTAAAGATAACCATCTAGGAAAACAATTTCAACGGCAAATAATGATGTCCCAGTTCATATACAAATGAATAAATAAAATTAGAACTAAACTATAATTGCCCAATATTTTCAGATCAGTGACTAATTATGAATAGAGAAAAATTAGAAGTGTGTTCTATTCAATATTTAGACAACAATCATAATCGTGCAATATCTCAATTGAATCTGTTGCTTAGCAGGGTAGTTAAAAATAAATTTAAAAAAGTTAATGCATACATCATTAATCATACACAAGCAAATTGCTAGCTTGAAACCACAATGTGCATGATGTTTAGACAAACATCGCTTTTCCTATTGTTCAAAACCAAAAGGTTATTCACACAAAAGGTAAAGAAAGTTACAGACGATGTAAAACATTTAAAACAAAAACAAAGTTTACCTTCGTTCTCTAAAATATCAAAATTCAATTTCCAAACAACGTCCACCAATTATTCAATCTACAATAGCATCTACGTCTAATCAAATCAATAATTTTCAACTCAATATTAACAATATTGATAATTTTCCTACATTTTTTACATTATCTAAAAATTCACAAAATATTCTCAATGATAATTTGCTTCTACAAAACAATCTCCAACAAATTTAAATTTCAATAATCCCCAAAAAATTAATTCCAATTTTGACATAACAAATGCGTTAATTCGCCAAATTCAACAACTATTCTACCAAATCTTACCAACAATAATAAATAATGGACGTCAATAATGGGCGTCATGGAATCCAAACATAAGAAATTTAAACTAGAATGTCAACGGGCTTCAAAAACAATTTTATGAATTCAAACACTTCCTCCCTGCTCATGAAATAGATATTGCTTATTGAACTGTAAGCAGGGAGAAAATTCGAAATAAATGTTACTCAAAATTTGCAATTTGAGCTGCAATTCCAATTTTTAATATAAGCATTTCAAACTTTTCCACGCATCGAAAGTCGCCACTCTAATTATTTAATATATTCTCCATCTTTTGCATATAAGCAAATATTGTTTGGAGGATTTGATTTTATTATATGATTCAAAAACTTTCAAGACCGTTCATGCCGAAACTGAACTAATTAATTTAAAAAATGTTTAAAATCTTTAAATTATTTCACTCAAACGTTTTTTACAGTATTAATAGTTTTTGATTAATTTTTAGTACAATATGTTAGCAAAGCTGAAACATTTTTAGAGCATGTCCTACACTCTCAGTACTGAAGTTATTTCTTTCTTAAAGGAACCTAGTTTCCAAAATTAGTAATTTACTTAATTTTATATACACATTTTTCAAAGCATTCACGTAATTTACGTGTAATTGGAAGTTATATCATTTGCATTTTTCGATTAATCGCTGAAGTGTTCGTTGAGGAAAAAGAGCAATATAATAATATAGTGTAACAGTTACCAGTAACACAAAAAAGTCTGCTGTGTTAGCACACCTACTTCCTATTCGTATATTTTTCCACTAGATCTCTCTGTGTAATGTAATATCCCTATGTAGTATTTGAGTAACTACGAGTGCCCGTCCCCGTGCACGGGTGCAACACCCGTGCGTCAGTCACTCATGGTTAGACCACTTCCCATGCACTAAATAAGACATGAGGTATCATTCGTCGCGGCTCTGTCTCCTGGAGGGGAACTCATAATTTATTTTCAATTACCCTCAGAATTTTCTAAAAACTTCCAAAAACGGTTTTTGCGTGTTTAGCGTTGTGATCTTAGTGAGCAGACAGGGAATCAAACCAACGTCAAATAAAAAGATCGATTCAGGTGGTGTTGATTAAACCCTAGCACGCAAATGCAATTTTCTCTTTACGTTGCCATAATTTTCTCCCACAGGGATGCGAACAATCAGTGTTGCCATTCTCATTGAAGAAAACTATGGCGTCTCAACAATCGAAAACTGCAACAAGTGAATCGCATGGCAGAACTATCAGTGTTACTGCTTTAGAATTACACACAAGAAGTGGAGTGTTTCACCCGTATTTTTAATAATAAATTTGCAAAAAAGTACTTTCTGTATTACTTATGAACTTACGTGATGTATTACTATTTGAAATTATTACATATGAAGAACTTTATGTGAATATGGTAAAACCAGAACTGTGAGTAGTGCAAGAGAATAGAAGCAAATCTTATTGGATTTTTCATATTTGTTCTTAAAGGTTGATACACACATTTTCAAATGAATGTGACTAGCAACTTATTCTTATTAACTTCAACACCACATCCATTAAAATATACCACAATTAACCCTTATTCATCTTTTAATGTTTATATAGATTCGCATACAAAATGATTAAGAAATTAATTTCAGACGTAGAAGGAACACAAATCAGACTAAGTTTGTGGAGTTTTAAGCTCTTCAAAAATTAGGGGACAAAAATGTGAAAGTCAGAAGCAAATTCAGGGATGAATCAAATGTAGTTGTAGAAGATTTTGCGAGAGAATTTTAGGAAGGAATTCAGAATGATCGTATATTATGATAACGCTGAAGAACAGCTTACAAGTAACATTTTATGTAAATTTTGTGTCTATTAGCAAAAAAAGGGTAAAATAATATAGCTGGGCTTAATTCTATGTATTCGCTTCATTCACACCTGCAAGTATTTTTTACGGTAATTGAAATTGCATTACTACCACTTCGTTTCCCGAATTCAGGTAAACATTATTGAAAAATGTTAAGATATTTTATTCAAAACATTATAAATCCTTACCATACATGTTACCGTACCTTTTGTTATTCTCTCCTCTCACCGACGCAAGAAATTAATAAGCAATTAAATTCAAAATAAAGTAGACTTCTTAAATTGGCCATAGCTTATACTTCCCTCTTCCTTTTAGTATGTTTGACACCCGCCAGCGGAACACTGAGCTGATGTCGAGTTTTCGTACACGTTAAGAAATTCCTGCAACGACAACATTACGCGTAGTGACGAAGAGTTGCAGATCACTGTCAAACGCTAGTAGTACTTATACCAGACCGCAGATTTACATGATTCAGGGATTCTAATGTTGATCGCACGGCATGACAAATTTCTCAGTTATTGTAGTGATTATTACGAAAAATAGTGCAACATGTTTTATACCTGCTACAATAAAATGGTTGCAAGAAATTGAGATTTATCTCTGTTGACGACTAAAAGAAACATATTTTCTGGATATTCTCCATATTTTTGTGCATGCGTACTCGTATGAGCGATATTTATATTTTAAATTATTTACCTGTCATGCTGACAAAATCTTCAATTGAATGTTTCCTTTAATACTTCGAATTATCCAAATCAGTGCTTTTTCACAACCTGTAGAGATACGAGTAATCATGAAAAAAATGTTATTGTAATATTGTTTATTACATGAGCTTTATTCGTATTTTTGCAAGGAGAATTGAAGTGTCTGCAGCAGCAGCAATCACTATGTTAATATAACTGTCTCAATTAATTTTCTCGTGTAAATATGTGTACAATGGGCGTGCTAAAGAATTGACACCGCGCGTAAGGCTCATGAGTAACATCACCGACGTATTATATATATAATATATTATATAATAACATATATATTATTCAAGCTTTCCTTGTTGCTTTGAATTTTTTCTTTTTCTCTTACGGGCTCATGATATGAAAAACTGTGCTGAAAAACGTGTATTAGATAATACTAATAAATAACGTAACTCACCGATTGTGAGCATTTTAAACTTAGCATTCGGCATTTTAAGCCCATTTTTACACTGAACTTGCATATTGTGTGCGGAGTGTTTTCTTGAAGCCATTTATTTTACATGTAGAAATGTAGTAGGGTCGAATATTGGAACAAATCAATCAGATCTGCTTGACTTCTGCGCAGTAAGTACCCCACCTGTCTTCGCAGCCTTCAATCAGTTGCGCCTATTCCGATCCGCCATGCAGCGTAGTTCTCGGAAGGGAATTTAGCGAAATAAAAAAAAATGGTCTCCCTCGCAGATTCCTTCGTAATTGCAGGTCCCATGAATTCTCGATCAACTCGCGATTTCCGTGTACTGAACTCGAGGCCCCTCCACACGACATCGATAAGTGGCAGGAGACAGCGGACGCAATATTCGTACGAGCGAGCGCCGCCAGTAAGTGATTACAAGCCGTCGGGGGCGAGGCGGGGTGGGGGCGGCGGGGTCACGCTGAAACCGAGGGGCGTCCGGAGCCCGCCACGAGGCGAGCGCGGGGCGACGCGGGGCGGAGCGGGACGCCGGCAAGGTGAGGTAGGCGCGGGTGGGTGCGAGCCAGGAGGTTGCGCCGCGCTGCGACAGGGGTCGCGCAGGCGCCGGGGCAGTGGGCGTCCACGCATTCCAAAGGCGCACAAGCCGAACACTCATACACTCTGAGTAAATTCCTTCAATATTCTCACGGGTTGGAACAATTAGAAACCTCATTTAGACTGTCCGCCTTTCGAAACTTAATTCTTTCCTCATCTCTGATGAATTATTTACAAATATTTATTACCACCCTGATGATTGACGATTGATTGATTGTTAATGATTCCGGGCGCGTCAACTGCTAAGGTTGTTAGTCCTGTGAGTGTAGTGCATGGTTTCGTCGTAAGGTGGCGGTGTCTTCCCCAGTGGATGGCGAGTTCGACGCCGTCCTACCGTCGCCTAGCAGGGTTTTCCCCAACGAGGTATAGGAGTGTCGAATCAGTAGGGCACTGCCCCAGCCGAGACAAGCTCTAAGCTCCCGACAGGACTCCTGGCATGTGTGGTAGTGTAGTGCGGGTAAATGTGGGTGTTAGTAAGGAGTGCGGATCTGACAGGGAAGGGGAAGGGGAAGGAAAGATGCGCGCGGCCCGTAGTCCGTTTGTTAGGGTGCTCCTCCGGCATTCGCCTAGTGTGATCGGGGGAAAATTCCAAAGAGAGCAGCCGGCCACTACTATTCATTACGGACAGAGAATGAATTCTAGCTAGTGTCTAAAATCCTGTCGTCGGACCTCAACCTAGAGCCTCCCGATCAGAGGCACTGCAGTGACACGAGTTGATGCCCTGATCTCTCTCAGTATATATATATATATACATATATATATATATATATACATATATATATATATATATATATATATATATATATATATATTTGCAGAGTTGCTTCATCCTCACCCTTCAATTTTAACTGTGAGTGGTTATCAACAGTGTGTATTCGACTCCTGGGGTCAGAGGTTTCCTCCTGGCATTTTCCCCGTGCCATACAGCCACTTTTCTGCGACTTCGTGATTCTTAGGGGGTAAATACCAAGGATTGACAACACAAAACTTCTGGGACTACAGATTGAAGAAAGGCTTTTTAATGTCTTATTTGCTATCGATATGACCACACAGTTTAATGTAATTGGCCTAATTATTTTAGCTACGTATTAATAATAACAATTATTATTATTATTACAATTATAATAATTATTATTATAATAATGTCTATCTAGAATTATTATTATAATGTAGATCATGCAAATTACAGAATTTCTTCGTAGTTTACAATTTAAATATTTGTGTGTAGGTAACATTATGAAAGCAATGTACTTAATTAGAAATTATAAAATGTTGTTTAAACAACATTCAATGAATACCTACTCTAAGTTTGATTTTGATACTGTATTATTGTTTATGAAAACAGATATGCATGTTATGACTTCTAGGCTGTCCGGGTGACGTCGCGTCGTTGGCAGATAGGCCGACGTTTCGCCTGTCATGTCGCAGGCTTCTTCCGGGCGGACAGCCTACAAGTAATGAACACGAGCCGCAGATGCCTACATGTACAGACATGCATGTTACAAACGCTGGAAAAATTACAACTGTCACAATTACTTTTTGGGGAATTTCTCCATAAAATAATTTCTACAAATGTTGTCAATGTTTCTCATACTTATTTAGTTCAAGTGGTTTACTGTTATCTGTTATTATAAATACAAAATGAAATTGTAATGTTTGGTTTGTAGATTTGAGTATCCTTAACTTCGGATCCTTGAAGAATAACAAATGCCATAAAAACACCTTTTAATTTGAACAGTAAAATAGAACTAAATTTTTTCAGTGTAAGATTTAGAATTTATTACTGAGATACAAACAAAATATGAGCTTTTCCCCCACTAGTTAACTTCTTTCAACTCTCAATATTTGGATCAATTTAACAGAAATTAACTTTCTTTGGATTGTGGATGGAATAATCTCTTCCTTTTTGTTTGCGTAAATTTTTACTTCGAACAGATAGCTCTATAATATAGATGAATGTTTCAGTTAGATAATAAAAATAATACATTGATCTGAACCAAGAAATAAACACACGCATTTTTGTTGAACAATTACTGTCACTTGCTAAAGTTCATATGAAAATGAAATTGATATATTTCAGTTTGAAAAGAGACATTGTAGTTTAATGGCCGAATGAAACTGGCTAAAAAGAAAACCGTGCATTGACAGTAATATACAGAATAAAAATATAAAACTATGGAATGTAAGTTCCAAACTGTTAAGCGACAACAGTAAAACTTGTAAGTTAGAAGGTAATATGGGATGTAAGATATGTTTTACTTCTATCATAAGACAATAAGATGCTGTACGGCATTCATTTTGTTGCAATTCGTTTCTATCATTCCCTCTGAACACATTTTACATATCCTTCCTCGATTGGCAATCATTATCTCCACAATACGCTATTTAAAATTGAAGTGTACTGTAAAAATTAACATTTCGTTATGTTCGAGAACGTCTCACGACATTTGCAAGAAAAAGACAATGCGATCATCACACAATGGATACATATGAATATTTTATTACTACACCATTTATTCTTCTCAATCACACATATGAAATGTTGGATGTAGTAGACAATGGCAATGTATTATGCATGTGTCAGTAGCACACTCAAGAGGAGGGGCCTCACCTGAGTTCCCTGAAGGACCCTCCCCCACTGAAGCAGTTGATACATATCCGCAATGGTATCGTTTTTACTAATTATCTATGGTAACGAAATTTATTCAATATATCATCTATATACGTTATAAATAACTATAAATCAACATTTTTTAACTTCAACATAATACGTTATTTATATGAAAACTTCAAGTTGGCTGGACATCGTATAAACACCTGCCTTTCAGAGACAAATTCTAGTTGCTCTATAGTGTTTACTATTATTATTTCTATTATTTTTGCATTCAGAAGCGAAATAGTACATTATGAAAAGATAGTGTAACGATGGGTATTAATACACGAGTGTGATATTACGATCCTATTAGGAACGAGCGAATATTGTAAACTGCACAGGAGTATATTAATACATCAATTTCACTTGGTACTTTTTTCTCGACTTATGGCAATTTTTATAAGTTAAACATTTACATTGAATCGTGTTGTGGCAGTTGAAACGCATGATTCAGACAAGGTAGCTTTGATTTAGAGCGCTAGTCAAATAGGATCCAAGAGAAATTACGTTCCAATTTATTTGAAATTATATTCCACGTAAACAATTACTAATAATAAAATAAATTACAACTGACAAGCATAATATAACATTAAATGCAATTTTAAACTAAACAATCGAAGTAAACATTTACTAGAACGATTCTCAATGATTAATTGTCAACACTTGGTTCGTAAACGTTTCGGTGATCGGTCAAGAACCCGTATCGTAATGAAATATGTATCGTAATAAGCATCATTATGCAACGGTTTGCAGCCATTGAATCATAGAATCATACAATGGGGGAGTAGAAAAATAAAGATTCGGATACCCGTGGTTAAATATCGGGATACCCGCCGCGATGTATGCCCGAACAGCCACCGAGTTCGGCCCACCGTGCGGCGTCGGCGCCGGCGAGGGCGGCGCGGTCCGGCTGTCATGGCTACCGGGGGACGGCGGCGGCGGCCGGCGGCGGCGGCGGCGGCGGCGGCGGCGCGGCGGCGGCGCGCGCCAAGGGAAGGCAGAGGCGGAGGTGCCGAACGCTTCAAATAAATCGAAGCGGCGGCGGCAGCGGCGGCGCGCGGCGAGTCGCCCCGCTGATTGCAGGCAGGGGCGTTATTGCGCCCCGCGCCCGCGCCCGCCCGCGCCGCCCTCCTCGCCCGCCCCATTGGCGAGTCCGCGCCGCGCCGCGTCTTGCCGGGCCGCCCCGGATCAAAGCGAATCAGACATCTAATTACAGGCGTGTAATGAAACACCGCGCGCATCGCCACGGCCGCGGCGGCCGCCGCTATCTTCCCCGGCGGCGAGGGAAATAGCCGCCGGCGCGGAAACGAATAAAATATGAATTAACGGACCGCCGAACGCAAATATCGGCGCGTCCCCTCTCCGCCTCGTCCCTCTCCGCCCGCTGAGCACGCGCCCGCGCCGCGTTTTTCAGCGGCACCGGCACCGGCGGCGGCGACGGCAGCGGCGGCAGTGACTATGAGGAGCGAGCGCCGCCCAGCTGCTGGCGTGGCGAGAGGGCGAGGGCTCTGCCCAGCGCTCATCAACGGAGCAACTGACCTATGAGCCTCCGCCCGCCAGCGGGGCTCCCGCACACCCCAGTGAGCAGAGGCGGCGACAGTGCATTATCTCTGCACTAGACACAAAAGGAAATGATGTAGCTGGTTCCCCATGTACCATACTTAGGAGCTCCTTACTACTGCCCAATGAAAACTTGAAGTGCGTACACAGATTATTAGGACTCTTCAGTATTATCATACAAATGTCATATAAAAGCTTCATATCAATCGCTTAAGGCCGTATGCCGGGTTCGTCTCTAGTCTTGCATCCCAGATATAAATGTAAAATTTGCCGTCCTTTATTTTTGTAATTTATTGACAATTGAGGAAGTAGGAAATAGTTCCTAACATTTGGAGAAAGTAAAATTATTAATTTACTACTTCTTGTAAATAAGAAACATGGGCTCTCTTTACATCATGTTAGTTTTAGATTCCTTAAAACTGACCATGAAAATACATTCATGTTAAGTTAGGATTAGAGTTAAAGTTTATATGAAGAAAAAGTTCAGAATGTATAATATACGAGTATGTAATACTCGTATATTATATATTTAGTATGTGTTATTGATATAATAATAGTATTTAAATATATTATTGAAATATAGCGTGCAGATGCAATCCTCACCACGGTGCAACGCACTACCATCGTACATCGCACTTAACTCAGAAACGATGCCCTTTTAGTGTCTTAAAATCTTTTGTGCCTCCTAATGGGAAAAAGAGTTTTGTATTTTTCTCTAATCTACAAAATAAGACATTTTTATTCCAAGCTTAGCATTTCAGTGAAAAATACTTCACTCCATATTTGCGTTTGTTTACATGAAAAGCATACCATTTATAATAGTAATAACAATTCACACTCATGCTCAATTTTTTTAAAAAAATCATGGTTATTACAGGGAATTAAGGCAAGCAACATACGCTAACGACGTATTTATACACTCAGCAGATGATGTAATAGGAAAAAAGTCAAGAAAATGTATGCAATAATTATACAGGCATACTGTTCCACAAAAGAGCCTCAATACTTTGACAATTTAATGAAATACGATTGAATTTAGACCACTGAGTGAGCACTAGAGAGCATTAATCACTCTTTTTGTGGTTGTTCGTGGCTACTCCAAGAGATTTAATGATCGTCTCCAAACGGTTACACATCTTTACTTAAAATGTCACTTTAGACGGAATCATCAGTTTTATAGCAACCATTTATCAGCCTCCTCTGATGTACTATGATGTGTTATACGTTGTATGTTATCGGGGTTATGTCTCAATTTTTAATGAACAAATAAAGATACGTTCTTATCAGCAGTATACGTCTGAAGTCAGAGATATCCAACTAAAGAACTGAAAGCAAGCATCAGAATACTACTCCTTCATTTATCATCATGTGTTCCCATGAGCTAGGTACTCGACGTCATTCACAAATGTATATGTGTTAATGCAGTAGAATGTCTCAAGACATTCATAATAGAAACGATTAACATTCCTCTGAATATTTGTTTGTTACTCATTTTAATCTTCTCTACCTGATTAAATAATGATATTGCATCACTTCAAATTAGTACAGGTAAATGCGAAAATGAAAGTTTCTAAGTTCTTCTTTATTTGTAGTGCGATCACACGTTTAACATCTACTAGGTATATAGATGTATGGTATAAGAAGGTATAAGAAGTTTATGTTGATGTACCGTAAACCCCAAAATTATGATCACACTTTCCTACGTTTAGTGACTTCAATTCATGAAAATAAAAACTTATCGCACGAAATATTCATTTTCTGCATCGCAGCCACATTCCAGGATGACTGGACAACGGCATACCATAGAGACAATAAAGCCAGGACTCGATTTCACCCAGTAACTACCAGTCAATAAAAAAGCGATGGCTTGGCCGCTCCTGGTTCCGCCGTGGCGCGCCGGGCCGGGCTGGGCAGGGCCGGGCCGGGCGTTTCACGTGGCATAACCGCAGTGAAGCTGCACCACTTCCGGAGCGCGCTCAAAATGGCGCTCCGCACAAACGCAAAAACGCAGCGTTGCCTTTTGAGGACACTAATCAAAAGCGCTCGCGCAGAGTCAATGGATAATGGCCGCACTCGGCGCGAACCTAAACGCTTCGGCGCTGGCGAATGCCGCACAACGCCAACGACTATTCATCAAAACAGCTACAACACTGCGAAGCTTCCTGAAAAAATTCACGTCCGATTATGTATTTCCTGGACCTGTTTTGGAAAAATCAATTGGGTCGCATTGGCACGCGCGGTTCTGCAACCTGATAATTCAATTTGCTGTTATACTCAACTGCATATTTCTGGCTTGTTTCAGTATATGTGATTTGTGAAGGTATGTTGGAATCTGGTTCAAGCATATGGAAGGTATTCTGAAAAAGTTTTCATTAGATAGTGTGAGAATGTACCACATTTTAACGTTTTCTAAGTCGAAGCATTAAATAATCGAGATATTAACTGGAAATATACACACATCATTGCTTTAAACGTCATATTTCAATTTCGGCACATAATTTCGTTTTTTTTTCTTTTAAGCAAAAGGTAGATATATTTATACGCTGCACAGTCTTACTCCGTCCAGAGGAGTGAGACTATTTCAGTCAACATTTTTGCACCTAAAGAGTAGAGAATTCATCGTGGCACATTCCCTCTCACCTTCCCACAAAATGATCTTAACCGAAATCGAGTTAAGGAAATATGTAGAAATCAACTGCGTCAAATTCGTCATTCACCTGACTTATCTTCCGTTAACCCTTCATTTTAAGACTTTCTACATCGTTTCAGAAACGTTTAGGGTTTCGTCTTTCGTAAAGAAAAGCAGCAAATCATTTCCCTTCGAACAAAAAAAAGTAGTATTTGTCCCAGGCACAAGCAAATTCTTTTCTTTTAACCGAGAGGCGAGCAATTCTGAGACGGTTTTGGAGGGATTAAGGTCCCTGACGATATCAATCAACTCATTTTGGTCGAAACATTCAGGTCTTGATGGAGTACTAAAAAATCACAATAAATATTTTCATATTCCTAACCTTCAGACATTTAAATTTTGTCTTCATTGAGCTCTTCTAAAGTGATGGAATGATGGAACAGTTGAATCAAGGTCAGGATATGTCCGTTTGCTACGATTGTTTTGATTAATACCACTATGATGGCAAGAAAAAAATAGCAATCATTAATATGGCTTTTAGGTTCCCTACAAATCATCGATGCGCCAAATCGTAGACTTCTTGTACTATTTTTCCACTGTCGCAAATGTTTCGTACATATCTTGCACACAATATGAGAAATCCACATCTTGAACCGCAAGCTTAACACTGATATCACTCAAATATACCCTGTTTATGAACATAATTAAATTTTCGTGAGAAAGAGTACTCAGCGCATGTATCACAAGACATCTGGACTATTCAATCTCTGTTTTATTCAGGAAGACAAACACACAATTAATAAATAGGTGAAACGTAGGTTACCTCGTACGTATCTGCGAGAAGACTAAAGATGGAAATGAGTGTGCATTAGATGCAACCGCATTCACTTCAGGGGTAATAAATTTAATCAAAAACGAAAAGCTGCTTGGTGTAGCTGGTGACTTTTTTGATGATAGAAAGACAGGCTGAAAAGCCTTTGCAAAATGACCAATTTTACGGCAGATAAGAAGACATTGGATTATTGTGATTAAGGAACGGAAAGTTTTATTTCTAAATGCATGACTAGCACAAAAGAGATGAGAAAGAAACAGTGCACATTACTAGAAAGGAGCGGGGAATTCAAATTTTTAGTTTATAATTACTAAGTAATAATGAAAGACTATACATTTTGAGTCAAAATGAACTATGATTCCGAAAGTAACGAAAATCCTTTTTTAATTCTATCTTCAAAACTAGAGCTGTTAGCATTTTTAGAATCAGCGCCCCTGAAATACCTATAATAAGCCCTAAAATTGCAGGCACCAAAAAAGTTTTTTTTGTTGGCTTGTGTTATGTAATAGTCTCCCATTTCTGATGTAAACACGGACTAGGCCTGAAAATGCGAAATACACAGAAATAATAGATCACTAGCTATATCACACTCCCACCTTAAGTGTTGTAGTTTTAATAACTGCATAATAATTCTCAAAAGCAGTATGATAAACAAACACCTCTTTTGAGGCGTTATCTTTTAACACGTAGCTATCGGCATATAATCTTGCTTAGTCACATTCATCGTACACTGAAGTCCAGCAAACGAATCAATATCAACAATTCCTGATACAGCAAACGCACACTAATTAGGTAAATGCATTCACAATGACCTTTGTCTTAAAAATGCATAATTACTTCTAGAGATTACGACTTTCCAGAATCATGCTATTAATTTCTAGAAGTTAGAAACTGCAAGGTTTCGATAGCCGTCAGTAGGATGCATTAATCTCAAGAAATGATGACAGGCACATTCTTGCCCCAAGAGGCACTGTCTCTCCCCATTTGATTGTATGTATTAATTCATAATGAATCATTTTCGAGGCAAATAAACCTTATTGCAAGTTAAAATACTTCCTAAATACTAACGGTAAAAATTATTTTATTTTGGTAAATTGTCGGGTCACTTTCAAGATTCCGATAGAGAATAATAATGGTAAAATTTATCTTTTTCGCAAGCTAAACCAAGCGCCGACATCTTATTTGTCATATCACCTTCTCCAGTATTATTCACAACATCTGGCACTTCGGAATAATGAGCTTCTGAACTTTTCTGGTAATCGATCCTTGTGTATCTAGATTCTCCTCTTTCTCTTTTGATATAAAATAAACTCACGTTTCCGTTCCACCATTGGATTTCTAGAAACAAATTTTGTCTTGAAAGATCTTCACTGAACTTTCTTTAAAATTTTGAGCATAAAACTAACAAATATATAAAATTGTTAAGTTGAAAAGAGCACGGCCCAGAGAGACTTCCAAATTGCGTTGAAGCTCAGAGGTCGCAATTGGGATTGTTTACAACTCGAAACATCAGCGTGAAGAAGCGTATGGTGAGATGTGATCCTGTCAATAAAGAGGGGGGGAAGAAAACATGGCCGGGAACATTGTTTTGTAAATTCAGAACCGCTGTTGGGCAGTTGAAAGGCAAATATATAACCACAATTCTCAGACTTGCGGGGTGATAGGCGTGCTCGTGGGCGAGGGTACCATTGAAGGCACGTTTCTTCAGTTTTTCACGCTGATTAAAATGAAAGCTGACTATTTCCTGGAAGATTGTTAATTTTTTTTATTCCCAGTAACATTTTTCCTCGCTTCATTCCCAGTAACTTAAAAAAAAGTCATCTAACGTTTCAGCCTTTTACCTTACCACTTTCCCAAGGTACAAATTTTACAAAAATCAATTTCTTTAAATTTTCAAGTAATTAAAAGTGAAACAAATTAGGAATTAACGGGACAGTTTTAAGATTCAAAAATAAAATTGAACCTAATACTTATTGTTATTTAAGACCCTTCTTCAAAACTAAATATCAATTATTACACGTAATTGTATTATGTCGATGAAAAAGTTATGTAAAGATATAATAATTTGTAACTTGCTACATTTCTCTATTTATTCACGTGCAGGCTCCCTTCGGTTCTGTGAAGACTTACTGAGTTTACAATGAGAGAATGAGTATATTTAAAGGTGTGTTTGACTCTAGCAGACAAATGGCCTAAAGCTCTTGTTTAGGTTGTATTTTATAGCTTGAGTAATTGAAATGATTTTAAGAAACCCATACTTTATTTAATAGAAATTTATATAATTAGACCTGATGTCCTCTTCCAGTACACTTATATTAAACCACTTATATTAAGCCAACGGCCGATCTTCAGCGGAACCATTAGTGACAGCTACAAGCTAGGTCGTTTCAATGTACTAACACAGGTTGAGAATTTACATTTTTAACGAAATCTGTTCTTCAAAATTAGATCTTTAAATAATGTCATGACATGTGAATATAGTCAATTTAGAAAAGATAAAAGAGATTTACAGAAAATCGTCTCCAATTTTTTCTTTAAACTTTTTGTTCGAATAGATAAATTGATTGTCATAAGTGTCATTTTCATTAAAACTTGTTTTCTCGAAACTTTTACTACGTAGGGTTTTTAAAAAATCTCTCATATCTCTACTTGCATTATAGAATTTTATTGTCTACAGAAATCATGACGTTTCAATTGCAATTTTTTTCAGAGGGAGATAAAGGCCCATTCATAATGCAAACGTAAACATAAAGCATAGCGCATATACATAAACATAACATAAGTGATTAGAGTGAAGTATTCACAATGTCTAACATAAACTAAGCAAAATGAGAGTATCTATTGGCTGTGAGACATCTGATTTATATGGTTGGATGTGAGAATCGATTTCAAGGTATCGACTGTGTCCATGGCCCATTTAGCGTTAGTTCTTTTACCGACTTTGCTCCAATTTCGATTCTCGAGTCACATTTGAGTTCTCATTCAGTGATTGGTTAATTTTTATGTTTTACTTCAGCATAAGCCCAGAAGTTTGAAGCTTGCAAGCTTTTAAGTCAACGTCTTACGCGTTTTGCTTATGCGAACGCATTAGGGACGAGTCCGCTTATGGACGTAGTCCTAACTTTTATGTTAACGTCATGCTTATGCTTATGTTTGCATTGTGAATGGGCCTTAACGCAGCCTATGACACACTCTTTATCTTCCGAAAAAACATTTCGAAGATATTTGCTGATCAAGTCAGTGACCAAGTCAGGTGGCCCACTCCGTAAAACTATCCATTTGTCTACCTATTTATCAACCACAACACACACACTAGTTCATGTAGACTTCTTTTTCAGGACAAGTATGGTCTTCTAATCCTTATCTCCTCTTTCGACTTCTATTGTTCCCACCACCCTCACCACATTTCCGCCTTGTCTAATTCCGCCCGGGAGTTCTTTCACGTGATCTCTGTGGTGGTCGCCGCCCCTCCTTTCAATCTTTGCGTTTCTGGCTGGCAGCAGCCTGTTCGCGGGGACCAGCGCGTCCTACATCCGTCCCTCCTGTCCTCCCTTCCCCACCCCGCTGCGCCGCGCGCCTCTGGGAGAGCGTGCCATAAAAATTCGGCGGCCGAAGCGAAGCACGGGCCCTTCAATCGATCCGAAGCGTGACGGCTGCGCTAAAACAACTTGACATTTGATTTTAAATAGAAAAATGCTCCCGAGTGTGACGGGTGGTTCGCTGTCGGGTAAAAATTCTCCGGTTTAACGGCCAGCGGCGACGGAGGCGGAGGGGGGGCAGCGGCGGAGCGAGAGGTGGGGGCGGTGCAGAGCTGTAGTGACGGCCGCCGCCGCCCCCGGCAGCAGCGTGGCCTCCGGGGCAGAGGCGACGCCGGAGGCGGAGAGGTCAGCCACTGGGGGCGCAGGAACCGAATGCTCGTCCGCCTGCTGCTCGCTGACTCGTCAGTGCGATTGCTCGGTCTCTCACTCGACCGTTCGTTCCTTCGCCCACCTTCGTCCCCTCACCCTTCCGGTCGCTCACCCGACCATTTTCTCATCGGCCTACTTGGGCGCTCATTGGACTGACGGTTCTTTCTTAATTTTATTTTGACAGTGCCACTCAGAGCATGGCGGTCAGCACCTTCGCTTGACATCTCCGGCAACTAACACACGCATCCTGGTCACTTTGTGACACAAACGGAGAGGTGACATTTGGAGGCAAAGCAGCCGATTTTCATGAGTTACTTTTACTTCTCTACCGCTTATTCCATCGATGCTCCATAATTATGCATACTCATTATTATCATCCATCGTAAATATTTGCCGTCTCTAATACCAGCTCTGTTATTGAAGTGACTTTTTGCGTTGCGTAGAATTCGTTCGTAACATTGGGAATTGCTTTATGTCGTAGTTAGAGACTGAAACATTCGTTGAAGGAATGGCTTGTGCTCCAAACTTACAACTCAGAACTTGCTGCAGATGAGTCGTAGGAAACAAATTAATGTAAAATATACCTCGACATTAGATGTCTCATTGTTTGATAAACAATACAGGCACGCACAATATGAAAAGTTGTCAGATCCAAAATCTTGATAGGTTTCTCGATGTATGTCGACAAAGTGAATCCGAATCTGCATCCATATTTGTGCCACCACCCTCCAGTTTCTTTTAAATCGCGAAAAACACCCATGACATTATATTTCTTTTTTTGTTTGCGGTTGGTTGTTGTCAGTTTTTTATGTCGTGTTTTCAGTGCATTTAGCTTTACCATTCAAAAAGTTAAAAGAAAAAAATGGAAGCGTTTTTTAAAACAATCTTGTAGTTAAATTTGCCTATTTCATACAAAATTACGCGGAAATAATTCATATTTTGGAATGAATACTAGCAAAGAACCTCATTTAAGATCTATTTTTGTAAATATATTTTGTTAAGAAGAAAAATCTTAACCTTTAATATTTTTGTTGTAGGATAACGCTAAAAAACGTTATATTTGTAATTTTCGGACATTTATCAATTTTTTTTTGAGAATCGAACCTGGTATATTAATAAGCGTTACATTGCTCTATATGAGAACAACAATTTCAAGAAAAAAATTTGACCCATTTTCGAGGAAATTTTGAAAATATCGATAGGACTGCATGTAAAGTACTCCTGCAAAAACAAAATAGACTGTACATTTTAAATTCAAAAGACCGCAATATCAACGACATCAATCGGGGAATACCAATTTTGGTGAAAAGCTTGCCGACAGTTTAGTCGCTAGTATTGTTCGTAGACGGTTAGACAGATGCATATATGTTAAAAGAAGTTATTTACAACATGCCACATGAATTATTCACTTTTTCGGTAACAGGGACCTACAATACGTCATTTTTCGGCAAACATCGCCGCAGCAACTTCCTCTATACTACGTAAGTAGTTTGCAAGAAAGTAAGTGTGAGAAAATGCAACTTTAGTAGAAACGACTCACATTATTACAATAAATACGGGGAGAACGATTCTTACGGGGAGTCTTACGTGAGGGCATTAAGAGATTATTCTCCTCCGAAAACAGGCTTCAATTTCAGAAAATTTAACAAATTTGCGATTGGTTACAACTGATGTGAAAAAGTAGTTAAAGTTCATACAATATATATCATTCAGTTCATAGCAGTTATCAAATAATGTAACATGAGATGGATAGGGAATGTCTTAACTATTATGTAGAATAGAAATGTTAGAAAAACTATTCGATAGCAATGTCTGAAATATTGTATACATTCAATTAGACTTTTCTGAAGACGTTCTTATTCCCATATGCATTTTTGACAAACAGGTAACGCGAATGGGGTGAGTTGTATAAATGGAGGTGATTCTAAACGTCGTACATGATAAGGTGGTTGGTGCAAGTTAGTCAACAATGAGGCCCCGACTTTCATTCTCTAGTCCAGAAAACGCAAAATTTACAACGCATTTTACGTGAAAATACAGATACGGATTAACTTGACTCCAACGCTAAACACTTACTTTTTCAATAACATTCACCTACACATCCCACCCCACACGTATTCCATTTATCTTTCTTCCTGCATTTGTGCAAAGAATTCCCGTTTCCCCGCTCGTTCCCTGCATCCGAGAGCCTTGATAATCCCTTGCGCAGTGCATCGTAGTACATGCGGAGGCGGCGTCCTCCGCAGGTGCGCGGGCGCGTTAAGCCGCGGGGTCGCGCAGGTCGCAAGTGGCCACACGCCGTAGTGTAAGGAACGCCGGCGACGGCCGCTCATACACTTCTGCTACTTACCCAGAACAAGCACCATGCAATATTCCCAAAATTTTAAAATGAATTTCTGACATAAATTATCTATATTTTTGGTACCTCAATTAAAAATATTAAATTTAAAATTTCAATACTGAAAACATATTACAAATTGAATTTTGATTAAAATTTGGCTCAAAGTGTCAAATATTTAAAATAAAGAAATATTATAAATAAATAAAAAATTAAAATAGAGTATTGATAAGAATTAATTCAAATCGTAGACCACATACTACAAATCAGAGGTATGTATTCTTTGCCTGTACTTGTTTTCAATTGTCACTAAAATGGTTCTCTTCTAGTGTTGGAGATATTTTGCTAAAATCCCCTATAAAAAGTCCCCATTCAAAATGAAAAGAAAAAATATAGCATTTTCCGACAATCTTACAATTATCTCACCCAGTTCATTTCCTTCCCCATTAAAACACATGTGCATAAATCATTCCTGATATTAGATCGTACCACTTTAAGGTATTGTAATGTGGTGGCCTTGTAGTAACAAGTTGACTCCGATGGACGTTGCAATATTGATGAATGATAGCTAATAAGAAACGGTGGGAACGAAGGCATTCTGATTCGAAGTTCTAATGAAAATGGCTTGTTTCAATTAATTAAGAAAGTATTTGAGCAGAAAATGTATTTGAAATTTTTGCGTTGGGTTAACTCAATTATGTTACAAGTTAACCGCGTAGGCCTAAAGCCGTAGCCTCGTCATGAAATGGGTCACGCGTAGCGAAGCTTCCCTGTGCCTTAAAAGTTGGTTATAAATACAGTTCACTCGCAGATCCGTACTGATTGCCATGTTCTCGAGGAAGTGAGATGATTCTCTCTCGTTCGCATTACGATAGAAGAAGAGAGCCTTAATGTGTGTTGACAAGAAATCAGAATCACATATCGTCGGTGACATTACAAGCTCGTTTTTAGTGAAGTTAATACATGTTTAATAAAAGGGTATTTTTGCGAATACATATTTCATAATGATAGTTTCCAAAACAGTGTTTAAGCAGAGTAAATCCGTTTTCCTTCATTTGTCTCGAGCACAGATGTCTTCAGAAGAGCTCTCGCCGTGGCCTTTGTACAGCCCTGGGACGCGCCGTGATGGGCGCAGATGTGTCGCGATCCGCGACAGGTGCTGGGACCGGGGCCGGGGCCGGCATAGTCTCCGGCGGCCGCCCGCTGGCAGTCGCCGTCATGAGCGCCACCCTGCTGCTCGCCTGCGCCGCCGCCGCAGCGTGCGTGGCCGCCGCCGGGGCGCGCTCCGACGCCTGGTCCGCCCTCGCGCCCGCCCCCGCCCCCGACAACCCCTGGGGCCCGTGGCTGGCCGCCCGCCCCGATGGCCAGTGGACGGCGAGGCAGAGCGCCGACGGGCGAGACATGGAGGTGGGCGTGGCAATCGGGGTGCCCAACCCCGCCCCCGGTGCAGCGCCCTCGGCTTTCAACTTCGGTTCGCCCGGTGAGTCCACACCAGGTGAGACGCGCCCCTCGGCATTTCACGTTCACGCGGGGACTTTCATCCTCTGCACACTACCCGTGACTTCTATCTCGGACTCGATTCTTCACAAGAATCTAGGACTACACCTCTTGTTCCTTTAGTTTTAATGGTGTACCATAAGTTAAAAACATCCACAATTATAAATCACTGTTGACAATATTAGTTTGAAAACTATGAATTTGTTAAGTCTCAAAAGATCAAAAAGTAATTTGTTAGATTTTCTGACCCACGCATTCCAGGGGCGAACTGCATCGGCAACACCAAAACGTTACGCGACGTCTGTCAACCGGTGTCAGAATTACTTCTGCGTTTGTTCTTTCACCACAGACGGCAAAGGCCATATCCGCTGGTCGCTTTTCTGATTGAAATGTACAGTGACAGGCGTTCATGGTCACTCTACAGAAGTCTGTTAGGTTTTAGGAAACCAAGCCATTTTCAAGAAAACTGAACAAGAAATTAATAAATTTCCGAATTTAAATAAATAAATAAACTTAATTTTTGCGTTAGAAACTAAATTTTCATAATAACATATCTAACGCAAAAATTAAATTTATTTATTTAATTTTATTTATTTATTTAATTTTATTTATTTATTTAATTTTATTTATTTATTTATTTAAATTTGAGATAACTTTTTCAGGGCTTCATATCTTTGCAATGATTGTATTTACATTATTCGTGCAAGAGTTCGACCTCTTCGTCTTTTCGAATTTTTCAAGTAAACACACGTTTTTTAGTCACCCGACATGCCCTCCCCCCTCGAAGCAACTGATACCTTGCCAACTGCCAGGCTGATAGCGGCGGCGCGGCGTACGAGTAGCGGCCGAAGGACCGGCTGCGGGCAGCGATTGCTGCACTTCGAGAGGCAGTAAGGTCATGAAAGGTCTGAATACCAGTTGTCACAAAAACACAGCTTCATATCACTTAAAAATTTACATTTATGACTTTTGAAAGTTACTGAGCAAACTGGTAAGATTCCTTGTCAATCCGAGTATCGAGCACGGTGACAGTTGCGTTTTAGTACATCAAGTGAGACTCAGGTTGCGAACGTCTTCCTAAATTTTCACACATTGAGATTGGAAATAGGTTTGAATCTATCCGTCGATTTTGATATGTGTGCGTATACTTATCGAACACACGCTCACACACAAGCAAACACACAAACACACTACCGTAGCATTTTGATAGTTGTTTAACGTTTAAATTAAATAGACAAACTATTATACAAAATCTTTTTTATATTACTTTACCTCCTCTCTCCATAATACGTGCTTTTCCGAGAAATCTAAGAGTATGTTCTCGAAATATTTGGAAATAAATAGTGAGTCTTCTCTCCCCCCCCCCCCCCGTACGGACCAAAGAAGGTTTTCTGACACTTCAACGTGCCTCAGATGGAAGATCGGCATATATCCAACCGTTAGTAAGGACACACGCAGGTGACCCGGTTAGTATTTGTAGGATTTACTGAGGAAGCAAGATTTGCATTTCTATAAATACACGTAATATATTTTTAACATTTGCAATATTAAGGAACTTCAAGTACTGTATGTTTTGAGTGCAGATTTTCCGGTTTCACGTTATTACCAAAGAACACTAATCCAGTCGTAGGAACTTCCGAGGCTACCTACGCTTCCTTGAACTACCCTGGTGCATGGCAGCCTAAGGGCGGTTGCTCTGAACCGTTGTCAGGGAGGAAAGCGCTCCTCAGAGACTATTTCTCTGTAGTACTCATCGCCCACCCCAGTGCACTCATCGAGATGCTTTTCGGAATCACGCTCGCCTCTTCAAGTTCAGAACGATGGGAGAGGCTTCCCGAATTCAGCTCTCAAACCTCAGCAGAATAAGTGACGTCGTTGAATGTGAAATAAGAAAACATGCAGTCATAAGTAGTGAGAATGTAGAAAACTGCTTGAAGTACTATTATGCAGTGTCAGTAAACGTGAACGAAAGTTTAATTGCACTAAGAAGGGAAGGAGGAAAACAGCGGCTCGCTTGGTTCGCTTGTTTCCCATATAGGGCAGTGGCATTCGGCTCCTGCTAAAACACTACAAACTAAAATACAATAAAGGGACCATGTGACTAATTTTGTTTATTGTCCTACTCTATTTTTTTCCTAATTTATCGCATTTTCAAGAATAAACCTTGACTCTCTTATATATATATATATATATATATATATATATATATATATACTGGCAGAAATCATTAGAAAACTGATTCGCATAGTAACAAACTCTCAAGGGAGGCCACTGTCCAATCTTGTAGTACCAAACGCGGAGTAAAACTGCAGCTGGAGGTTCACAATGCATTTAACCTTACTCATATTTCCCACACATCCCATATTCCACTGTACTTTAGATTAGTAGAGGTTAAATGTTCTGGGTTACAAGTTTCTCCCAAGGGTACATCTGCTCGTCATGTGTTACGTATGTACGAAAAAACTCAAGGAGATAATATGGCGTTAGTCTCAACAAGGTTTTACTCGTGCAACCGCATTATTACTTGCGTTTGTTTAACAATATTTAAGTTGCAGAATGAGGAATGCATGTTTCGTGTTTTCTTGTGTCATTTCATAATAGTAGCTTAAAATATTAACTTGTGTATATTGATTTTTCAACTACGCCCGAGACAAGTGATCATCTTTCCAATATTTAACTAATGTTACATGTTCACAGGTTGGACCCCTATTTCCGGCCGAGCAGCTGAAATACAAGGTCCCATTCAGTCGTTTCCACTTTCTGCCTTCCCACAAACACCCTCTGTTCAACCAGCCAATATCGTTGAACTCAATAGACCAGTGTTTTGGGGGCAGATAATGCCAATGCCATACAATCCACCTCTTTCCTCTAGTTACAAGGTAAGCTATTCGCCGTTCTTTGCAATATAATATTCTTATCCCTTGTAAGGAACACACATTACAAAAATATGTAAACTTTGGTAGATCATAACAATGTTCTTTATAACCATCCATATTTTATTACCGAATGAATTTATACATTCCTATGATAAATTAACTATCGTGAATGTAACTATTAACTAGAAATTACTATCATGAAGACATATTTTGTTTAATTTGCTATAGGATAAAAGACAGCGGATAGTGACTTCTACAGCAAAAGATTAGTGACAACAGTTAAGAACATTTTTGTTGATTTCTTAAATGTTGACATGTAGAATTTAAATTCGTTATGTGAAACTCAATGGTTAGCATTCCTGTGGCCAATATTCTATTTGTTTTGTTTTTAATTTCTTGTGTACTACATTCATAGTATAGAGAAAGTATGTAAAGCTCCAGCGAAAAGTAAAGTTTTCTACAGAAAAACCCGCTTTGTTGGTCCCTAATGTCTAAAAATTTGATTTTTCTTGCTCCTCGTATATATAGTAAGTTACTGTCTCTAGTATGTGATGTCAGAATCTATGTTTGGTGGGCCTTGACGCCGAAAGAGTGGTCTTCACCAATCCGTCGATGTGTGAACAACACTAGTACCTAAACGGCACATCAAGCACACAATCATTTTCATTCAAAACTACAGAAACGAGTAGTTTTAAAAAATTTTCGAATTTACAAAAACGTAAAAGCGAATCATACTAGTACCAACCAAGTACAAGGCTCAATTTCCAGATATCCTTTCCCTGGAGCATTGACAAGGACGCCGTTGACAAATCTTGGTGCCTACTATAGATTCGTGCCCCACACCTCCCAAACAGTTTGGCATATTGGAAACACTTTGCCGCTTCGACTAGCTTTTTCTTTAAAGAACTTCAAGGTTTTGTAAGAATAGAGCACACTATTCTCAATTCAATATCGGAAAACCATTTTATTTAAACAGATGAAATTGTTTAGAAAGAATAATGACGTGATTTACGTGTTAAACGAGCAGATCTAAGGGAATATTTGCAACTTTATAAAAATGATGTTTAGTTTTCAGTATTTTCATTTGTATTAGCTTCAAATGGAGAAGGTAGCAGCAGCGAAACATACCAAACGAAATATTTCGAGCATTGATTCGTAGTACCGGCGCGTGCAACGTTGATTACCACCCCTGAAGCTGGTTTGTTATTTTTTGTGGCACTTTTTAAAATAACATTAATATACTTTTGAATTAATATATCATTTCCTTTTCAAGTGAAGGCGTGAAGGTTTAGGATAGAAAGTGCAACATACTAAATATTACGTTATCGTTACGAATAATAGGGAAGGTATGTGCAATTTAGTACCACTACTTAATTTATTTATATTTAAATATCCTAGTGGCAACCTGAAAATGTTATAATTTTGGCGATAATCAGATACTTGGCTCACTAATGACCACTCGATAAGCCACTCCCTGAATGTGTTTGAGTCCCTTAACTGCAAAAAATACCAGTCGACATTATTGCTTTGATAATATTAACCAGATGCTTTAAACTCATTTTTATACAATAACAGAAGGGAGAAAAATATCTTCGTTCAACACACTGACACTAGAAGTGAAGGCTCTACGTTCTATAAGTAGAAGCAAGTGAGAAATCTCCAATTCTTCAATTCTTAGTTTTGTGTCTTAATTTTGCGCTTGAAGTGGCCACTACTGGTGACTTTATCTAAAATATATGTTCCTCCGTTAATAATTATTTTCAAAATTTTTATAATTCTTTTTCCGTTTTCGATTATGGTCATCAAGGTAAAACATGAATTTTTCCACAGTTACATTTTCTAATAATAACCACTATATGGTGACAAAGTCAAAATGCTTAAATAAACTAATTATAACAACTCCCAGCAATTTCTCATATTTCTGTCTCAAGAGTATTTTTCGGAATCCTGAATAATCACAAAATTTTGTGTTTAAACCTTTGCTTCTACACAAACATCCGCAAGCGTTTTTTGTAAGCAAAGCATAGAGATAATGAACATTCCGCATGAAAACCTAAATGTGTTTCAGGAAAATGATGGGCTCGATGCTGACGCAAAGGCATTTGATCGTTTGTACAGGCGAATAAATTCACTGAAAAGTTCTACCGTAGCCACAGACAGAAGGTATTTCGAACTCTCCATACACAAGCAGGGTGCACATCTAGCTCGATGTTTGCCAAAGTGCAAGTAAATTGCGTGTTTGATACCTTGCGTTATCAATCTATTACTATACATGATATAATGCATTGAGTATCTAAGATGTGACGATTTTTATAAGACATTTAATAATATTTTTAATCGGTAAACATTCATTAGAAATTTTAACTTTTAATCACAGTTGTGGCCTCAGGCGCATAGATTCCAACAGAAAGGTGTTTGATTTTTGTAGTTTTTCGATTTCGTCTCAACCTGTCTATTATCGCAACTTTATGAGCTGTTTTGTGAACAGTCAGTGCACTGCAGTGCTGAGGACCGGCTCCCGGGATAAGGTTCCGATGGTATAAAATCCGATCCGGTCCGCGCGCGATAAAAGACTGCCGTAATTTCCACTCCTATTCCGGCAATTTCCAAATTTTTATTTTTCTTCGAATGTATTTTTTTTCCTACGGGAATACGTAGAAATACCCTCAGAGTTTTGACGCTCCTTACCCTTGTACCTTGTACCTGGACAACCTTCTGAACCTTGTACTAGAAAAAGAAATCGCGAAGAAACTGTTGCATAGAAACGATGCGTTTCTCCATAAAATTATATTAGAAGCATTTGTTCGTGTAAGTGAAGAGTAGGCAATAGTATTTTTTTATATCTGAAATGTCTCAACTGTATGTTTTCTCAAACCATATATACATATTCATGATAGTGAAATGGGAAATCAAGTGGGATAGTTAATGGGAAAATTAGTCCGTCCAAATTCACCTCCTAATCTTCACTTCCCTTGAAATGAATCAGGATAGAACGTTCATTAGATGATAGAATTTAGTGGATAGTCCTAAAACTAAACAAGGAAGGACGTACGCATAATAAATGAGGCGTAAGTTTGTAGCATTAACGACAAAAATAAATTAAAAGAAATTCACTCCTTCTTGACAAATTGAAATTTATGTAATCGGAATTTAATCTTATCCATAACTTTTTTTCAGAATCGCCACATAATATCCGAGAATCACAATCCTATCAATTTCAACAATACCAATACAAAAAAATGCATTTCGAATTGACGAATTTGTATTCGCCTATCAAATTTTCCAATGTAGGCATATAGGGTTGCCGCGTTTCCGCGTCTTGAGAATCAAAGAAATGCATTATCGTTCTTTCCATCCTTTAGGGGTTGGAAAGTAAACATTAATAATGAAATATCTGTATCTAACAAGACTCCATCATCCGATGTGAATGTTTTCCATTATAACAGATCTCAGAAACGAATAGGTGACAAGCATATTATGACGTGCCATTCATTACCAAATCCTGATCTTAGAATGGAAGTACAAATCATCCAATGTATTACACTTCCCATGATATTATTAATATGTTTTTATCAGGTTAATCGAATTATCTAGGTAGTGCAGGGTACAATGTTGTGGTGCACTTACCTCAGAGACAAATCTTCGTGGAGACCTCCCTATTTTTCACTCTTGCTTTGCCCTTATTCTACCGTCCATCATCACAACCACCAATAGCAATCATACCAGCGCGCTCCGCGAATCCGTACAGGAAACCCTCCCCACGGCCCTCCCCTGCGGCGTTTCGTCGAAGCGGCGCCCCATCGCGGAGTGGCGAGGAAGGTCTGACGACGCACAGCCGAAGGGGGGGGCAGGGGAAGGGGTGGCGGCGGCGACAGCGGCGAAGCGTGACTGTTGCAGCCAGGTGATTTGGAGCCGCACACATTATATACTAATCGCGGACCAATGTGGAAGTAGGAGAACAATGGATTTCCAGCGTTGTTTTTATTCCTATATTTTTGTTTAAGTAAGGAGTTAACTCTCTAAGTATGGAACAAGTTCTTAAAAAAAGAAAATGCCATCTGCCTCCCCGCGGATAGGACCACAACGGCACAAAATGTGCAATGCTACTATGCCATAAAACTAATGCTATAAAAAACAACTTGCAGAAAATGAGTTCATATTGCTAAATACCTGAAGCATTAGTTCTTATACATACACAATTTACCGTGAATTATTTTGCAACTTTTTCTGCGATCCCACGTTGACCCCACCCTCCCTCAGGTGTTCTTCAGGAAACGGAAAATCACGCGACAGGATGCTTAAGGAACCCTAAGCTTGAGCAATCTTGAGGTTACGTATTGAAAATAATATAACCAAACTCAATATTAAAATAAAAGCACAACCATCGCAGCTTACAACTTTATTATTTAAATAACAAATAAAATATAAGCAATAGAGTATAAAATAACCTTCGACTATAATTTTAGCTGTAAAAAAACCATTAGCATTTTTTAAAATTTGTATTATATCATAGATTTTGTTTCTCGTTCATTAAACAGTTAATAACTTTTACGTACTCGTATTTAGTACGTGAACAACCAACCAAACAAAAAATTGGTAAAGGTGATTCTTGTGGGCCTTGCAGGCGTTGCCGGTGAGCGAGTGGGAGACGTCCGCCCCCAGGCCGCTGGCGCCGGCGCTCGTGGGCGGCGGCGCCCTGGCACCCACGCCCTTCGCCCAGCGCCGCGTCGGCGCCTTCCGCCTACGCAGCGACCACGGCTACCAGCTGACGGTGAGCGCCCGCCACCCCACCCCACCCACGCCACTTTCTTTCGAGTTGCCAGTCGGACGTGGCGACAAAGACAAGTAGAATCACCGGCTGCGATTAGCTCGGACTCAGCATTGATGCGATTCTCACCGGGAAGACCTAGGGATTGTGTCCAATCGGGGTGGATTTTCGACACATAACTAAATCGCATTCCGCCGCTGTCTGGAAGAGAATTCTAGCAGCCGGCTACCCTGAACGATAGTTTTCCTTGGTTTCTCCGGTCAACACCAGGAGAATGCCGGAGCAGTACTGTAACAAACGGGCCACGGACTGCAAGCGACCTTTCCTTCCTCTTCCTCGTCCTATCCTATCCCCTTACGTATACACACTTAGACTTGCACGCACTACACTACCACAAGTGCTGGGACATAAGTCGGGAGTTTAAGGGTTTGTCCCGGCTGGAGCGGTGCCCCAATCGTAGGAGATATCTTGTTGGGGAAACAATCCACAAGCCGCCGGATAGGGCGGCGCCGGATCAGGTTGTCGACCGGAAGTAGATCACAGCCACCTCTAGCAATAAAACATGCACTACACTTACAGGACCAAATGACTAGCAATCACTAATCATTTAATCAACCCACAGAATTTGACGCACAGGTTGACAATGCTGGCTCGCCCAGATAGCTCCGACCACAACAGCGGCATCCTCGAGAACGTGAATGCCTCTTTGCCTACTATTTTCTTGGTCCATTACGATCCACAATATTACCTATTAAGAGATCAATGTGTCCTCCTAGAACTACTTATAAATTCAAATGCACATTTCGCCACATGAATCCTCTCCAAGCAAATGAATGTGTCAAGAAAATAGCATTGCCAGCCCCCCCTACGAGGGTCTCTCTGAGCTCACCCTATGACCATCAGACCTATCGAGAATGCTGTGGAATCGATCACGCCTCAAACAAACATGAGATTATTCTTACAAAACAAACAAGTGGGTAATTCCTCCCGAGTCAGTAGTCGTAAGCACCGAGGGCGTGTGAAGGACTTTCGTCTGTTGCAGATGGAGGTGCCCCCGTTGGCGGTTGGCCCTGGGGCTCCGGCGGACGGCGTCCTCGTCATGGAGATGCGCTCGTCGCTCTACAGGCCCCTGGGCCACGCGCCGCCGCTGCCACAGCTGCAAGTGCAGCCGCAGTTCCAAGTGCAGCCACAGCTGCAGATGCAGCCACAACTACAGATGCAGCCACAGCTGCAGATGCAGACACAGCTGCAGCCGCAGCTACAAGCGCAGCCGCTGCCCCAAGTGCAGCCACAGCTGCAGCCGCAGCTACAGCAAGTGCAGCCGCCGTACTACTAACTGCTATACTTCCACAAATTCTTAGAAAAAGAATGTATGAGACTACAAATTGTTCTCGTACTTCCACGTTCTTGGCTTGTGAGACTTTCAAGTAATAAAGATTACATGCTTAAGGGTTAAATTACGTCGACAAATTTATGATTTATTTATCACGGAAAGTATGATTCATTTTTATGCTGCAGGTTTGTTTAAATACTAAGCAAATTTCCACATTCGGTTTCGACATTTATACAACATAGCAACAAATAAACCCGAACTCTCTTTTGCATGCTTATTTTGCCACTGGTTCTCAAGGATCCGTTTACACGACATATATGCAATATGCCTGCCATCAGTTTTTGCTCATCCACGTCGATAGAAATACAAATATTCTCACTAGTTGTGTTTCATTTAGCTTAAAATGTACTTTCTTGTTAATAAATCATAATTTTAACTTATTCAAGTTAACATTCGAAGATCGTATATTTTTTAACTGCACATATTCCTTTATGTTTTAAAAAGCACTAAAGTACTTCTCATTCCTTTTACTTCCAAAAATGATCCCCACGAAATAGTACACATTTTGCAAAAATATTAAATTGGAAAAGCCATCTTTCTAAAGACAATTTTTTCGTGGAAAAAGTATCTTTTAATAAAAAAATGAATGAAAAAAGTTAAATACATGTTCAGGCTACCTGCACCACTTTACTCCAATCATTGGCCCTACCTGACAATGAACGAAAGTTCCAACCATATACCACACATCCTTGCGTGCATATAAAATACTTTCAACACGTTTGCCCGCAAAACACGGTTTCTTGAACTCCTTTTCCACCTGCGAAACAGCTATTTTTTCATTTGATCTAATACAGTTCGTAATATTACGAAGTGTGCAGTATGATACCTGCAATTATTTGCGGCTTAATTAAGTCGCAATTATCAAAAAAGTTCATGTGGACGGTAGCTTCACCGTGCCACCGTCGTCATTTAAGCCGTTCGCCTCACCATCTGCCCGATCTCCAGCGGGTAAAAGGAACGCGACGCCAGCTTTGGTCAGCCCAATGACCCAACGGTGACGGTCACAATTTTGCTTGTCTAACGACCTTAGAAATATAAGGACAGGCAACACGTACATAACAATAGCACCGCTGAACGAAATAGATTCTAGTTGGACCCGAGTACAACAGGGCTGGGAAACGAATCTCTACACTATTTCTTGCAAGAAAATAGTGTTTTGTGCGTTATTATTAAGCTTTTGCACAACCGTTTAATCTTGTTTGACATCATATGGGGCGTACGGTGCTGGTTTTGGTAGGGGTTTGAGTATTCTGTGTAATGAAAAAAAGTACCCTTGAAACAGGTCTGTAAGGAATTTTACACGAATGGATCCATTTCAGACTATAAGGAGAGTGACATCTCATAAGCTTCTTGAATCCTTTAATTTGTTAAAATTTTAAAACCAGATTTATCAATACGGATCCCGCACGGCAATTAGACTCAGCAAGTACGGACTGAACCGTACTGAAGTACCTGATATGTTCTCCTCTGTAAAAGTCTTCTAAAACACGCAGAACAATCTGTGCGGCTCACGAGCAAGCATGGCCAACGTCGGACTAATTCCGCCACGTCCCAGCTCGCGGCACGGTCGTTCCACGGGGCATCGCGGGACTTGTCGCGCGGCGGCGGGGTGGTGGTGGCGACGAGGGAGGCGGGAAGGAGGGAGAGGTCATGGACACCGAGCGCGGCAAGGGCAGTTGGGGCGACCAAGGAAGCGGGGGCGGGAGTGAGGGTGGAACAGGGGTGGCGGGGAGAGGGGGTGGAGGGTGTTCGAACGGGCCAACTGCGGCGGCGCTGTCGCATCAGCGCTGTATCCGTGGCACCGCCCCCGACCCGACCCGGCGCGGCGGCGTTAAATCTCCGCGGGAGGGTCGCGGCGACCGGCGCTGCTGCCGCCACCGCGCGCCCCGACAAATCCCGAGGGCGCGACATTTTTACGAGCTCCGCCGCCCCCAGCGGCCGCGCGGCCGCTCGCCGTCAGCGCGCCCCCGCCCCCGACTTCCACCCCTCGGCCAGCGTAAAAAGTGCCTTCGCACAGCAACAAAAGCGGCAAAGTAAAAATCATTATCGTTTAGCATACGTACATGATTCATCTTAACACAGTGATTCCGCTCGCAATGCACGGCGGAGGGTTCGAATTTCGGATGCTGGCGGTATGATGATAGTGGCAAGTGAGTGGCCTTTCTTTTAAGTAAATGTTTGCCTCTTTCAGTCTGGAGAGGCGTCTCTAGATTAAGGGAAACATGAATCTCGAGATAGCCCTGTTATTTTGATCCTTAGATAGACGTTATGTATCACTGGATGTATACCAATGTAGCAATGGATGTGAGGAACCAGGACAGATTTGTCATTCATTTCGAATATCGAAATGGGAGAGAAGTGAGGATATATAATTTTACATTGCTCATTTAACACTCGCCAAAACAATAGAAGAATCACTGATGCAGTCCGTTGTTGCAGACTGTAGTCTCCAAAACTTGTGAAGAATTACTCTCCAGGTTTAATCCCTAGAACGCTCGGTTGGATTGTTCTAATCCTTTAGATTCTTAACTCTTATTTAAGGCTTTAAAACACAATTGGGAAGATAGTTACGTACGTTTATAAAGTAACGATCAGGGTACTTATATCAAATGGAGTACTATATAAAAACACATAATGCTTTTCTTATTTACTATATCAAAAACAGATGTATACTGTATTGCCATGATTAATTATGCAAAGCGCCACAGAAAGTAATATTTTGGTAGCTCAACCCTCGTAATAATATTAAACAAAAGGAAGAGCAGAAGGAAAGTTACAGGAATACTACATATTCATTAAATGGAAAATAGAAAATACCAAAAAATAATCTATGTCGTCTAGTACTTGTTCGTGAAAACCAATAATATGAGCCAGACTTACAAATACAATCATTACTGATTGTGAACATCGAAGTAAACATGTTTTTTTGAAAATGTTGTTGAAATGTTTATTTACCAAGATCTGTACATGTGTTTTGTAGGGAACTAATCACAGCAACAAGTCTACTATTCACCTTAAAGTAAAAAGTAGTAATTTTAATGTATAATTATAACCACATTTATTATCATAATTAATTATAATTATATTGTATAATTACACATAATTAGTTATTATTATCACATACATCTATATTCACTGATTTTTATGAAGTGACTCTTGTGCCAGACGATTGTGGGACGTTGCATTTATAGGCCCTCCCTAACCTTTTTATTTAAATACACTCTTCGAGCTTGAAAATCTTCGATCACTACACCGTTACATTCGCATGTTTCCGTAGAAATGTGGACAGCCTTCAGTAGATGACTACAACTCTTACAATGAAATAATTACCCAATAACAGCACAAGTAGCCATTCTATTGAGTTCAAAATATTATTAAAATTTATTGTTTTTAGTAAAAAATATGTCAATAACACATCTGGGTCTCACTACACTTCATTTAATGAAAAAATATGGTGGAAGTTAAAACTTCTTTCTAAACTAAATCGTTTAATGTTATAAATAAGAACATTTTTTTAAAAAATAACAATTAAATTGTGTGGTAAGTAAATAGAGGAAATTTCAAGGAGAAATAACATCATTCCTACTTTCACTAGTGAGTAGTAGGAACCTGTAATGTATGCACTCTATAATGAATAAGATGAAATTATGCGTGCATCTTCTTGTTGTTTTGGCTTTTTCTTCCATTCCTGTACAGTGCATAGACTAGACTTTTCCACAGAGCTAATATTTTGCTTCTTGATGCACAATGTCATTATTCTGCTACGTGTTCCGAGAGGTTCTTATTTCGGATTCAGGTGACGTGGATTAGAACGCATTAGGTCGCGCGCTAGAAGCAGAAATTTGGACCCGCATGACCCGCGTCCGGGAGATTTGCGGGTAGTTTGCGTCCGACGCGCTGCGCTATTGTTTCAGCAACGGAAGCGGAAATGCCCGTGGCGAGCGTGACACGCGCAGGAGGCGATGAAGTGCGCTGGCCGCCTGCCGGGCGCCGGCCTTCATAAACTAAGCTCGCGTTTGGCAGATCCGCGGAGCAAACCGGGAAAAACGAGCACCGCGCGTCGGGCTCTAGCCAGCCCCTACTGAAAGCGTGAGGGGAGGGCGGGTCGAGGACGCGGTGGTTGCTGGCGATGGCCCTGCGCGATGTGGGCTGTGAGGAACATGACGTTTGGAATCGGAAGATATAGAAGAGATTGTTGACGATATTTATATGGGAATAGTAATTTGGCGAGAAAAAAATATTTTTTTCCCGACGATAGAGGTCAAAGAAATGCATTGAGTCGATAAAATTATTCTCATAATGGCGAAAATGATGTTCGAGTAGAAGACCGAATTGTGACTAGACTGGACGTCTATCAAATTCGAAATAGAAGTTGCAATCACGTTCAATCCAAGGGAGGTTTTCTAGAGTTTCGTATCAATATATCCTTAAGAAGCTTCCCCATCATGTTGCCAAATATTATGTTCAAATATGACGTTTCTCCTATGTAAAAAGTTCAACATAAGAGGAACCGGAAATCCGTTGAATTCTATCTTGAACTACGAGACTCGATTATTTTCCCTTCCTGGACAATTGGGTTTCTTAGAACTATTTCACTTTGAAATTGCCAACACCAGTCAATACATAGATGCGGCGAAAACTCTTAGGCAAGTGAGGCGGTAGCGCAGTCAACGAAAGCGGAGGTGGCGAGTAGCAAAGCGCCTCGTGAGCCCGGATGGGGTTGCACCCGGCGTCAGCATCCGCCATCGCATTGCAGCCCCTCCCCACGTGGCGGGTCGGGTCGCGTCGCGTCGCGTCCCTCAAGTGAAGAACGCAAATCAATGGTAATTACCTCAATAAACACGGGTGCATATTTTATAAAGAGCTTTATTTTTTCACGGGAAACAAGTGAATATGAATAAAAAATGGCGAAAAAAGCGGTCAGGGGACGATATGCATGATTTAAATATTAATCGCCAATACCGACGGACGAGCGCGAGAGCGACCGGACGAGAGGCCGGAGGGCAGTCGCGCTCTTTGCCTGTGGAAGGGGACGTGGCGGCGGGAGGGGTGGGGCTGGCGGGGCGCGGCGACTGTCAGCTCTTGACGGCAGCGAGCGCAACCGTGCGGTGCATGGTTGGCGGGCGAGCGCTCCGCCAGCACGTTCTGCGTTGTGTCTGTGACTCGAGTGCGGACACCAGGAGCGTCAAAACAACGCGTTGCGAGAGCGAACAAAGGCTTCCGGGAGGACGGGATGACGTCGTGTCCGCAATAGAGTTGCCGACTTTCCCGCCGTCCCCCCACGGTTATCCCTTATAAATAATACACCCTTACCTTCGCAATCTCTCACACAACCTGTCAAGTATCTTGGTGTGTGACTTGATCGTTTCCTGAAACACACAAATGTATGGAAGCACTATATTAACCAAGCAAAACAGAAATCCGAAGGAAAACTCCTACACCTATACCCTCTGCTAAACTAAAACTCTACATTCAAATTAATAAATTCAGTGCTGCTACAATAAATAAAATTATTCAACTCTCAACCACGCCTGTCGCATTTGATCTAAGGTTTCTTTAACTAACATTAAAATTCTCCAAACTTTTCAAAATACGGAACTTAGAAAAATAATATTGTTCTCTGGTTTGTGCGTAGTTCCTAATTAAACAGAGATCTAGGAATCCAAACAATGTACTCTTTTTTACAACTAAATACCTGGTTCTTCCATAATATTTCGCTGATTTTCAACCGTATATGCAAAAATCTAGGAATAATATCCATAAATGCACCCATCAAAAAGGAGAAATTCCACGCGCAGCAATATTGTAATAGCACTATTTTCCTTAAATCATAATTTCCTCTCTTTCCAAGACAAATTAAATAGAACAGTCCTGTTTACATCTTTAAAAGCAAAAGAAGGACCTGAATTACCAGTGATCTGCATTTAAGATATTACGCCAAATGTTATATTTTGTTATGTTACGTTAACATACACATGTAAAGCCTTTCCGCTGAACAGTTTGAATTTAAAAAAAATCATTGACAATTTGAAATCTAACTAATGTGATCGGGATAATTTCTTTGCTTTAGCAGAGGAAAGGAGAATAATTTTAAGCTAAATCTGGGGTAATAACTGTCCGATAATTCCTCGAAAAGAATATTATGGGCCAGGTATCCAGTGATATCCTGCCACTCCGGATCAATTTGTATAACCCCTACTTTTATATATGAAAAAATTATTTTAAAATGTCCACATCAAGAACAATCTGGCGGAGACGCAACCAGCTTCCGCGGGACCCTGGAATTGAAGTTTCAGCGCATATTTTGTGCGCACTGTTAGTGTGCAGATTGAAGTCGCATTTGCGTAGTTCAATGTGTTTCCACTATACTACTGAATGTGTATGCAATTTTTAGATGATAGGAACGGTAATCGTAGAAAACATGGCAGGGCAAAGTGGGCATAAGCAGGGTCGGGCGAGGTAGCATAGGGCGAGTGTGAAAAGGAGCATTTCACGTTTCCAAATGTTCCTTAAGGAACGTTTTCAGGAGTTGCATTGATTTTTGTCCCATACGCCGGCACTCCTCATACAGATATAATACAAGTGCTTCCGCGACTACCCAAAGCGAATGCAAAAAAGGGGCACTTTTCCTCATGACAGGATTCCAACTCACTGTCGAGTCAGGCCCCGAATTGAGAGAAATGCATTCCGAGTTAACTGGGCTGAACAAGACAAAAAAGCCGATCCGGATGGCGGAGATCGTTAAGGCAGTATTGCCGAAGCGAACTCGGACCGGAGGATCGCGGGTTCGAGTCCCGTCTCGGGCATGGTTGTATTGTGTTTGTCCTTTCGCCCCCTATCGTGTCATCCTCATAGTTACCATACCGTGACACACAATAGTGGTCGATAATGACTTAGTAGTTGATGTGACCTCAAATAGAAGAAAGAAAGAAAGAGAAAGAGAGAGAGAGACTCGTCGCACGCCGCGGATTACCCTCCGGTGTTGTTTCTAAGGCGTAAAATTCTGATGAATGGATTCGAGTGTGAGGATTCACCGTGGCTCGGCACATTATTAACTGTATTCAATAAAAAAATTCTCAGTTGCTTTCTGAAGATAACTTGTGTTCCAAGAAGTTTGAGGTGAATTTTTACCAAAACAGGAAATGTCAGAATAAAATAATTTGAAATACTATTATTGGTTTTCTAAATATGCTGCTGATGATCATATTTAATAATTTGTCCAAATATTCATGTCGATATTATAATTTTACATAACTGTTATACATAATAGAGAAAGCATGTCATAATATATCAGAATCATTAATTTATTTTTTATTGTATTTTACTCCATTTCACTATTTGATTGTGTTACAGTATGTCATTTACACTGTATTTTCTGTAGTGATGGCCCCTAAACACGTTCTATTATGATTTGAAAACCTTATTTACTTCACTAACTTATTTGAATTTTTTCAATAATATATTATTTTCTATAAACAAAAAAACAATTCCATCGCGTATTATTGACATACTCTATTGTACACTAAACGAACTTGTCCAAATTAGAGAGCTGCCGATATAAATAAGATGGTCTACGTAAGTTGGACACGGAAAATGTCTTCCAAACAATTTGACGTATCGGGATGCTGTTTGCGCTATATTGACAGGGAAGAGAAGGGGGATAACACATTTCGTAACTTTTCCTAGGAAATGTAGAAAGCATATTTTTGTATAATTTCTTTCGGAATATTAACAATATGCAGAATGCTGATGAAAAAATTCCATTCCATTAAAAAAATTCAATGATGGATCAATATCCACCAAATTAAAAATTTCACCACAAGAACAACTTTTTGGTGTAGACTGATTCTAAAAAACACATTGCTCATGAACCGTACAATTATAATAGTACATTATAAAACGATTATGTAATGATGGGTATTAATACAAGAGTATGATACTATTACGATATAGCGAGTATCGTAAACTTTACACAAGTGTATTAATACCCTTTTCATCGAGATTCGCGCTGTGCTTTCTCCACGACATATGGTAACTTTTATAATTTAAACGTTGACATTGAATAGTTTCGTAGCAAATGACATGTAGGTTCCATCCAAGGCCAGCAGGCAGACAGTTACTCTACCCTGCCGCTGATGGCTATAGTTTACCAGTCCGCCTGCGTGAAAGTACAAAAGTTGCGGCAATAATTCCGAGGTCACCATTTTATCTTTTCATCTTATTTCTAAAGGTGAGAACTCAACCTCTGATTCACTAGACACTTCAAACTAAAGAATTGGCATATTTTTAAGGGCAACCACACGGCAGCAACAAATAACACAAAAGTACTTGCGTTCTAATCTTAACGTCAGTCAAATGTTACCTCTACCACTAACACTGCGATAGTCAAATAGGATCAAAGTGAAGTTACGATCCAATTTATTTTATATAATATTTCACGTAAAAAATTACTACTAATAAAATAAATTAAAACTGACAAGTAAAATAAAATATTAAGCGCAATTTTAATGTACTCAATTAAACGACATATTTACTAGAACGATTCTCAATGATTAATTAAATGCCAGTACTTGGTTTGTAAACTTCTGTGATTGGTCAAGAACCCCTGTTATAATTAAATCTGTATCTTAATCAGTATCATTATGCAACGGGTTGCAGCCATCAATTGACAGAATTATACAATGGGAGTAGAAAAAAACACATATAATTTATGCGATATTTTCATTTTATACAGGCTCATAAGAGAGCCAGAGAGAATGATTTTTGACAATAGAACTGTGGTCACAAATGCCTTGGTCTCAGTTACCCATGCGACATTGAGTCGTTATCGTATGACGTCGGCCAGAGAAGTCTCTAATTTCGCTACTACTTCCTCGATGTGTTACAGATTCCCAATGGATTTGAGACTGCTTAGTAGGTATCTCTGCTCAAACATGAACAAAACGACAGACAGCGTCTAGTTTCACACCAACAACTGATTATCAACAAGAAGTTTTATTTTTTTTCTTCCTGTGTACTTGATTTGGTAACTTTCACATTTTTCAATCAACAGTCATCTCATGAAGCGTTCATTCACTTTGTTAACACATGCTATTGTGCAGTTTGGAGCGATTTGAACAAACTGCCAACGTTCTGACAATCACTTGGTTTATCTCAGATCACATTCTTGGTTCGCTTATGTTTATTTTCATTCTGTTACGGCATTTTTAGTATGGAAATGTAACATTTGGTCCCGTTAGATACATCCCTACAGTAATTCAGTAAAACTCTGAGTGTGCAAATGTGCGTATGTGTGCAGTTCCGTCTCTCGCGGCTAGACCACTTCCCGAGCACCAATCGAGACATATTGTCGTTGGACGTGACTCTGTCTTCTGATGGGGAACTGATGATTTGTTTTCAGATACGACACAAGATTCAAAGAAATATCAAATAAGTGTTTTTCACGTTTTGGCGCTGCAATCATAGTGATAATGCCAGGAAATAAACCAACGCCTCCTATATCGATCTATGTAGGTGTCGTGGACCAGTACCCAAAGGCATTTTTAACTTAATACGCCATAATTTTCATTCACGATGTTGGTAACACTGATGTTGACTGCTTTAAGTGAACAATTGAATTACCAAGTAAATCGCGCGGCAAATTGATTTCAATTTAAATTTGAATTATCGTATTTAAAAAAATAAATTTGCGAAAACCTACGATCAGTATTGTCTCGGAACTTATTAAACTTGAAGAATTTTACGTGAATATGGAGAAAAGAAAACTGTGAGTAACGCTAGAAAATGAGTGAACGTTCTTATGTTCGACTTCACATTTTTCCGTTCTTACGTAAGTGTGCAAATACCGATTTTCAAATGAATGTGACCCACAACTTAAGTTTATTAACCATAATTAACACCTTATTCACATATACATACAAACCACTCCCCTTTTAATATTAGATTCGCGTACAAAACGATTAATAGAGCAATTGCCGAAGTAGAAGTGAACACAAATTAGATTGCGTTTGTGAAGTTTTAATCTCTTCAAAAATTAGGGGAGAAAATATGTAAGTGCTAAGGAAATTTTGGAAGAATCAAATATAGATGTTAAAGACGTTGAGACCGAATTTACGAAACTAATTGGGAATGATCTGCATTTTTGCATTTAGCATTTGTGCTAATGCAAATGTGCTAGGTGCATTTCTGTGCAGATGAGAAACAAAGTGTAAAAACACAACAGTACTATAATTTAACTATTAGCACCAAACCTGCAAGTATTTGTTAAGCGATTATAATTTTATAATGGCAATGAGACCAGTTCATATCCCGTATGGAGGTAAGATACAAGGCCATTGGGTGTTGGTAACTTTAGAACGTGAGTATAACATTATCAGCTACTACGATTCATTGGTAAGTCCAATGACATATACTGAAAGAACATAGTTGAACAAAGCTGAGCGTGAAAGAAATGATGTATGAAATATAGTTTCAACACATGAAGATATTTTTAAAACAGTTTACAGCGTCGAGGACGTCACATTTTACTAATTTAGTAGTACTGCATTTAACCGTAATATCTAAGATCGTTAACGAAAATAATTAGTTTGACAGATTATGAGATGCGTTTTCAATGTTATATGGCACACAAGGCAGTTTGTTTCAGGCATCTTGATTTCCTTGCCCTTTTTAATCAGTATATGAATATAGCTCTTACCATACGACTTAGATCCCCACAGGTGATGGTGGCCGGGTGAGTAGCTCTTGAGAGCCCGGGAGCTCACTGCGCGCGAACACTGAGCCTCGCCGCCCCCTCCCAGCCCCGCTCCAAGGGTAAACGAAGCACCGGTCCCCTCAGAGAGAGAGAGAGAAAGACAGACAGAGAGATAGAGACATAGAGAGAGACAGACAGACAGAGAAAGATATAGGGAGAGTCATACAGACAAAGATATAGGCAGAGAGAGGCATACCGAGAGATAGACAGAGAAGGTACCTTTTCAACCGCATTTTCCATATTGAGCATGCGCCGGGGCCGGTGCGCTCTTACTCCAACTCAGAGGCAGCAGAAGTCACTCCTCCAAGAATGTGTATACTCATTATTTCTGATACTTTTATTATCGTGGTAATGTACACTATTTGGTTTGGATCTAGATTAAATTTCACGTCTCCGAAATCCCACAACATTTCAATAACCTCTCTCTTTATTGAACACATCGACAACGTTCAATATTTTTCTCTATTAAAATAACCGTCTCAATTCTATTGCACTAATAAAAAGACGAAAATTTTGTATGAGTTACAAAGCGATTTCTACAAAAGCCCGTAAATGTGCTACAGCTATGTAATGAATTACTCCAGGGAAACATCAATTATACTTCAGACGAAAATTGCAGAATTTTATAATTATGCTATGAAGGAATCGGGTGGTGCACATGTAATCAGCAAAACACGTTCCATCTTTTATAACCCCAACACTGTGCGACCTAGACCTTTGAATCTTGATGTTTGATACTCCAAGGGAACTCTTTTCTTTGTTGTTCTTTTAGATTGTAAATTCAATATTAGACATTTTCGAATCCTTGTTATATTTTTTAAGGTTTAGATCTTCTGGGTACTCCTACTATGAAGCAAGGTTTGTCATCATCGTACGGAATCTCAACTACTACGTAAAATTAAATATGGAATTTTGATATTCAGTGCAATTTAATCGCATTGGTCTATTTTATGTTTCTTTATAAACATTTAGGTGTATTAGAAAGTTTTTCTGCTTCCATTGTATAATTCTCTCAGTAGATGGTGGCAGCTCGTTGCATAATGATAGTCATTATGATACACCTTTCAATATAGTACAGGTGTTTGACCAAACACAGAGAAGTTTACATTTTAGAAGTAGTAAATCGTAGTTCATGTATGTATTTGGTATTTTGGAGCCTACAGTCCGGCTTTGCTTGCTAGCTAACAGCATCCCCCGTGCCAGGGACGTGTTTAATTCCCTGGCTTGGGAGTGAGAGATGCATGTGGCAAACATGACGCATTCCCTTCACCCTAACTAGCAAACTCCGACAGCCTGAGCATTTCTTCGTCAAGTGTGACGTCTTCCTTTAAAATGGTCTGTTTCTGTAGCTGTGGATACAGAAAAATCTCACAAGCTCACATGTACTTCGGCACTAAATGTCACGTTCTAGCGAGTATGAACACCGCCACCACCCATAGTTATAACTCGCACTACACTTACAGGACTAATGACCATAGAAGTTTTCGCGTCCTGAGGCACTAAATACAAGTAGTAAGGACCTCCTGCAGGAAGAATTGTAAGCGACCTTCACGACTGCTTCTTCATGCAGATCTGTTTCTCATTGTCCAAGATAAGGAAAACTGCATGTTTATAAGAAACAAGAATCATTATGATTCATGTGGGGAAACATTTGCCCAAAATTTATTTAAGATCGGGTCACATAATATAGCAAGATTAATTACGTATTCTGAAAAATATTAATTAGTGTTTTGTTATTCAAACTGTGTGTGCGATCAGTAATTGATTGACAAAATAATTAAAATTTAATTGCCTATATTTTCGACAATGAATTGACATTTCCTCCGCAAGCAGTTTCAATGAATTGCATTTTCACATTTTTTCTGCTTTGTTCATGGTTTTACTTCACTGTATTGGACATCCCAGGTAGAAATTCCATATATTAGTTCTCCCACAGGACAATCTACAAAATGATCCTTTACTTTCACCACTCAAAACGTAGTACATTCACCCCAGAAGATTTTATCTAATGACGAATTGTCAAAAACATTGTTTTAATAATTTTGTTTCAGCTGCATTCTCAAACCAAACAAGTCTTTTTTATTTTATCATTAAAATTACAAATGACTTCAAAAGTTCATAAACCAAGCAATTTGAAGTGTAATATTTTTTCTTTTTGCATACATATGTATTACATTAGCGTGGAAGATGGGTTGGTAAAACTTTTAATTCATACTCAAATATCTATATACAAGGTGATTATGTATATTCTCGAAATTTTTGAAGTCTACCTTAAAAATAAAACTTTGTTTTACAATATTATGCTTCATAAAGTGCAAATTGAATAAAATCTTTTTGAAATATTGTAATTATACATCCTTTGAAACTGATTAACAATGATATTTTTTTATGTTTCCTAAGGAAATATTACTGCTCTATAAGTTCACATATTTTGTCTTAAGTTTGAGGTATCCCACAATAATTTTGCTACGGTCCTTCGATTCCCAACAATGTAACATTTAATTTAACCAGTTATGTAAAAAAAGGCCAGATCTCCAATCTTTGTGATATGTGTTAGGCTCATTTGATTCGAATAGACTTTTAGTTCTGAACAATAAACACCGCCGTTTGATGTGTTGTTGTGGTATGCTGTTTGTTGTTCTTTAATTTCATCTTTAAATTTTCTTTTCAGATGTATCAAAACATTAGCTCTAAGAAGCAATAACTGCCCCCTATCAAAATGAATACGTACCTACCACAAGCAGAATCAGTTAAATATTTGGGCACGTATCTAGACCGGAGACTTTCATGGAAAAATCATATTGAAACAAAGAGAAGAGAACCAAATATCAAATTACCTAAACTTTACTGGATAACAGGTAGAAACTCCCCTCTCTCCCTCCGAAATAAAATACTTATATACAAAGTCATCCTTAAACTAATATGGACTTATGGCATCCAACATTGGAACACTGCCAGACAATCCAATACAGAGATTCTACAAATATTTTAGTCCAAAGTCCTCAGAATCCTACCTAATGCACTATGGTATAGTTGTAATAAAACTCTTCATAATGACCTAAAGGTTCCAATAGTGTACGAAACTGTGACCAACTTCAGCAGAAAATATCGTCGTACTCCAAGATCACCCTAGTCACTTGGCCGTCAACATCCTGGATAACAGCGAAGAAACACGCACATTAAAAAGAAATAAACAGATTTAACATATAGATTTGTCACATAACATATATATTTTAATGTAATACTCAAATTAATATTTGAATTCAGAAGATACACAGAAGGGTTAATTTTCCCCATGTCTTTATACGTATGTCATTATTTACGTGTTAAACATTTCACCAAATGTTCCAAATAGAACAAATTGTGAATTTTTTGTTTTGTTTTAAATATTATCAAAGCTGCTTGTTTTCTTCAAAGCGAACTTTAAATTTTCGACGATGTGAAAAAAAGGACAGTAATGAATGTAGAGATTTATCTTAAAGAAAATATGTTCTAAAAAATGAAATCTTAAAAAGAAATATCAGGTACAATTATTTGAAAAACGAGTAGTTTTCAGGTAATTTCTGCTTAAAGTTATAAAAACGTTTTCTCAAAAATCGCTCATTTGTTTCTATGGATAAAACATGAGACCCTTAAAAGAATGGCGCATATCTCAGTTTCGTTGAACTCCCTTAATTTTCAAAAATTGTGAGAGTTAGAAATGATGCAAAAATGTACGTGCTGTTGTAGAACCACACTAGCTCTTACTTAGAATAGGCTACGTCTCCCGAGATGTGGCATTTCGCAATAAAATGCACATGCTCAACAGTTGATGGAGATGAGGCACAAACATAAACTATTGGAGCTACAACAGCATACACATTCTTACATTATTTCTATACTTGCAAGTTTCTAAACTTCAGACGGTTCAACGAAAATGAGACCTGCGCAATTCTTTGAAGTGTTCTTTTTTTAATCACTGAAATAAATTAAGAAACAACTTGGAGCGTTTTTTTAGAAAATGTACTTTTCATAAATTGCATGAATTTCGAGCATAAATTAGACGAAAACGACTCTGCTCGAAAAATTGCGCAAGACTTTTTTTAAAGAGCTTAGTTTCTAGAATACATTTTAAGTCAAAAATCTCTATCTTCACCGTATTGGTTCTGAAATGTTAACTTTTACCAATTTTTCATAATACAGAGTTCGCTGGAAATGGGGCACCAAGTTTTTAATATAATAATAATAATAATAATAATATAATAATAATAATAATAATAATATAATAATAATAATAAGCACCAAAGCAAAATGGTGGCAGAAAGGGTGCTCAAGGTTACAAAGAATTATTGATAGTAGACAGTGTTGGAGTCAATCATGTTAAAAAAAGACACCGCAACATTTCTGTAGGATGGATGGATTATACCAAGGCATTCGACTCGATACCTAATTCGTGGCTTTTGTATGTCCTTCGCCTCTACAAAGGAAATTACCACTATGTGAACTTAATCCAACATTGCATGGCAACTTACAAAGATAAAAGTCTCATTCGCTGGAGGCAGCGTAACAACTAAGGAACTGAGGATCAACCGAGGATTTTTTCAGGGAGATAGATTTAGTCCCTTATGGTTCTCGCTAGCTCTAAATCCTCTCAGCAGAATGTTCAGAGATTCAGGGATGGGATATGATATCACCAAAAAATGCCATATCCTCATTAATCATCAGTTCTACATGGACGATCTGAAGTTGTACTCCAGAGATAAGAAACAGTTTTCCTCGTTACTTAAACTTGTTAAGCCCTTTAGCAACTCTATTTGTATGGAGTTTGGCATTGATAAATGCGCTGCAGTGCACGTGAAAAGGGGGAAAATTCTTGATCCTGACAAACTCATCCTGATGTGTGGCACAAATATTCAAGAACTTGGTCAAGAGGATACCTATTAATATTTAGGCCTGCACCAATTTTTGAGCACAAGTGAATCGCAGATGAGGGGTGATATTAAAAATAATGTTGTTCAAAGAGTCTCAAAAACTGTAAAACTCTTTTAAATGGAAAGAACCTCAGATCAGTTATCAACACTTGGGCAGTACCTGTCGCTGTCTATTAATTTGGTGTTCTTCACTGGACAACAACTGCACTGCAGGAACTTAACCGGAAAGGTACGACCACTCATACCAAGTATCGAATGCACCATACCAACAGTTCAATGGCAAGACTATACTTACTTTGGAACGAAGGAGGTAGAGGTCTTCTGGATTTTGAGTACTTGTGTGCGAAGCAAATCAACAATCTTCGCTATTACTTCCTTCAGAAAACGACGGTCATGCATGAAGCAATTTGTGCCACAGACAAGACTTTTACCTCAGTAAACCTGAATCAAACGGACTCTGAAAGACCATGTATCACGAAAGAAGATAGACTGGGTGAGTAGACCCAGAAGCGTCTGCATGGCAGGTATCCTGCTGAGCTCAAAGGAAACGCCGTGAATGAGAGGTCGTCAGTCTCCTGGCTAACAAAATCTGGCCTCTTTACTGAGACAGAAGGGTTAGCCATTTCTATTCAGGACGAAGTAACCTCCACTCGCAAGTACCAAAGGTATGTAATTGGGGATATGAGTGTAGAAGACTGCTGCCGCCTTTGCAATCAACCCAGCGAAACCCTCCAACACATCATGGGCGGGTGTTCTGTTCTGGCACACACAGAATACCTGAGTCGGCACAACGACGTTGCTGCGGTTGTCCATCAGGCCCTGTCTGCAAAGTCGGAGATGGTAGAGACAGAGGTCCCGTAATACAAGTTCAAGCCAGATTCAGTTTTGGAGACGAAACGGTGGAAGCTCCTTTGGAATGTTGCAGTCACTACAGATCGCAGGGTCGAAACCAACAGACCTGACATAATATGGATTGACAAAGTTTCACGGAAAGGGATTATTATCGGCATAGTTATCCCTTTAGACCGAAATATAGTTGCCTCTGTTGCCGAGTAGAAGCGAAACTACCAGGCCTTGGCTATTGAACTGAGAGACATGAGGCGGTTAGTATCTCTTGAAGTAGTCCCTGTGGTCATCTCTGCAAATGCACTGATCTCTGAAGAACTAATTTCATCGTCAACCAAGCTTGGCCTTAGGAACTGGCACATTCAAACAATGCAAAAGGCTGTTCTCCTGAGTACTGTATGCATCGTAAGGAAGTCTTTATTGATATAACTGACCGCCCGAGTTTGCAAGCGAAGCTGGCGCCTTGGTTTTACAAAGATCCTGGTGTCTGCTGTAGGCACCTCGCTAAGCGAGAGACTTGAAGAAATAATAATAATAATAATAATAATAATAATAATAATAATAATAATAATAATAATAATAATAATGAAGACTGAGAGTTCCTGGGTGGGCAACCGTATCTCCTAATGAAGGATTGCTCTTAGTAATGTTCGCACAATTGAGCATTGTTTGTGGTTTTTTTACCGTCCGTTTACACACACAAAAAGAAAATGTAAAGAAAAAATAAGGGTTGTTGTAAGGAAAATAATTATTGTTTTAATTTTTATTTTCCTGTATTTTACACAAAATTATGATATGTTTATCCAGGGCGTTTGAGTCCTTGTTGCTAATACAGAACCCAATGATAGAGTAAACCCTATTCAAAATTTAGAAAAATCTGTTTTTTGTCATTGGTCATTTTTTGCAAGAGAGGTTGCCCAAATATTACATTAAATATTGTTTCCAGATGATATTATTTCCTACTTATCTAATGAATAAGAAAGGAGAATGAAAAAACTATTGTTTAAGTGTTATTTACGATAATTTGTCATATTTTAGTATTCAGCCAAAATTTCGTACCTTCACCTCGTGTAACAGGGACCCTACAAGTGTTCAAAATGGCGTTCAAGTTAGGCATCTGCGCCGCACGATCTCTGTGTCGAATTTAATTTACTTATTTACCAAACGAAACAACAAAGAGTATTGAATTTTGGCTAATTCAAAATGAGATCTACACGGGTACAAAGTTTAATCAAAAACTTTGAATTCATTTTTGAGAAAATGTTGAATATATTAATGCTTCCAAAAATCCGCTTAAAATCCGAGAACTTTCTTCATTTAAATTGATCACGGAATATCAATTTTGGAGAAAATCGGCTGAACTGTTTAGCTAGCTTTGACCACAGACGGACAGACAGGACGAACAGATATGTTTTGCCGTCAATCGATTATTCGGAATCAAGGACCAAAAAAAAAAAAATATTCGGACTACACAATGAGTTTAAGGAAGTAATTTACTAAATTATAGGAACAAGATTTATCCACTTTTGTTAGCAGGGTCCGGCAATAAAAGTTTTTCTGTCGAAAATTCGCCGTTTTCCGGCGCACGATTACAAAACTTTCTCTTCTTTCAAAGTAAGGGTGAGAAAGTAAAACAACGTATGTGATGTATGAAGGAGAGTATATTCTGCGCACGTTTTGGAGCTCCAGAACATCTATCCTGACCTTTTAATCTCACCTTTCACAGGGCCATATTTGAGGTTGGGCAACTTATGATTCCTGTATGGAGAGGTAAAGGTATGGCTTCTCAGGGTTTTGAAAGTTCTTTACGTAGTAGTAAGATTGCCTTGTTGGCGTTTTTAGCTATATATGATATGTAGTTTTCCATTTGGGGTCATCCATCATCAAAATTTGCAAATCCTTCATCACTGTGGTGGGAATTAATGTGGTAGAGCCAATGTAGACAAGCTTTGGGTTGTGCCGCCCAACATACACAACAGTGTATTTAGCTGTGTTGAGAGAAATTAATCATGTTTCTGATCAATATCTCGATATCTCAATATCAATCGAGGTCATCTTGGAGGCAGGGTCACTCAAAAGGTTAGAATAAAATTGTGTGTCATCGGCTTACATCATAAAGCTAGAATTTATAAAATGCGACAAGTCACATGCTATGCACATAGAATGAAGAGTAGCATACCCAACACAGAGCCTTGAGAAAAACGCACTAGAGATAAGGTCTTGATTGTAGATGTTCGACAATCGATTACCAAATCACACGGTACCTGCGATCTTAAAAGAAGTTTTGGACCCACCTCAGCAGCTTCCCCTGAATCTCAAAGTGTTCGAGTTTGTGGAGAAGCCTGCGGTTATGAACTTTATCAATTTTTTTGCGGAAATTTAGGTAAATGATATCAGTTGGAATGGCATTATCAAAGGCTTTAGACCAATCATAAGGACAGGTACGGAGATTCGAAATAAATGAACGGCCAGACATGAGTGTTGATATGAAAGAATCCGTTCCTTTACCAGTGCGAAATCAAGGATCTGCTTGACAATGATGCGTTTCAGAACTTTGCAGAATGTGATAATTAGGCTGATAGGTTTATTGTTGTTGGGATCCAATTTATTACCTTTTTTAATATAGGAATACTATCAGCTTTTTCTAGTCAAATGGCAGGTTTCCGGTGTCAGAAGGCTGACGGAAAATATTATGTATAGAAGGCGAAATTTCAGCTATACAATTCTTCAGGAGAAGAGGAGGAATTATATCTGGCCTTGCTGCAGAAGCAGGATCGAGTGATTGTAGAGTATGGTAGATGACAGTTTCGTGAACGACGATGTACTCTAAACTTTCTCTTGATGTATCAGAGTTTATGTTTGGCACTGGTCCATCAGGTTCAATTGTGCAAAACTTTAAACTATATCTACAAAAGTGTCTGAGTGTCCTAAGGATCAGATGTTGTTTCACCGTTTTGCAGGTAAAATGATGGTAAGACATTGGATGAAATTTTCCGACGTATTGTAACGAAAATTGCATAATTTACCGGGATTCGCTGCGCGGATTGCGTCACCTGCCGACGCCCCCCGAAGTGGGCGGTTCCGGGTTAGTATCGAGTCGCGTAGAAGTATGACGCAAGTTCCAGATGGCTCGAGGCGGGCGCCGGTCACGTAAAAATTCGCCGCTTCCGGCGGCCACTCGTAGTAGTAGTCAGTCAGTGTATGTAGTCAGTGAGGAAGCAGTCACTTAGTCCGTCAGTGTGAGTATGCAGTCTAAGTCAGTCTGAAGTGGAAGCTGAGCTGTTAAGTGTGCATTGCTGTGAACAATGGTGCTGTAGGTGAACAGCAGCCTGAAGTCGGAAGCTGAGCTGTGAAGTGTGCATCGCTGTGAACAGCAGAGCAGTGGACCATGATCAGCGCCGTGAATTGTGGACTGCACAGTGTATTGTGGTCAGCGCAGTGGACCGTGGACAGTGCATCGGAAGTGAAGAAGTTCAAGTTATGAACGGTGTATATAAATAATGAGAAGTTAACGGTGTAAATAAATAATCAAGAGAAGTGAGTCGTTTGTAAGGAAATAATCAAGTGAAGAACACAAGGACTGTGCAACCTATCTGTAAATAAATCAAGTATTTTTAGTGTATGATTAAGAACCAAAATAAACGTCTTTGTTAAAATATTACCTTGTTTGTTTTAATTCACCACCACGAAACATTACAATATGTATGAGTATTTTTCCTTCGCCTGAGTGTTACCATCTTCAAAGTTTCTTCGAAGGGTCCTAAGTTCCTTGATAATAAGGCTACGTGGTGCTTTGTAATCATTGTAGCATTGCAGCTGTCTAGCGTGGTTAAATTTGTTCCTTATAAATTTGTTCTTTTTGTCCTATTAACTTACGTATTGTTCTGTTTATCCAGGTTTTGGACATGTTAGTAACTTATTTAGATGATCAGTTGATTCAAGGCATCACGTTGCGAGAAGTTCACGGCTCGCCAGTTTTGTTCGAAATCCTGGTAAAACACGGTGACAGATCTCGCGTGAGGGGCTGGATATCGCTTTTAATGACTTGACTTCAAAGTTTGCGAGCCAGCCAGTAATTTCTCCACTTGGCACGTTGTTGTGCTTGATTTAACATAACAAAAGTGTGCCTCAATAGACATAACCGCATGGTCGCTGCTTCCAATAGGAGCAGCCAAGTAATTGTAGTAGGTGGTGAGAAGGTAGATTCATCATCAGCCAGAATAAGATCTAATATGGAAGGTTGTTGAACACCTATGAACATTGTATCTTCAGTAACTAATTGGGCGAGACACGTGTCCTCATAGACTGCAAAAAACTCTCTGGCAACAAGCGGGCGATAATCCGAGATTGATTCAGAAGTAGATAAGGGCCAGCACATCGATACGAAATTAATTTCGTCAATTATGGCTGTGTCAAAGTTTTGTTTATGTGATATACGTAGGATATCGAAAAGCGCAGTTTCATTTGCAACTCATGCAAAGACATGAGTGTATATTGAACACGGATGAAGTTTATAGTTGAGAATTTGAGCCTGAAGCCGCATCACTTCAATACATTGTTTTGAAGATTTGCACGAGGAGTGACTGTCAAGTAATTCATTTGCAAGGTGTATGAGAATGCTTCCACCATGTTTAGCAGTCCTGTCCTTACGAAAATATTATAACCGTGAATACTGACTGATCGGTCTGAAACATCTGGTTTGAGTCAATATTCTGTTAATATAGCTATACTTGGTTTCCTGGAATAGCTATTAACATCAATTTATCAAATTTTGGTAGCGGAGGTGCGATGTTTGGTAGCAGACTGCCGAAGGAGAGGCTCTCAGGGAGATATTTTCTTCTTCGAATGAGCTCAATGCCTAGTTCTGGAGACGAGAGAATGAGTTTTAAAGGTCTTAAGTTTGTCAGGGGTGAATGGCTGATAGGATCAACTATGATTTTATTAGTTGCAGTATGGAAGTAATAATAATAATAATAATAATAATAATAATAATAATAATAATAATAATAGTAATAATAATTTTAAATAGAAAAACTAAGAGCAATTAAGCTAAGAAGACTTGAATGAATGAAAAATTACTTACAAAATTAATTGAAAATATAAAAACCAATTCATAAAAATAATTCAAGATGAGCAGCTCAGATTCACAGAAAAACCTAAATCCAAAAGAGGAGCAAAAGTGTGAGAAGAGAGAAAGAAGGGAACATTTGAAAGAATGAAGGATTATTGGAAGAAACGTAAAGAAAGAACACATAAGAAGTAATTGATCTAACGTTCTCGTAAAGTGATTTATCCGAAAGATGAAGAAGAATACGTATATCTATGCTGAAGCCAACGCAGTTAAAATTATCACACTACACTCCTGCATATGGGAACAAGATTTATTTACATTTTCGATATTGGCCACACAATAAGTGTGTTTATGTAGCAAAATCACCATTTACCACAGTATTACAATTATCTATACTGCGTATGGGCTACAGTTTAATTCTTTAAACTTTTTGTACAAATTAAAAAAATTGACATAAATGCTATTTTGATGTACTGTTTATTTTTCTAAAATTTCACACATTTAATTTTTGTTCTATATATTTCACTTTGTAATTATTCACATTACAGGTTTTCAGATGTATTTTGATTGATATTATCAAATATCTACATATATTTTGTACAAGTGTTCTAAATGATTTTTTATTCATTTTCTCGAAAACGCAAAACTTTTCTGTAAAAGCAAGTCCAAATTTCCCATTTCCAAAAACGCTCTAACCGTATTTTCGAAAAAGCTGAAAATTTTTCAATTAAAATTTGCTAATAGGACCAGATTTTGCTCTTCTATAATTATATTAAGTCATATTTTAATTTTACCATTAGGCAAGAAAAATTAAGAAAATGTTTAAAAAATTGTGTTTTGGGCACTGTGAGGTAACAGTTGGGAAAATAATGGGGCAAAACTGATAAACTAAAGGCTAAAGAGATTACGAAACTAACCAGTAAGAAAAGTCTGCTGCCAGTTTCTTTTCTGTGAAACTTTGAATCATTTAAAATTTGATTGTCTTCTTCTCACCACTAGGTTCTTACGCAAATGGCGACTTCTAATTCGAGATCTGTCAACTTCGTCTAAAGAGAAAGCCAGCAAGAGTAAAATTCCACTTTACCACTCAGGCGAAAGGGGGTCTTCGAAGATGGAAGAGGGTAGTAATCCTGCAGTGTCCGTCTACACGTTCCCCTTCCTTCCCTTCGTGATTATGTGAATCGCAGAAGCATTCTCTTTTTTAGGGGAATTTATCTTTCGAAATTTTTACTTTTTAAACAGACGGAAATTATTTATGTTCCCTTTTATTGGCAAAATGCATACAACTTATTTCATGTCTCAATGGTTAGATAATTAAATTCTGATTGTCACGGAATGAAAATAAGTGAAGAAAATTGCGCTTCAATTTCGAAGCTATCAGGTTTTTGCCTTATTACGTTATTTTCAATACCAGGAGAACATTTTGTGTGGTCAATCGAAGCATGGTATCGGCTTCAGACAAGGGAGGCAGAGATTTTTTTAAAAAAATTCAAACAATGTCAGGAAATTTGCCCCCGGCGCTTGTTTAATGAGCCGTCTCGAGTTTCGCTTTACGTGTAATCACCAATACAATTATGCTGAGATCGTGATGAGCGCGTCCGACGGGTGAGGTGCAGGCGGTGGTGGTGTTGTATGGGGAACAATGGACTCTGGTGAATAGAATATCGTGTTTCGTAACAGGCTCCCACGCAGGGAAAGCGCACGAAATATGGGAATTCCATTAAGGTGAAGTCAAATCGAAAACAAAGTGCATTCGACATTATGCAAATCACAACAATATGCAATCCAAAAGTCTCTGCAACGTCACACTTCTGTCTTAAATTCTTCATCGGCATTCTCTCCATATTCTTGTTGTGAAAGAGAGGACGTTTCTTTCAAATTGCGATGATGTTAGTACTAACATTTATTCATCTTTGAAACCTCAAATACACATTACGAGGAACTTGATCTTAAGTTTACACAACGAGGCGCTAAATGTTTTCGGTGACTGTTGCGAGATCTAGTGCGGTTTTACCGAATCTCGGACCACGTGCTCGTACGGATGAAATACGAATCCGCCCATAGATGGCTTCCGGACTGTCGTTCCGTATTTGTTCTTTGCTGGATCAGTAACCAGCTACTTAACGTTACTTAAGTTCTGAGAATTACATCGTCCTCCCTTATCTTCCAAAATGGCTGCGAGGTTCTTGAAGAAAGTGGTAAGTCTTACGAAATAATTTTATGTAAGGGGAGATTAGTGACCTCTTGATGCGTGAGAACTGGCTAGGGTTGGCTTGTTTGTTCACGCCTAAGGTTGTTCTTTTGCTGAGAGTCTTAACAGTTTCCTGAAGGTCATTAAGCTCCAGGAGTGTTTCGTGCATTTCAAATTTTGTATTTCCTTTGGGAACTGTCTAGTGTTTGTTCAGTTTGTGGAACATAACATCGCATGAAATAATTTGTTGTTTTTAAGGTTACAAACACAGTGCCTTTCACACGCCATTATAGCAGTGAAGTGAGAACTGTTACCCTCATCCCTGGAGATGGAATAGGGCCAGAAATTTCAGCAGCAGTGCAGAAAATATTCGCCGCTGCCAATGTAAGTGCCACGAAAATTGTTTGGTGCTTTTTGAATTTTAAGCTTACTCCCAAAGATAAATTATTGTAAAGGAAGAAAATGTTTTTTGAATGTTAATATTAGAGAATTAATGATGTACGTTAATGTAAAAGAGTTCTTGAACATAATTGTTTAATATTGGATCATTCTTGGCAACATTTATGATTATTCTGAGTACATTTGATTGATTATGTTTGGTGGTGATAGTATGAAGTATTACGTATTGTTCTTAGTGGGAAAATTTCCCACACATTCAGTGAGTATTTAAAGGTGAATCTTTACCTGTTGTTTTCCTCATTGATATAGGTGCCAATTCAATGGGAAAGTGTGGACGTTACTCCAGTCCGTGGACCAGATGGCAAATTTGGCATTCCACAAGCCGCTATCGACTCAGTTAACAAACATCAGGTGGGCCTTAAAGGTCCCTTGATGACACCTGTTGGCAAAGGACATAGATCTCTTAATTTAGCTTTACGCAAGTAAGTAGCTTGTAATTTTTGATTGCTTAAAACTTTAATGCTTACTATAATTGCTGAAGTCTCCTATTATTACTGAAGTTGTACAAGTATATAGTCATTCATTCTTTGCATGATTTCAGGGAATTTAACCTTTATGCAAATGTACGACCATGCCGGTCATTGGAAGGTTACAAAACCTTGTATGATAATGTAGATGTTATAACTATACGAGAAAACACAGAAGGAGAATACTCAGGAATTGAACATGAAATTGTTGATGGAGTTGTACAAAGTATTAAGTTGATTACAGAAGAAGCTTCCACTCGTGTTGCTGAATTTGCCTTCCAGTATGCAAAGGAAAATGGCAGGCACAAAGTGACAGCTGTTCACAAGGCTAATATTATGTGAGTTGTTTATTCAGTGTCTTCTTGCAGCTGTATTTTAATGAGTAATTAATATTCAAAAATATCCTGATATTTGTTATGTAAAACATTGATTTCCATTTCAAATTTCAGAGGTTCCACTGAATTTTTTAAGCATTTATGCTTACTTTAGACTGCTTAATTTTATACTTTAACTGCTGTTCTCTCTCATTCTCATTGTATATCATGATGCTGATTGTAATTTCAGAAGTGGAAATCGCAGATTTTTAATTTTCAAATCATCATTTATTAAATGTAAACAGCTGTTATTTTCATAATGTGTTTTCCCAGTTTATCGAATCCTATCTCAGAATGCTATGATATCATCCAATCTTAGAATGCTGTTTGAAGGAAATTGAAAGGGGGAGTTCATATTAATAATTTTCTATAGGAGAATGTCTGATGGTTTGTTTCTGCGATGCTGTCGTGATCAAGCTGAAAAGCATCCAGATGTCAAATTTGAAGAGAAATATCTGGACACAGTATGCCTTAACATGGTGCAGGATCCAGGACTGTATGATGTGCTAGTCATGCCAAACTTATATGGTGACATCCTGTCTGATATGTGTGCTGGCCTTATTGGTGGCTTAGGTCTTACACCAAGTGGCAACATTGGACTAAATGGTGCACTGTTTGAATCTGTAAGTAATAGTACAATGTATTGAAAATGTAATTACTTATTAGGTCTGTTTCATGTCAAAATTATTCAAGAAAATTGTGCATGCAACTCAAACATTCATCTCTCATTCAACTGTTGTTCATTGGCTCCAACTCCAAGGTCTTCAGGTATTGATTTTGAATGTGAGCACACCAGTTACCTGGTAGATTCTATTTTCATAATAAACTTACAAAGTATTCATGAGTGCTTTTGCTCTTTAAATAAGGCCAGTTAAATTTTTTTATAACAATGTTATATCGTAGAAAGTATCTCTTCAGGAAAATCATTGACAACTGGCATAGAAAACACGCAAAGATTGTAATCCCCCCTCCCCCTCCCTATATACTTTTGGTGAATTCTCATGCTCAACTGTCCAACACTCTGACCTACAAATTAACAAAACTGTAAGGGTTAAATCATGCTTCTGCATTAAAAAAAGCTGAGGGTAAGGTAAATTATATTGCTGAAGTATTTCCTGCCTCATTGTGCGAAGTCTTGATAGCTTATGCTTGTATCTCAGTTGAAAATCTTGAAAATCAGGTTCTTCAAATATTTATTGACAAAATTTCTCAACACACAAGAATTTAAAAATACAATTGTCATTTCTTTGTTTTGTACGTTAATGAGTAACCTCAAAGTATCCTCAATCCCTCGAATACAAGAATTGTGAAAATTAGTATTCTTATTACTATCTCGTATACATATGTATATTCGCAGTAATATATGTATTGTAGAGAAAGTTATATACTGCATTTAAAAGTATGTAATCAATTTCAAGATTTCAAGGGAAATATACATTTGGTGTCCTGTAGGTGAGGTACCAAAGTGTTGTTTTTTTCTTTCAAAATGTCCATCTGTGTACACCACTAGCACCTAAGCCATGGATTCTTTTTCTCAATTGAAGAAACTCCTATCCATCTGGCTTGAGTTGAAATTTTGAGATTTTGAAAAACATTTTTTACTATTTGGGGGTATTTTACATGCAGCACCCAGGACATTTTCAAAATTTTCTCAGACGGCTTTTTTCTTTTCATTTTTTCCTTCAAATTTCTTGTAAAATACACTGGTGGTATAGGTCTGACTTTTCACTGTTCACACTGAATTTTTTCTACTTGTTGGAAGGTTAAAAGTTTGAATTTTTTCTGGTGTCTTCCTTCAACTTGAAAATTGACAATTAGATATTTTTCCTTCAAGTAAAATTTTTTCTCCATAGTTAGTTTTTTTTATTAAGGTAAGGCAAGTTTTCTTGAAATTTCTAGTAGTTTTCACACAATATTGCGTGAAGTATGTGCAATTTTTAAAAAAAGTACAGAAACAAGATTTTCTCAAAAACAGCAGCAAATTCTTTTTTCCAAAATTACAAAAATGTAATATCTCTGACTAACCTTTCATGCTGTTAATATTTATATTAGCTGCAATTTCTTTACGATATTGCATTTACAAAGACATCATTTAAATAACGTGTCTTTTAAGGTTTCTTAAAAACTCAAAAATTTTACTATAAAAGCAAGTGCCATTTTCTCAAAAACGGCTCCAAAATTTTTCTTTCACCTTCTCGTACAGATAGTGCTAATTGCACTGTTTAAAATGACAAATTCAATTTTGATGTATTCTTTTGTTTTTTGATAATTTACACAAATGGAATTTTTTTAAATATCTCTCATGCCGTTTATATTGCACATTTCCTGTGTGGTTTGTATACATTATTCCACATGTGAGTGGTAGTGCTTCCAATGAATGCAAATTAAGTTTATCAAAAACTCAAACAATTCTTGTGAAAAGAGCTTCGAATTTTGCATTTACAGTAACGCTTTAACATCAAATGTCTTAGAAATGGCTCCAAATTTTTCAATGAAAATGACCATGTAGAATGAGTTTTTACTCTCCTTTAATATTCGTAAAGTAGTATTTCAATTCTGCTATTCCAAAACCGAAAAATAGAGAAAATGTCCAAAAAAAATGTACTTAGGGCAGAGATAGATGGCAAGTGTCAAGAATAGTTTGCAAGTCATAGTAGCTAGCACAGACCAAAGAAAATAGAAAACAAAAACCAGAGTCTGAGCCATTCTGAAGTGCCACTAGTTACTGTCTTGTATTCATACGTATATACACAGTAATGCACATAGTATAGAGAAAGTTATGTAATGAGTTCCCTTTACTGAAAAAGTGTGTTTTTTCCAAAATGGATATTCCAGGTCAATTTGTCTCAACTGAAACTGCTGTGATTGTGAAAAGCATTCTTTAAATTTTAGTGGGTTAAGGGAAGCCCCTGGGACATTTTCAATCTTTTCTCAGGATGACTGAAATTTTTAAATTTATTGTAAGAAAAGAGCAAAATACCTTTATAAAGATGGCTGATTTTTACTGTTAACTCTGAAATTCCAGAAATTGCAAAAGTTTTGTTTTCATCATTTTTGTTGTGTACATTGATTTGAAACTTTGAGTTGTTTGCGGACAATTTTATGTGAAATACAAACAAGCAATATTAAAAAATATCAAAAACAAGAATTTCTCACAAACTGCTCCAAATTTTTTTCTGTAAACTTTTGGTATGGATAGTACTTAAATGTACTGTAAGCAATGACAAACTTAAATTTGCAGTGTTCTTTTGTTTTTTCAAAAATTACACAAATGTAATCACACACATTTTTTGAAAGTCTCTCTCCCATTGATAATATTTTCATTACCAACAATTTGTATACTTAATTGCTTTTATGAGCATATGTGCTTCACATAATATGCTATAAAGTATCTGAAAAGCTAAAAAATTCTGTGAAAATGGGATCAAAATTCTGCATTTTTAGAGAAGTGCTGATAAACCATTTTTCTCAAATGCCTCTAAATTTTTTGAACGGATATTACTGAATGCACTACATAACATGATAGCAATGCCAATGTAATGTATTCTTTTGTATCTTCAAAAAAAATATTATTTTTATTACACTGTGTGTCACTCAATATTTATATTACCAGTGATTTGTATAAGTTTTTGAATTTGTCAGTAAATGTGCTTCAAATGATTTCCAATTGAGATTTTCTGTGAAAAAGCGCTTCAAATTCCACATTTTCAGAAATGCTGAAACATTTTCTCAAAACAACTTCAAATTTTTGAAACATATTCCCATAGAGAACAACGATTTACTTTTCTAAAATATTCTTAGTAATGTTCTAGTTCTACCTTAGAGCATTGAATAATTCAGAAAATGTGCAACAATATAGTTTGGGTGGCAATAGAAGGCAGCTGGGAAGAGCATGAGGCGATACCAAAAAGCTAGCCTGACAGAAACAAAAAAGAAGGAAACTATTGAATGACAAACTTTCGCATTCTGGTTAATCACTATTTATAATTATTTGTATACATTATCACCCTCAAATTATTCAGTTTAAATTTATTTTTAATTCATTATTATTTTCTTTTTGTCTGTGATAGGTCCATGGAACAGCTCCTGACATTGCTGGGCAAGACAAAGCTAACCCCACTGCACTTCTTTTATCAGCTGTAATGATGTTAAGATACATGAAGCTTGTAAAACATGCGGATTTGATAGAAAATGCATGCTTGGATGTTATAAAGGAAGAAAAGTTCCGCACGGGTGACTTGGGTGGTAATGCCAAGTGTTCTGAATTTACCAATGAAATTTGTCGCAGAGTAGAAAACAGAGGGTAAAACATGATGTTTTGTAGATAATCAGTCACTAGAGCAGTATTTTAAAGAAACTAGAAGCTAATTTATAGGAATACTTCCTTTGACTGGACAGGAACTTTTCCTTTAATGAGGTTTCTTTATGTCATGTGGTGCATTACATAGTCAAGTAGGACAAAATTTCATGATCATTGTACAGTAATTGTTAGTTTGGAGTAAAAGCAATGCTAATTTATTATGAATCTGTATATAGACTTTGAGCTGGCTCGTTGTTCTAAGGAAGGAAAAGGCCCAAGTGCAAAAAATATATTGCTGCATTATCTCGTATGAAATGTAGCTGGCTACAACCTTTGTTTTAAATAATTTTCCACGCAAGTGAAAATATTTTCACTAGAACCATTTTTTTGAGAAATCAACTTGCTCTTTGGTCAGTGCACCAAAAAATTGTTATTTTTATTTTAAAAGGTCTACAAATGTTGCTCTTATTTATTTGATTAGTGTAAGTTTGACTAAGGTTTGATCATTCTGATATTTATATATGCAGTGACAATACATAATCAGTGAAGTACATGGAGTTTGTGAAATGACTTGCCTGATACATTCAGCACCTGTGTGCTCGACTATGTAATTTATTGTTGAATAAAGCATAACATACAATTATTAAGTGTTTGTTTCATTGAAAGAGTTGCACTGTAGCAAAACCATGTTCTAAGAGAAACTCTCCTACTGGAGACATTATTCATTCCTGTCTGTTGTGAAGAGGGGAGGGGGATGCTGTATTTTCTGTATTTAAAACATCAACTGATAATACATTTCATTTAAGACAATAAGTTTGCTATTTTGTTTTTAGCACATTAAAGTATCTACTATATTGTGATTTATTGTTGTATGCACTGTAATTTTGCATTAAAGTTTTTCTCAGGGGAAAAACAATGATAAAATAAGAGTTCAACCTCAAACCATATGACAAATGTGAAGGCTGGAGAACTGTTAAGGTCATTGCTGTAAATTTGAATGACACACACATTTTAACACTTCTAAAACTATTCTCATCTTTTCTCCACTCAAATGGTGCTGCTGTTATGAAACTTTGTGAGGATGGCAAGGAAGAGGGAGGATCGTGCACAACCTGTGACATTGTGAGATATTGGATTAGGTTCTGGATTCTAATGACTACTATGGAATTAGGAGAGATTTGTTAAATAAATATATAGTTTTACTCAGGAGCCTGAGGCAGTTGATCTCGGGGGCCCCTTATTTCAAATAAAAAATACCTTCCCCCCCTCCTCCCATTAATAAACAGAATTCATGCATCAGGAATAACTTGGTGTTAAATTTGGATAAGAGATACATATTTTTCATTTCTTCTGAATGAAAGAAATATTTCAGGGTTTCCAATTAAGTTGATGCCAAAGGCAAGTTACCCCCAGTTTTCCCCTTTTCTGAGCACCCCTGTTTGTACTCTTACTAGCTACAAAGATGGAAGAATCAAATCCTGGTTACAAAACCTTTTCATAAATATGGTGATGAGGTAGAAAAAAAGAGGTAAGCCTATATCAAAATTTGCTAATACCATAGCCAATAATGATTTCATTACAAACATTAAAGCAAATTTCCAAGGAGACATATTCATAAAAATGAACCCAACAAAGTAATTATTTCCCATTTATAATCATCATCATAATTTTTATGACATTAACTGTTATAATTGTAGCTGTGTGATTAAAACATATTTCAACAAATTAGATATGGGCAGCAAACCGTGATGACTTTCATAGCTAATTTGTAAAGAATTTACTTATAAGAGGAATTCTGAATAACAATTTTCCATTCCTCTGAAAATCAAAATTTCTTCCCTAAGACCGGAATGATGGAAGTAGTCATTTTCAATATTTTGCAGTTTCCATTTCTTGGAACCTTTATTAATTTCTTTGCTGATGTCATAATTTTATTTGTATGTATTTGGTATCTTAAACAACACTGACTTCTTTTTTACAGCTCATTCCTGCAAGGGATTTTGGACACCATTAAATTCTTTGCAATTGTTTTTATTGCCATGCTCTGTTATTGTTGACATTTTTGTAAACTTATCAGTCATATTTCAGCAATGTATGTATACACTACTATATTGGAAGATTGATAATTGATTTATAAATTGATGTAAATGTTAACAGTTCTGTTTTATTTCAAAATCAAGAAGTTTCACACCTATTCAAAACCTGAAAAATAGTTTATTGTTAAACTGGTTACACTAAGAAAGTAATTGTGTGATTGAAATGTACTACCAAGAAAGAATTACGATCTGATATCATAAATTATGCTATGAATTTAAAATATGCTCTTAAAAGTTAAACTATTACTAACCAGGGTTTCTCCCAAATAAATTAAAATTTACAAAAAAAAAATAATAGAGCATCTTTTGGGGAAGCAGTAATATGTGTTCCTCTTTCCATTGAATGTAGCTTCAATGTATTTCACTAGGATACATAGTAGCAAAGTTATCAAGAGGAGATTTTTCCACTTTGCATTGTTTGAAATAATTTGGGGAATGTTCACCACTCACAAGTTATTCCCCATCACAATAACACGTTTATCCATAAAGACACCCAAAAAAATAAAAATGGGCTAATATTATCCCAAGTACTAATGGAATTAGTGGTGCTACATCAGCATGTATGCTTAACACCTGTAGTCAGAATCATTGTTTTGTTAATCCTTGATACCAAAATATTTTTTTGACGATATAATGTCTGTCAGTGGTCAAAGCTAGTGCCAAAACAGTTCAACAAATTTTGTCCAAAATTGATATTCTTTGATCAATTTAGAGGAACTCGAGGCTCTCTGAGAGTGAAAATAGATATTCTGATTATTGGGGATCCTTCACATGAAGCCTCAATATTATCAAAATTTTTTCAAAAATTTGTCCAATTTTGTTTATTAAACAGTGTCCTCAGAAAGCTTAGACAGCACACAAGACAATCCTGCAGATCTTGTTTTCGTTAAAAATCCTGATTTTTAGGAAACTGAAAGAGTTAAAATTTTTTCAGCAACTTCCATTGAAGATAGAGATTTATCCTTGATAAAATCTGTTCTCTAAAGACACATCTTATCTTGAATTATGGTCATGTACAATTTTTCTTAAGTATGTGTGGGTTTTGCATTATATTGGGGAAAATGAAGGTAACTTTTAATTTTTCAAAACATTCTCCAAAATGGCTCCAATTTTTTCTGTACATTTTCTCCATGTACCTTTCAAAAGACGATAAAAAATTAGGAATTTTTCGGCGAATTCCGAAAATAGCAACAAAATAAACATTCAAAACTGCAAAAGTTAATTCGATTCAAAACTAAAAATTTTCAAAACAAAACCTGTTTTGAAACAATTTTTTGAAAAACGAATTATATTCGCGTAATTTTTGCTTGATACAAATGCACCAATTTAGTTTCTGCAAAAATTAAACCATTTCGTACTGCAAAAACGATTCATTTTTTCACAAAATTGTTCATAAGCTTGTTTCAAGATCTGTATTTAAAGAACAGATTTCAATAAGGAAACAACTCCATCTTCAATATTCTAGGTGTAGGCCACCGCAGAAAAAATTGAAATATTGCAATTTTTGAAAAATCGAAGATTTAAACGAAAATGCCAATGGTCTTAAGCGTCCTTTACGCTATCCAAGGACAAAGTTTAATTTAAAAAATTGGTGCCAATTTTGAGAAAATTTTGATAATATCGGGACTTTATGAAAAAAATCCCCAATAACAATGCAACAAATTTAAACTTTCTGTCTTGCCGCGATATGGAAGTATGTGTTCTTTATCAAATCACATACGCTGATTGCAAAAATGAAATCAGAAATGTTCCGTCACGTACCAATTTTTATGAAAAGATGCGTCACATATACCAATTTCGACAAACTTGGAAACGACTAATAAAAATATAGGAGGAATTTGTAGTGCATTAATCTATAGATCATATAACAAAAAATATCTTTATTACAAAAATTGTTTGTATTAAATTATATGTATTATAAATTGTTTGTATTACAAAAAAAATAATTAAAACAGTATGGGAAAGCTGAATACAGTGTATGATTGAAATGTACTGTACTTACTAGGTTAGAAACTTTTCCTGGAAACTTTCCGTTTTGTGTTTTCCGTTTGTCTGCTACTTCTTGTAGGAGTGTCTAGCAGTAATCCTCCAAAAGATTTAGTGGCCATCTTCATTTATATCCCACCTCGATCAGGTTTTTGTCCAGTTTCACTGATCCATTGAGCAAATGCTGAGAAGGACCCTAGTTTTTCTTCTGGAGGTAGATGTAGCTTCACTATGTGCCCGTTTTGTTGAACTCTCCTTTTGTGTTGTCTAGGCTATCGGGGACGAGGCGCGTCACTGACATGGTGGCTAACGTTTCGGCCAGCGTATTGTGGCCTTCTTCATAGCGTACTGCGGTACAGAAGACAACACGAACTCTCCTTTTGCTTGCAATGGTAAGAGTAGAAGTAAGGGCGAATTACTATTTTGTTAGCAATTCAGAAAAATTATACTTGCAATTCGTTTACCTATGAAAATAAGTTTTCTTTAATTCGGAAACGAAAATGTCTATTTTTTTTTAATATTGCTAATTTTTCGATTTTTAAATTTATTTATTTTACACTTTTACTCATCTTTCAACTTTTTATAGTTAAAATGACGCGCAGGGATTCTGGAACTCAAGAAAACGTGCGCAAATAATCTTCGCCCCATACGTTACATACAGCTTTTACTGTTTTTTGACTAAATAAATCTAAATCGTCTTTCAATGGCAGCGATATCTTGGCGAAATCACTCACCATGTTCGTCACATCTCCAAGATGAGGTTTGAATGAAGGAAATGCAATTTCAGGTGTTGCACCCCATTGCCTTATAACAGTCCAGTATGTGTTCTATCAGTTCTCTGAAATTCAAGACATTGTCGCACAAGCCAAGCTGCCTTCTCAGTATGTCAGCAATTCTTGAAAGGTAACATCTTTCAGAAAGTCATGGATCGGAGGTCCAATGAAAATTCCTTCTTTAATTTTTGCAGTCCTAATCGTAGGAAAATTTAGAGTAAAAATTGAAAATACCTGCCAATCTTTGTCCAACGCTTTCTTAAAATTCTTTAGAAATCCCAATTTCAGATGGAGTGGTGGTAAAAGCACAGCCTTTCTCAAGAGATTCGTGCAGTGACGGCTCATGGTCATGCCATTAGGTGTCTCTCCTCCCCCTCTCTCTCATACAAACATCCTTATGCATCACATGTATACATATATACTCATTAAAATAAATAATGACAATTAAAAACAGTGCATCTTAAACCTGATAGCATGCTGAAAGGCATCTTTCATCAACAGTGAAGGTTATCCGTATTTCTTTTTACAAACATCTGCTTCGATTTCGCTGGGCAAATATTTAGTACTAGAGTCGGATTACCGCGCATGTACTCAACAAGTTCAAGAACCGTTTTTCCAGGGGTGTTAAGAGTTCTATTGTTCCCATTGATTCAAAACTTTTTCGCTCACACTTTTGAAATTAATTGAATTGATGCCTTATTTTACGTGGCGAGGCTTAGGCCACGAGGCCTGATCTTCCGTCTGACCACGCAAATTTCGCTACGCTATAGAGGATTTTCCATAAGCTCGCTGTACAAATTTTAGGCCAAAAGAACAAGTTAACGAAGACTCAAAACTATCTAATTAATTTGCCGTCTACACTGTGTGACGCAACACAAAGTCAATTCAACTCAGTTCAGTTTCTTTTCAGCAATTTTTTCATCACGCTTGACAGAAAAACGAACACTCCAACTTCGGTTTTTCAAAACGCATTAAAAAAGTAGCTCACTACGTACGTTTACAAAATGCATTTGAATGTTCATTAATTCGAAATGAATTTGTAATTGCAACTCACTTCAAAATATAAGAGAATGTGGTTACAATATTCAATTAACACAATTTCTTATGAACGCGTCACTGCATAGCAATTCGTTCGCGTTTCGCGCTCTAGCGAAGAAATGTTTTATTGGAAGGGATGAGAAATATTTTCAGTGGAGAGATATCTCACACTTCCTTCGTTCAATGTCACACGTACTTCTACAAACTTGTGCTAGCAGAGTGTTATATCTTAGAGATCTGTCAAGGCATTCACTGAGTGCGCAACGCAGTGGCGATCGCACACTTCGCCGAATGCTCCTTTCATCCATTAAGTCGCAGTTGTTTTCATTTTCCCCACCACCCCACGGCAGCCTACGACGCGCTCTACTCATTCGCAATTCCCTAGTGTGCACCGGATGACTCCCTCGTAGGGTCCGGAAGGTGGACAGTCAATCGCTACTTCCGAATAGCACGTGTTTTGAAATTCTCTGTTTCGGAAACGCTCTGATCGATCCCCACAGATTTTTATTTATATTCGTTCGTATATACGGAGTAATATACGTAGTATAGGGAATGCTGTGGTAAATCGATTTCGACATTTCAACAAATACACGCTTTGAAGCCCCCGGATACCTAAGAAGTGGTTATTTTCAAAACGTCTGTCTACGAAGGTTGCCTTTTATATTTCGGGATTTGGCAACCCTGGTGTTGCAATCTGGCAAACTGACAGCTCTATCGTAAAATTGGATGTTTTGGGGTTATAAGTACTCATAACGTTTTGACATACGAGCGCTATTTGTGTTGTTTACAGTAACTTAAAAGATTCATCTTGGCCCAA
>BOPP01000008.1:8834032-8852764 GCA_017312745.1 Gryllus bimaculatus
TCATATATCTCTTAGGGTTCACCGGTCCTTGTTGACGCCTGTATTTGGGCGCAACAAGCGAACAGCATCACATGTGTTTTCTGAAACTGATATATAGAGAAGAAACGAACTTCAGCGAAAGTCCCGTCTTGGAGTGGAAACTAAGAAACGAAATGAATACGGCATATTACCAAAATAAGACATGGTCCTTGATGGAGCTTTCAAATCGCAAAAAGACAATTGGAATTAAGTTCTTCCATGCAACGTGTTGCTGAGAATAATCACACGAAAAAATTACCCCACGCCAACACGCTTTGATGGAAAAAAAAATAATCGCAACGAAAATGTTTAAGAATTTAATAATTTCCATTTTTGGGGGGAAATACGATCGCGGTGCTTCGAAACACGTCTATGGCATCGTGACAGGTGATGAATCGTGGATTTACGTATGAGCTCGAAAGTAAACAGCAGTCGACTGTATGGGTGTTTCAAGGTGAGCAATATCCAGTAAAAGTTGTTCGCGCACGAAGCACTTCCAAACAGATTGTCGCCTGTTTTTTCGAAAAACTGGTCATGTCGCAACCGTACCACTAGAACAACGCAGAACAGTCAATTCTGGGTGGTACACAACGATTTGTTTGCCAGCTGTCTTCCAAGAAATCAGGAAAACCAACCGCCGAAGACGGATCACTCTTCACCACGACAATGCGAGCTCTCACACATCGGCACAAACAACTGCATTTTTGAGCACCCAAAACATCGATTTGACGAGTCATCCGCCATATAGTCCTGACTTGGCACCGAATGACTTCTTTTTATTTCCGTTCGTAAAAAAACAAACCGAGAGGTCGTTTTTCGACACCTGAAGAAGCGCTTGCTGCACTCAGAATGCATGTTTTGGAGATACCTCAATCAAAGTGGCAAAAGTGCTTCGACAATTGGTTCTAACGCATGCAAACGTGTATAGATCTTCAAGAGGAATATTTTGAAAATCAATGAAGTGATTTTCGATTATTAATATTTGTATTTGTTCTCTAATCCTGAAATAAAAAAGTCAACCCTCGTAGTGAATGTCAACAAAACTGGCGCCTAAACCATACGTAGGATTTTTTCCAAATTGAAGAAATCCCTGTCTATCTGGCTTGAGGTGAAACTTTGAGTGGTGCCCAACAGTTGCTCTCATCTACCTTTGATTTAAAATACAACTCGTAAAACCTTTTTGACATTCGTAGAAGTGGGATGTCTTCGAGACGTAAACTCGCCACACACATAACAAAAAGATTTGGTGAATTAACAGAGTTCCTAGACATCGTTGAGTTGAAGAAACACAAGAAATGCAAAAACAATATTCTTCACGTTAGCAAATTTACACACTTCAAAAATAGGTTCTTTCCGAACGAAAATGTGGATAATGGACGAGGTTTTTACACTCGTCACTGGTATGTTTTTAAAAACGTACATAGAATTGTTTGCTACAACATTAGAAACAGGCCACGCACACAAATACCGGGTAGAGCATATGATATAGTGATTTACTATATTTATATATATATTATATATATATTAATTTTTATTCTCAATAAAAATATCACTAATATGATTATTAGATTATATAGCTTAATTTGAGCTTGATTTGAGTGAGAAGGACATGGGACAAGGGGGATTTGGTGGCTGTGCATCGGAATCATATATGCTGCCGGCCCAGCAAGGATAAAGAAATTAGACAATTTGAGTACGAGAAATTCTGTGCGGTTTTATAGCACCACTTGTTTAATATTGCGCGAAAACTACTGAAAGTTTCAATAAAATTTACTGCACGTCAAAGAAAGAACTAACTATGGCGAAAAATGTTACTTGAAGGAAAAATTCTATATTCAATTTTGTAATAGGAATAAGACGAAAAAAATTTCAAACTTTGAAATTTTCGAAAAATCAGAGTTAACAGTTGAAAACGGACCTATGTCAATTTGAAAGTGTATTTTATTATATTATTTCAAAAACGTTGATGCTATTTTTGAGAAAATTTGGCTGTAATGCCCCAGACTTCATGTAAAGCACTCCAAAATTTTAAAGAATGTTTTTCATTATCACAAAGCTTGGAGGTAGTGCCAGATCGACCGGAAACCATTTTAGAAATATCCTAAGTATGGTTTAGGCGCTAGTGTTCACAGACACGCGGACGAACATTTTCAAGAAACAACACTTTTTTGGTATGAGGGGACCCCAAAACGTGTATTTTCGTTGAAATCTCGAAATCGATATTCCGCAGAATTACATAACTCTATATTTCGTATTACTCCGTATATATACTTAGATTTCTTTAGAGCTTCATTTGACAGATCATCAGAAGTTACCGTGTCATCCAATCGGGAGCTGAGACGTCACTAGTGACATCACTATGGTGACGTGTGGCCCACGATATCGTGGGCCACGGGTGACGTACAACTTGCCACTGGATGACACCGCAACAGCTGATTTACGTCAACTGAACCTGTTTAAATCCAAGTATACGTACGTATGCGAGAAAGTAGAAATCCATCTTCAAAAATGCAAACGGAAGATACACTTTTAAAAATGTCAAACTAGTGCATTTTTCAAAAATTCAGTATAAACATTGAAAATCGAAACTATGCAATCTTAATTAAGTCTTAATTCGTATCTTATTTCAGTCTATTCAAACAAGAAATTTAAAGACAACAAATGGAGAATTTTTAAGAACGTTGTTTAAAAAATTCCCAGAGGCTTCATGTGAAATTTCCTCAAAATTTATAAAACTCTACACAAAATAACAAGGTTGGGTAAGTTCAATCGGGGGATATTAATTTTGGCCAAAAATGCGACTCGTTTCGAAGAAAATAAATGCGTAAATTTACTCAAAAACTACATAATAAACACATATTTTTCAAGAATTTCACTTTCCCGTATTTTAAGACCTCTTTCTAAATAACCTAATTTATTAACGATTTTTTTTATCTTCAATACTGCACATTTTGGAAGACGCAGAAAAAAATTGAAATTTGAGAAAATCCTGTAAACGGGTTACGCACGAATGACGGCACGAACCGTCAACATTAAGAAATACCGAATCGATCATGATATAATAAAAATATCCCCTAACAATAAGCTGTTTTATCTGGGCACTGTGTGCGGGCCTGAACGCTTCGCCACTGCTCCCAACTGAGGCACTTGCAACCGACTTGGAGACGAGCTTCTCAGCATTAATTAACTATCACGACGTTTTAATTGAATTTACTGGATTTAGTGCCGTTTAAACGGTATCATACTCTGCGGTATCTGAAAACATAAAGCCAAGTGTAAAAATGTGATTTTCATTTCTGGTAGTGAAACTCGTTGGCACACTTGTACTAACGTGGCGACCACATACGCACGCCTACATTGGATTATTTCAGGCATTGAAAGTTATCGGAGAGAAACATCTTGTTGAGAGCCTCGGAGCACAATGTCAGTACCAATTTAAACGTCTAAATTCTTGTCACGGTCTCGAAATTCCCAGAGCTTTTTAGTGTGGAAAGTTGTTAAATATGCTCAGTTACGGTACCAACTGTTTATAAAATGTTTTTCTAAGGCGAGAAAATCAATTTATAAACCGCATCATTAAAAGTTCAAATGTGCTGTAAAGAAAATTAAAATATATTATATAGTAACAGTTCAATGTAAAATTATAACTTATAATGAGGGAAAGGATTTTGAGGTGCAAATTATGGTCGTAAAAGCGGAAAAATGTTATGAAAATACAAAAGGTGCTGCTGAAGGTGGTGCTATTAAGGTTTAAACCACATTACCTCAGTTTCTAGAATATACTCTTATCACTTTGCACCAATTTTTTCTTCTTTATAGAGTAGGCGATTCTTAGTATTTTATCATTTAGTATTTATTTATCGTCTGACCATGCCAAAAACATTAGCCTACCGCACCGCACGTGGTAGCGAACTTCCTTGGAAATTAATTTGCTTTAGTGTCTTCGCTCGGTAGTGGAGAAACACTAAATACACGGCTCTGCTTTCATAAGATATGGATGCTGGTCCGGCTCTGCTCTTATCATCCATATATTTTCCACTGCCACTGATACCCGTTTCCTCACTATTCATAAGTAGTATCACTATCACTGTCCTTAATATCGTTTCCATCGTTTCCGGTAAAAAATAACGATTTCTTGATAAGGTGTATTAAATCATTGGGTGACGAATCATACTCGCATTGAAACCGTCGAGAGCAGATGCCACGTCCTTTCTCTTCCTCTCTTTAATAGAAGTTGAATATGGACACCTTTCTCCCGATTGAATATAATTAATTTCCTTATTAATTCTGCGAATTGATCTTTTCGAAACACGCGAAGCAGCAACTACTCCCTTAAGAACTGCTTTGATGCATATCATTTGCTTCTCTCTTCATAAATTGATATACTTTTGCAACGTCTTCACGCGTCTGACTGAAGGACGTTCTTATGCAACTTGCACTGAACCAGATGCATTGCATCACAACAGAACATCACACAAACCGCTTCACTCAGGAAGGAAATTGCAACTGAAAACTTGCACCTCGAAAGACGAATAGTCAGGGTCAATGTTTACCCAACTGGAGTAGGGATGTCAACTCGTCCTGAGAAAGGACGCGCTCCGCCCTGAACCGATAAGTTTGAGGAATGGACTCCCCCGGCAGCTCTGGGCCCTCGACCTCCAGCGGCCACGCTAAAATAATTTCACTGTATCCAACACTGTAGTAGATAGAAAAGTGTTCAAGAATGGCCAGTGCTGACTGAACTTATTTTTCCCGCGGATCGCATAGTAGAGCCTACTCGTACTTCGCAAGCGTGTCAAATTGCGCCTGCACGAGTACTTGCACGTGTGGGAACCTTGGTGCTCTGGCTGGAACAGGCAACTTCCCGTGACTTCCCTTCTCTTCCCCAGTTCCCCTCCTAATCCACAAGCGCTGGCCAGTGCTCTTTTAGTATTGACAAGAGGAAACATTTTCCTCGGGTCACAGGCAAGTGGATTTCTGCACACCATTTAAATGTCCTGATTTGCCTGTCGGGGCAGCACGTTAAATCCAACGGAATAGGGTAATATTGTTGACTTCTGATTAAAAGAGATATTTTTAAAACTATTCAAGAAGAGAAAAAAAATACATTTTCTGCCTAAGTGCTTAAAAATGCAGAAAATAATGAAGGAAAAGGTGTTAAAATAAAAAGGAGGAAAAGGCAACAAAATGTAGTAATGTCACGTAAATGTGCAGCAAATTGTGTTTATTTCGCTTCCTTTCATGCCTCCAAATACACATATTAGACCATAAAAAAATAAATTTAAAAAAACCTGTAACAGTATGAAAACGCAATATTTTTTGAAAGGTGCCGCACCTTAAATTCCTTCCCCTACTTATAATAGTATACACAGTATTAGTCGTAGAAAAAGTACTGTACGAAACTCGATGAAATTGATATTATCCACTCATACAAAGTTTACGATAATCTCTCTATCATTTCACACTCGTGTTTTAATTATCCATCATTACATCATTTCGTTAAGTTACATCGTTTCATTAAGATGTAACTTTTATAATGAGACCGTAAACTTCCGATTTATCAAGAAATTTGCTGAGAACTGAAAGTTCGTTTTCTACTGGTTCGGAAAACGTCCAACATCCCTGGTGGTGGCTTTGTCATTTTTGTTTACCTTTCTGTCTGGTGATCGGGGCTCACAAGGTCGCCAGAAATAGCAGTTATTTGGCAGCGAAGCATCCGCCTTTCGGCTGAAGTTTGCGTCGATAGTGATATGGTTCATGTACCATACTCGAATCAAACAGCATTGCAGAGATGTAGAAGGAAGTCGGTGACAGAAATTTAAAAAGAAAGTGCTAGTAACTTCGGCGTTGTTCTTCGTCCATTTCGCAAACACACAGCCAACTCTGCTTTAATTTCAAAATAATTAATTTTAAACAGGTGTTACATTTTCTTGTCATTCACTTTTAAACATTGATGACGCTACAACCTACAAATTTCTTTGATGAAAAAAAAAAAAACCTAACAGTAAGCTAATTTCACAATCCTGAAACATTTTCCATCGAAAAAAGTCCACACGCATGTCAAGTTCTTTTTGCTGGGTGTCAGATTGCTGGTATTTTGTTTGGAGATGAAATTTGACAGAAATTAAGAGACATTCGTAAAGTTTTCTGTAATAAATACGATAGAACTCGGGACAGCCGTATATCACGCACAACAGAACCTGTGTCACTACGTAAAGTGCTGCACTTACGACCACGCTTTTCACGATACTGAGCTATTTGTAGTAACAAAACAAACGAAACAAGTTTCAGATTCAGAAAATGGAATAAGATCACTACATTCAATATTCCTCCATGGTCACTACGTGTACATTTTTTAAATAAGTGTTGTTGGCCCTAAAATTGTAGTTATCTTTATTGCGAATTCAATAACCTTGCGTTATACAATTTGTTTTTTTTAATCTTAGCATTGAACGTGATTCAAATGCTCGTGGCGTGAGTTTATATGCGTTCAGCAACAATTCTTACGCATCATTTTCTTTTGTTTTTCCCCAGAGAAAAGACAATGTGTTTTCATTTCATCTAGAATACGTGACCACTCGTATGCGTTATTGTAATTTCATTTATTCATAGGCTATATAATTCTAAGTTTTACAGTATACGATGCAATGCAACGCAGCAAACTTTTTTGCACACTAAAATGATGTTTTTTACTTCTATATATAAGTTATTCGGCAAAAACAAATGTTAATAAATCGAAACGAATTTAATTAAATGTTTAAAAAAAGTTATTTAAGAAACTTTATTAAAACAGTATGTTTAATTAATTTTTCAAATAGTATGTTCCTGTTCCGAAAATTATTATTAATTCAGATGTTTTAGAAAATTGGAAGCTAAGATTGCAAGAAAGCAATCAAATAAATTGCAAGTAACCTATTTTAAACAGACCCTGTTTCTACTAGCATTCATTCAAGCTATTTATACTAGAGTTTTTTGTGTCTCCCCCCTTCCCCCACTCTTTCTTTCATTCTTTCATTGGTCTTCACAGAACTTTTACACCTCACCATCCCTCATAATTAAAGAAATAAAATAATATATACATAATTGGGGGAAAAGAAGAGAAAGAAAAATGAAAGAAAGAAAAGTATGAATAAGAGAATAAAATAAGCATAAAAAAATCTGGATCATGTATGTTGTTTTTTTAAGAAAGAAAAAAAGAAAAAATAATTTCCCCTTTCTGTACTTGAAAAAAACACACAGTCCTGAGAAGTACTTTTATTGAAGAATCTTATTGCAGACATATTTACAATTATTTTTGAAATTATCAAGAACTATTTCTTCTAGGGCTTGTTCATTATAAACATTACTTTGAGATGATGTAAACAATGCAGGGTTGGGGTTGTTATTTTATTTTACTCTTCACAGAGGCTAAAAGACTTTCAGAGATCTAAACAACATACGTCAAGTATTTAAAAACATTCACATTGCAGGCAGTAGTCACCACAGATGTTCACGAAGTATATACAGGTTCATTCTAATAGAAACAAATTTAATCATGCATGTTTCATTAGAGATATCAGCTGCATAAAATAATGACATTCAGTTTGATTCTTCTAAATTCTTTAACAAGTATGCTGCTTTACCAATGGTTTTTTGCTTATTTCGATTAAAATAGCCTCCTAATAGACCTGTTGACATTTCGACTAACACTATATCTGCGAGTCCTTCAATCCTATGTGCAATTAACCTTCATACAATATTTAGAAGATTTCACATACAAATCAGTGGTATTTTTATTTGTAAAATGGACATATGGTACTTACAATTTATATATTCAAAATCATTAGAATATATCAAACTAACATATACTTAACTGTATCCAATATTTATCATTACTATTTTCAATATGTAACTTTATTTCATACAGATTCATTTTTACATGGGTTTGCTGGTTTTGAAGGACAATAGTGAACTATTATTTTATTTTTTACTAACATGTGATATAAGAGCACTATTGTTCATGCAACTTATCAGTATAGTAATATACTATAAGTTGATTACCCAAAATTTTATTAAGAGAGGCAAAGAAAGCGAAATGACTTAAAGGCTCTAAGCAAAACGACCAATAATATTAAACCTAGTTGTCATACTATATCGCTACAAATATAAATGACAACATTAATGGGCCATTGCAAATAAGACATGAACAGGAATCATTTAGCATGTGGAACAGGGGGGAGTGAAGAATGGAAATTATATTAATTGAAATTGAATGTGTTTATTTCCTTTTTCATTCTGTAATCGAGTTGCTCTTTTACTTTATAAAACTGAATCATGTTAATTTTTGTTTAAACATTTCAATTTTTGTTGGTGATAATAAAAAATAAAAAAATTCAAAAGTTTAATACTTGAATATGTAAAGGTCATTTCTCATTAGTTGATTAGACTCATGCTAATGGACTCGCACATGCATTCAAAGCACTTTTTTCAAGAGAACTCAACATATAGTAGGTGCAGCAAAACTTGAGAGTCATTCACAGAAGTAGTAAGTTTCATCAGTTTCTTACAGTAAGATGTGCTGCACATTCACTACATTACCAAACAAATTTGCATAAGAAAACCACCACATAAATGCAGCAAGTCTCACTCTGGGAATCAGTACTAAGGCTCAGGCATCAAGATGGCTTGGCTTCAGAGATATCACATATGCAATGTAATAATGTGGAAATAATTATTTATTTTGCAGATAACTGAAATTAAACAAAAGCTCTATTTATACATATTTACAACAACAACAACAACAAAAATTAAAAACTCAGAAAGCAGGAGGTACAGTTTATGTGAATCCTTCAATGAGAAGAAGAATAAGAAGTTAACAATATTCCACTGTTAGTCAGAAGGAAATTTGCTGAATGATTATAGTAACAACCGTTATTGTGGAAGAATTTTATTGCTAGAACATATTTGAATAAAATCAACAAGAAATATAAAGGTATTAAGAAACATTTTAACCTCTTTCATTTTCCAAAAACAAATTTATATTAACAATGATAAACAAAACATTATTTTTTTCTCATTATATTAAAAGATCTGTTGATAAACATCACAACATTCTGAAAACTCAGTGATTTTTACATGCTACTTCTATGGGTACTAAATTCTCCACTAACGAGAAATCTAACACCCAAACTTTTATATTAAAAACTACTCAACATCAAACTTTACAATATTATACTGCATATGTGAACTAAGATGAGATAATAGTATATTTCAACTCCCTTGTTATTTCAACCACAATGCAAACCATCCTGCATTTATAATACTGAATGAAGTGGAATATCTAATCTACACTTGGCTGTGTGATCACATCACACATGTCTTACACAAAATACAGCTATATATGGAAAAGAAAAAGCACATGCCTTTATCACAGGTGTATGGTTTATTACATACTTCAATGCTTTAAGAATTTTTATTTATTTTGCTTCCATAATGCAAGTAAACTTCAGCATCTCAAAAGTTTTAATGAAGAATAAATAACAAGACAGTAAAACTCAAACTAGAGGGCAAATTGAACCACTTGCTTACAAAATGGATAATACAACAAAATAGTTTCTACCATCAAAGATAGATAACAGTTAGGCACCTTTCATAGCATGGCTGTTGTCTTGCTCCGTTGTTGTTCACACATCATCTCCCTCTGCTTGAAGAAAAAACTGCAGAGCACACAAAATCATTGGTAATGTGCAATGTCTTTGTAACACTAAAATTTTGGGTATAAAAAATTAACACAGGAGTTATACATTAGTGCAAACAAACGTGTTCTAGGGAATGTATTGATTGTATAAAAATACTTTGTGAATATGATGTTCATTCATGTAGAGCAAAACTCCAGCCAGTACAAAAGTATGTTGGATGTATACTATATGTGTAGCTTGGACTTAATTCAAACCTGATCAAATGCCAATGCCAGCCACACATTCCATTCCAACTTACCATTACAGTGATCATATTGCAATGAGCACCACCAATCCACGACACAAAATTGAGGAATTAATCATCACCACTTCTAACTCGCCATACTGTATCATCTTGAGGCACAATTTGCCAAACTTCCTCTCAGTCTGTTTTCAAAAATAGTAGTGTACAGAACATAGTCTATGCCCTTTTCCAGTTATCACAGATATAAATATGTTTAATAAGTTAAATCATAATATTAAATGTTTATTTTTCCATTGATTTAAATGGACAAACATTGCACATTTCAAGCACCTAGCTGTCTTTCACAGACTCATTCATTCTAGCCTCAGTCGAGGGATCGGTTTCCCATACCGCAAAATATTCTATCTCCACACGTATTTACATTCAATCTGTAGCAATGTGTACTTACAATTTCTTAGATCAAATTCTTAGATTACAATCTTAGAACTTGTCTTACTGGTTTTTGATAATTCTCTCATTGTGAAGAACTCAGAACAATAACATAACAGAACATAATATGCCACTCAGACTTAAGTATATATATATACAAATACCTAAAGGTGTTTTAATTACATCCCTGGTCCATGCAAAATCTGCAAATTCACCCATGCACACTTTCAGTTCTGCTGACAATTCATTTTCAATCTGATGCCCTTCCATCATTTTGTACTTAGTCAACACCCGTGCACTCCTTTGGCAATGACTGGTTTGTTCTCATACTTAAAATCTACTAAAGTGCAGAGATAGTTGAGCTGATGTGTTCTTATTAAAAAAAGAAACAAAAGCAATTTTTTAGAAACACTTATCTGATGTGAAGCAAACATTACTCTTGTTAAGAGGTTACGGAAATATTGGAAATGGAAAGTAGGTACATCACCTTTTGAGCTGCACTTATGAAGGATGTTTGGGGCTTAAGGGATCTAAAATTATTGACATTGATAGTAGGAAGTAAGGTAACAGCTGAGCTTGCAAAACCTTGCCTTGAAGGGAGTGGATGACTACTGTTTCTGAGCAGATACAGCCAATGAAGAGCATATTATTATTCATATTATAATGTGTATATTCACAAAGTTATCTATTATCCTTTAGTTGGAATTTAGAAGTACAGAGAAAAAAAAAAGTGTTTCTTAAAGTGAAAAATTTGCCTGGTACAATATGGCTGTGGTCACCCCTTGTGTCTAAAAGTTTGGCTTATAGATTAAGAGGTAGTCTTCTCCCAATTTTTAAGAAAATTTTGTATATTGTATTCATGAAATAACCATTGGTTTTGATGCTCCTACAGAACTAATGACAACTAGAGACAGTTTGGAACCATATGAATTACCTATTACATGAAGGATTGGTGTGGAGGAGAAAGGAGAGGATGCATAGCTTCAGCAACAACTCTTCAACTGCTGGCATTTTTGTTTAAGATCTTCTACAAATTACAACACATTTCATTTTATGCTGGTACAATATGGTGTTGCTTTTAAAAAGCTTGCAATGGAAGGTACCTTACATGCTTTATGAACACAAGTTTTAAAAACACCAGTAGTTGACATTCTATTTTATAGTACTTTCTGATCATTCCAATGCTTTTCACACTTCGTTGTTTGTAACCTGCTGACCTGGAGGCAGAGACAAAATTGTTATGTCTTTGATCTCCATGTAAAATCACCTTTCTTTCTTCAAGTGTGGTTTTCAACCATGGTCAAAAGTACCATATGTGCATGTTTTGAAAGCTTGGTAAACAGCAACTTTGTGGCAAGGAAGTCAGTTTTCAAAAAAAATGACCAAAACCTTTTGCACAGTATCATTGCACTGGCTACAAGGTACCTTAGTTGGACCATTGTCGCGCTGGACACAGGGAGGGCCTGTAACACGCAGACGGTAGAGGTGCCGGACTAAGCACAGCAGACAGTTCTAGAGGGCCAAAGCACGTGCTTGGAGCCACTGCTAACTGAGCCTATCATGTGGTAGAGCTGCTGCACCTTGCTGCTGATGATGGTGATGATGGTGGTGCTGTTGGTACTGCTGGTGTTGCTGGGAAGTAGCTTCTGTTTCTTTTCGAAGCCTCTGCTGCCTTTGCAAATGCTGTTCTTCGGTCACTATGAGCAGAGACAGAGCCTCCAGGGACTGCCGAACCTGAAGACAGAGAGTGAACAGAGGTTGAACACAGGTTGCAAGTACCTGGGAGTCAATTTAAAAGAGTATGACAAGGGAAAGGCTCATGCACTTTATCCGATTTGAAAGCTGGTTTAAAATGCCCCCTGAAGGTATCAAATCTGTATATTGTAAAGTTCATTATATTAATGTTTTACAATGGAAACATATGCAGGCAACAACAAATAAATATAATTATGTATGTATAAGCCAGTGCTTTGGCTCTGTTGCAGAGCCACTCCAGCGAGTACAAAAGTACCTTTCTCTTATATTACTCATATTATTTCTCCAAATGTTCTGGTATTAGAAAAAGTTTTTGTTCCTAATTCATTTGACTCTTCCAATTAGTTATTTCAATTAAGTATTGCTGAGGAAAGAAGTATTACTTCTGCTAAATTTTCTATTTTACACCTCAACAAGGAGTATGAAGTTAGAAAACATGTATACTTTAATAAAAAACATGAGTTTGTATTGAAATTTGCACTCTAATTTAATTAAAAATATTTGTCATTACCGATTTCTTTAATCCTCTTTAAAATCCAAATTACTATCGAAATTTTTCACTTCATTTGTTCAAGTTTTGAAATTAGAAAATAGTTTGGTTCATTTGAAAATAGTTAATTAATTCTAGAAAAATTATTAAAGGAATTTAATGCATTTACACACAATATTAGACTAATATTATCACCAAAAATAATAATAACAGATAAAAATAGTTTTCATGAAATATGTAGTAAGAAAACCATTCTGTGAACTCAAAATAATATTAAATATAAATTCCAAAATAAATTTAAAAGATACAAGTATACTGCATTTGTTTCTCACTTTCTGCAGTCCTCAGAGGCTCATTTACTTGGTTTGTAGTCACCAGTAAGTTACACACAGTAAAGACCTAATTATTGTATGACCTTTACATGTCAGAAACTATTGATATATAATCATAATTTTTTTTAAAACTTGAATGTTATAAATAATAGGGAGTACTAGTGTTGTATAATGGACAAACACTGCCAAATAAGAGAACTCCAACAGTAAAAATTTGATTAAGTTGGTTAACTTTCACACAAAGTAAATGTTTTAGTATTGTTAAATTATCTGATAGATTCTTGATAAAAATTAAGTAGGTAGTTTTGATGTGTTTTCTTTCTTCTATGCACATTTTTTTATATTGTAGAAAAATGTCTTACCTTTGCTAGTTGGTTGAGATTGGTGTTGAGAAACTCTTGCACTTCATTTGCTGACCTGGAATGTAGTTGAGTCTGCCACTTTAATATTTCCTGATATATGTCATTGCTGGAGGGGAAAGAAAAATGGTCTTTTGAAGCTGAGCCCCTTTAATAAGATAATGAGTATAGCAAGCAGTCTCCAACCAAAGCAATGCTGTGAATTTGCCTTTTTCAAGTTGCAATTAAGGTTTTATTACATACATCGTTAGTTGATTAATAATATAAACAACAAAGAATGCTAACAAAGTGCGAGGGTTTTCTTTTAAGTCTACGTGTTACATGCTTAAATACATGATTTCTAGGTAAAATTTAAAGAAAAAATTAAAAGAAAAAGGAAATTCTTATTAATGAAGGAGAAGAATTTTAAATGTAGTCTTCTTTAAGATTAGCGAAAAAATTCTTTTTAAAATAAAATGTTTAATAATCAATTAATAAGTATTTACCAAGGAGTAGGGGGATGTAATATGCCTGTTTAAGAGCTTTTTAAGTGTTAAAATATTTTTTTGAGAGTGAATTAATTTAATTCTGTTGAGGCTGCAGAAAAGTAATTAGATAAAAGGTAATTGCTTACTGTAGATAGAACTGACTTCACTAGTCTTTGTCATTTGTAAATCCTTATAAAAGGAAGTTACTTGATGGTTAGTTCAATGACAAAAGACAAATATTTAACGGTGAGGGTTCAATAGAAGCACACTTGTGGAGAAAACAGAAGGCAGTACAAACATATATATCCAAAAGCAAAATCCAGTGAACTGATACACCAATTTCTCTTTGAGCATCTATGGGTTCTTGGAGTGCCACGATTCCTTAAGCAATGAAGTAAGTATAAATTGCTGGAATTGCTTTGAATTTAGTTTCCAATGGTCAAAGCAAAAATTTGGAATGGTGGAAATATCTGTCATATTCCCCTAGTTTCACCAGGAATCTTCTTCAAAGTATCCATTACTGAGAAATAACATTGTTTTACTTCATGGCATGTTCACTAGAACTTAAACTTAAAATCGACTTATACCTTCACCAGAATGTGAAGTTAAGGCATATGAATAATGCTGATTACTGAGTAGCATTCACAATTTGCAAAATTTTCAATACATGTTTATATAAAATATTTTCAAAATGCCAACTGTTTTGTATTTAAATGCACAAGTGGTTTTGCATAAATACATAAATGGGAATTAATTGATTCCAACTGAATGACTGAGTGAGTAAATGCAAACAAGTTTGATTCCATGTGAAATGACAAAAAGAACATGATATAGCGAAGACTGCTTATTTATGTAGTTTTAGAAGGCACAGCGTGTAAGAGCATGCAGGTATGTAAGGAATTGGAAGGGAGAATGGTGAAGTAGCATACATACATGAAGAATCATGTACAGTGATTGGAGCAAATGGTAGGGACAAACAAAACCGTTCTTGTAAATTTGGAAATAAAATATTGTAATTTTATAATAAGTGCCTTAAGTAATGTAGTTGCAGGCTATGCACCCCTGGAAAACACTTGTATTGATGCCCACCATTAAAGTCCACATTTTTGTCATGGACTTGGTGCAACATCTGCAATTTGTAACTACCGCACCAAAATGCTTAATAAATATTGGTAATAGATTCACTCCTCCAACTATCTCAGATCACTCTTAACTGAAGCAAGACTTTAATCTTTTTAGATTTAGCACAAATAAATTTGCCTTTTCAGTTTTGGTTTGTTCAAAGAGGCCAAACAGACACCAAAACGGTAACCTAATTTTTGGAGCTGCCATTGTCAACAACACACACGAACCAGTCCATCTGGGGCCATGTGCAGAGGAGATGGTTTGTCACAGCATGGCTAGGGCTGGCAGGCAGTGGGCGTTGGCATGCATAATACCCCATAATTAAATTCATAGAACAAATCATTGTTGATGACGGACAACCTCCTTTGTTATGGAATTTGTGATTTTTAGATTTTACTATCAATGATTCAGAATTGGCTTTTTCTCAAGCCTGAAATAAATTTTCCTAAAGAAAACTAGAATTTGTGGTTTTAAAATAGCAAATAAAAAAACCCTGTGACCTTTACAATTTATCGATAACAGAATATCATGTGTGTGGCAAGAGACACATGGGTGGTTCTTGGAACATGCTTTCAGAAATATATTACATTAAATAAATATTTAATTCTATTATGAAGAAAGTGTAGAATGCTTAAACTTAACAATGGTGTGGAATGGACAAGAAGTTTTTTCCTTCCTCCTGAATTTTTTTTCCTTTCACATACGAGGTTGTCTATCATCGATGACGAAATGTTGATAAGGCTTCAAGTTATTCCAGGCAGTGAATATAGCTTACGTTCTCCCTAAAAAAATTAAAAGAAACTTTTTTAAACTCAAATAAGCAAGTCGTTCGACAACAAGCCATTGGATTTGAATGGTCCGCGTGAAGGGGCAGGTGGCTGAGCGCATGCTAGCACCTATCAGAGGCTGCGCGGGGGCGAGCGAGGCGAGACACGCACCTGCCGGCGAGCGAGAGCGTGTGGTCGGGCGCGGCGAACTGCGTCTGCACTCGGCCGATGCGGTACAGCAGGAAGGCGGCCGACAGGAACAGAAGCACGAGCAGCGCCGTGGAGCAGAGGCAAGCAGGTGGGCGGGCGCGGCGCACGGCGCCGCCGGCGGAAGAGCGCGCCAGCGCCGCCCCCGCGCCTCGCGCCGCGGGCGAGGACGCGGCGGCGGGCGAACAACCCAGCCCGCGGACCGGCCCCGCCGGGCCGTGCCCGCCCGGTGCGCCACACTTGCGCGCCCAGGCGCGAGGAGTTGCTTCCGTTGGGCACTTCGACCGCCGCGGGCGCACCGGATCGGCCCTGCCGATGAACACCAACGGCGCGCACGCGGGCGTTACACGGGGGAGGGACGTTGCAAGCGGCTCGCCGCCGAGGAGAGGAACGAGTGGCACTTCAAGAATGTTCAAGTGGCTAGATAGAATGATCGACACTATCAAATCTACTACTTTTAGAAACCGGTCTATCATCACTTCTTTTTCCTTCCGAGTATTTTGCGTACTGACAGTTTGGAAGAAATACCTCTCTTTTCTGTTACGCGAAATGAAGTATTTCAAAATCATTGCTGAATGTCTTCACTTGCGGCGCCGTAACCGGACGTTACAAGCTAGATTGTACTAGCACACGTTCTTATATGAAGATAAAATGACTCCTATGAAAACTGCTTATTTTTATCGCGGGTTGAGAATGCCCCACAGCATAATGCGCTTCAGATTGAAGAACATCCGAAAGGCTGTGATATCGAAAACCAATCGTGTTGCAAGATTTCTACAGCAAAATTCCTGACAATCTCAATAGTACGGCGAACTTTCTGAATTTTATTTTAGGATTGTATTATATTAATTGGAATTTGAGCTTTATAATTCTCTTATTCCAACACTATATTGTAAGTTTTTTTAATTATATACTTTACATAAAAAAAGAGATGACTGTGTGAAACGCACTATGACATACATGTCTTTCTTGCGGATACCACTTATTCCTCATCTCGGCCCACAAGTCGCCAAAGGGCCATTTCAAATTCATTTTATTTTCACTGGTATAATAAGAAGAACCCCTGAAACGCGGGGTTTGGAGACTCACTTGGTAGCAGCGGAGGCAGACACTCACCCTCCGAGTGGGAGATGTCGGTGGGGCAGTCGATGGGCGTGGGCGGGCACGAGTGCTCGCTGCCCGACATGGACGAGTCCTCGTCCTCGGGCAGCTGAATGTCGCCGCTCACAGAGTCCACCTCGCTCTTCATGACCTGCCACACACGTGCCCTCGCTCAAAAGCCACCCTCTGCCCAGAGGCCGCAAGCCAACCACTTCCTTCAGACAAAACCTCAAGCCATGGCACTGGCAAAGCGCATCAATAGAGATGCAATGAACAGAAGGTTGAAAGCAAGGATTATTGTATACACCATTTCTCACTGAGAGAAGGTTAGAGAAGCAAGGGTCTGGGGAATGTTTATTTGTATAGAAGCTAGTTTACAGATTCTGCCACTCTTCCCATTCTTTCGCACTTAAATTGTTTCTTACTTTCCAAATTCAAAGATACTCTACAATCCCGAGCTAGATCATCTTACTGGACTAAAACACATTTACATTTTGCTAACCAGACTACGGGAGTCTAAGACTTCAGAAAGTCTCAATAAACTGTGTTTATTAAGACTTCCTGAAATGAAATAATAAGTAAAAGAAAATATTACTCAACTCTAACAAAACCTATGTACTTCCTTCAGTACCAATTTTCAGTATGTAAAGAACGCTCAGACAAAATGAAACAATAAAATCCTGAGATGAAATCACACGAATGCTTTTGTGGTGGGCCAAAAAAGGGATACGAGTCAAAAAACGAAGAAATGAGTAATGTGCACTGGTCATGTACTTTCCGGAACAAGGAGTTGGGAATGATACCCAGAAAGTCAATTATTGGTAAAATACACACTATTTGTAACACCCTTTTTGAGTAAAACAGGACAAACGATTGCTTCCCTCTTCCGGCCCCCTACAGAATTCGTGTACGGAGGCTGGTTGTTGAAGGGTGAGAGCCGGGGGGGGTCTCACCTGCACGGGGGGCAGCGCGGCCTTTGGCGGCCCCTGCGCCAGCGCCTCCTTCCACACCTGCAGCATGAGCTTGTAGGTGGAGTCGCGCGACAGCAGCGAGCCGAAAACGTGCTTCTCCAGCCCCGTGGCCACTCCGATGGCGTTGGGGATGATGCGCGCTGTCTTCTCCTTGCTCACCCGCAGCACCGACACCGTCGGGATCAGCAACTACGCAACACACACACACCACACGCGTCACCCCGCGTTGACCCACCAGCTACACGGTTGCCAAGGCGATGTCGATGTTTTCAAAACATCGATGTTTCAAACATCGATAGATTAATGTAGATGTTTATTTAACATAGATTTCTTGGGATTATTTTATTACATTTTCGATGTTTTGTTATTTTATTTGTGTCCCAAAAATGTCCATAATCACAATTTTGCAAAAGTTAAAATATGAAATAATAACTGATGATTCCACTGTGAGTGCGAATGGTCGAACCAAGAGAACGCTGTTTTTATTCAACCTTCATCGAGCAGACTATCTCTCCACTGAGGGGTGACCCCGTTGCCCTGGTATTTCCCACACTTTTTCCTTGTCTTTTGCACGCGAAGAAGCGGTCAACGCACCGCGCGTGCAGTAGGCGACTAGGCGGGGTGCCTCCTTTTCCCCGGATCTATCTTGGGCGAAATGTGGAATAACTTGATCCCCTCATGTGAGACTGTGCCCTCGGGCTTTCAAGTTCAGTTTTCTTGATTGTCATCATCATCATCATCATCATTATTATTATTATTATTATTATTATTATTATTATTATTATTATTA
>BOPP01000008.1:8856518-8867383 GCA_017312745.1 Gryllus bimaculatus
GGAGCCCCGCTTCTTCCCTGCCCGCCCCGTCACGGCCCGTCCCGCCCCGACCCGACCCGCTCTGTCACGCCCGTCGACGATAGCCGTGCGGCCGAGAAACACTTCGCGCCCGTCAAAATGGGCATTTATTTCTTCATTTCTTGCCCACGTCTGCGTGCATAGCCGTGACACTCTCATTGATAGTGGAGTGAAGATGAGTGAGGTGCAACGCATGATGCGTTTAATGATGTGGTGAGTGGTAAAGAAATGAGAAGCATGGGAAATAAAGAAACTCCGAAGTATGATTGAAATTATCTTCACATTTTTTTCGCAGAGTGTTACAGTTTTGATCTTTCCAGAGGTATACTTACATAACCGTATTTATTTATTATGGTGCCCTGAACTAACAAGTGTCATAATCCACACATGGGCAATAATACCAGTAAATGATAATGGTGATGGGAGGTAATTTTTGTAGCGATTCTGCCTATCAAACTACACTGAAGAGTTTTCCCTTGTTCTACCATTGAAATAAAATAAAAAATAATCAGTAAAAAGATGAATGCCGACGGAATAAAAAAACGAGAAACAGAGGTAACCTTTAGAGCACATGCTTCGCCCATCGCAAAATTCATATGAAGTTGATTACGACTCAAACAAGAAAGTCCAGAAGTAATGTCCAGTTTTAAAATACGCAGGTGGCACTACCAGGGATAACCGTCTATAATGAATACATCTATATGTAATGAGTTCATTGTAAAACCTATTATTTCTTAATTGTTCTCAATGCCCTTTAATAGATAAACCACATTTCCCCCTTCACCACGCCAGCATGGCGAAGAAAACCCCAAGCCGTTGACTGGTAACGAAACCACGGCTTTCGAGAGGCTTCGCCTGCAAGAAAAGCGAAAGGAAAGAAAAGAAAAAAAAAAGCTATGGACATGGGAGGATGTACGGCGAGGCTGTGGGCTAGGGTATGTACGGAGCAGAGAGCGAGGACCGGGCCGGGGGGAAGGAGGCTGGGGTGAGGCGAGGACGGGGGTGGGGGGCGCCATCGCTAAATCCGCCTTTGTGCCGCCCGGTTGCCTTTGTGCCCGGGCCGCCGTCCTCGCCCTCCTTTATGCTATTTCGTGGATGGCGCATACTTTCCGGCAGACTCTGGCCGATAATGCGTTAGCCAAAGTTTGCGCAGTGTTTTAGCAGACGATCCCGACTTGCCAACGACCGTCAGGTTTCGGATTTGCGAAGTTGAGCCAGCGAAAGGAGAGTTCGAATAATGGAGGCAAAGGATAGGAGAAATAATCTTCTATATATTGATGGCACGTACATTCAAGAGACGCAGGGCCGATGGTAATAATGTAATTTTCATATCACGTGACTACATTCTAAAATGTTTTCGAAATATGGTTTACATTAGACCGAATTATTTGTTATATTGTCCTTAGAGTCTCGCCGAGAGTCTTCGGAGTATTCCATGAAAATATTTAACTTATTCCCGTTGAATTGTTTATTAGGGTAAGAACGTAAGATTTAGGCCAAGGATGTCGAACAATGTTCCAGGCAGGTGTATATACCTCCCAAGTGTGGAGTTATCATTCGAGTCTACTTCGATTTATTGTGAAACAGCTGCACAGAGCAGTTTCATGTTCGCGCCATTTGTTTTTTCAGTAACTTCACTGCAAGCGTTGCACCAAACGTCAAAAGTCTAATTTGCCCTACAGATCTTCCCTACGAAGCCAAACATTTTCCCAGAAGTGGTTCAGGATATGCAAGAACCTAATTTTACAATTCTATTTTTCCCTCAGAGTAAATTTAGTGAATACAACGACCCTCCTCCCTTGAAATGCGAGTATTTGAAATTTCAATGGAATGAGGACTCAACATACTGACTTATTAATGTTCCTATTGTGACATTATCATGACAATTTTGAACTGAATAATACACTGAACAAATTACTTAATACTACCTCTGAACATATTAATTAGGCGCAGTCTTGTTCAGAAGAGTGGCGCGCCACTTGAAGAGAGCGGGGGCGCCTCTGGCGTTCCAGGCGCCCGCGGTGAGCAATCGTCCAGAATCGCCGCGTCGCGCCGCGCCGCCGCCAACGCTGCCGCTTCGGGCGCTCCCTCAGTCGCGCCAGCCATTAGAGGCCTCGCCGCCGCGATGAAAAAGCCGTTAAAATTAACGACTGGGACAATGACTGAGCGGCCCTTTATCATCTGCCATCACCCGCCCGCCCCCTCGCCCGGCGCCGCCTCTTCAGAACTGCTTGTGCACCACACTACTCCGCCAGTGGCAACGCATATTTTGAACATGCTGCCTCTCCGGGCTTTGTCATCAACGTCATTAAGGGTCATCCCTTTACTCGAATTTCCATTGTTTGGCACGTTCAGTCACATTTTACGAAACTGAATTTTAAAAAAATCTCTGTTTAGCGGTGTTGAAAAATGTACAATATTGTTTCATATTACGTATAAAAATATCTATTCAAATTTGAATTTGACATAGACATATTTTGAGATGGTACTTTTTAATTGTCATAGCAACAATTAAAATTATATATTAAGAAATTATTCTAGACTAAGACACTAAAATATTTAATCAATGTCTCGATTGGTAAAAGTCAATGAAAGTCAACAGCATTTCATTCTTTTAATCACGTTTCACTCACAAAATGCAACTTTAAGTTGTTTCATTAACTACATAGGCCATCATAAGTTACAGTGCAGGCAAATATTATATCTTAATTTTATATGTACTCCTTTACAATGCCCTAAATTTTTGAGAATCTCTATAATTGATAGAGATCATTCACTCATGCGTGTAGCTACCTCCACCTTTTGTCTTCCCCCCTACATTGCCTTGGCTTCGTCCAAATCATCCGTCCACTTTCGTACTTTCCAAAGTGAGGCAGCGAAGGGAGCACAAAAGTGCAGTATGAAGCGCCACAGTCCACTGTCCTTTGATCAGAAGAGGGCCCAGAAAGTGTACTCCAATTTAAATAGACTGATATCTGTTAGATCATCAGCTAGACGCGGTTATCCAATCGGCAACTTCCATGCCAAAAATTAAGCCGTAACGGGTCTCCGCTTGGATAGCCGCGTCTAGCTGATGTTCTGTCAGAAGTCACTCTATTTAAATAGGATGATAGACAGTCACGTTGATCAAAACGGGACATTTTGCTTCTTTATCGATCTACGATTTCTGAAACTTTGCGCCCGCCGTCGCTCTCCACTTTTGGGAGGGGCGACTTATTCACAGTCTTCTCCGGGTCGCAGAAGCCGAGGCTTCGTCACTGCCTCCAGGGCCTCCACCCCCCCCCTGAATACGCGGAAACGAGCGGGCACTTGGCCCACCGCCCCCGCTCGGCAGTTGTCACAGTCTGGCTCACAGCCGGCTGCTTCACGTCCCCATCTGCTGGATGACTCCACGTCCTCCGATATTGGCCAGAGTTGCGGCAATTCTTTTACTTCATTTGCCGCGTCCCCGATATTGGAGAAGTTAGTCCCTGGTCTCTGTGTATGCAGCAATACAGTTACGTTACGATCGCGCAATATTGCGTTTTATCCTCCCCGCAAAGTTCCATTTTAACATTTCACGATACGCTGTAAATAAACGTTTTATTACAGAGGCAGCGGCCGCAGAACAAACCGAATGGGTTTCTAAAATACATGACTGGTGAAGCATAACGTTACGCGTGGCGAATATTATAGCACGAAAAGCCGCAGGTATGCTCTTATCGACCACGCTCCACCAGGGACAGTAACTACTCTTTGGACACTCGCGATCAATACGGAAACATTTTTGATAACTTGCTTCCCGGAATGTGATCGCTAAAGTTCAAAAAGCAAGGTTCGTTGCGAAGAGGAAACACTTGTAATTGAATTAAAACACTATCGATTTTTTAACACACAATGCTTCATCCACGTCTCAAGTACTGCAATTACTGGCCATTTCAAAGGAGCGCATTATTTTGAAGAAAAGCGTTTCAACATACCGTATAAATCGGGTCTTTTCTCTCTCAGCAACTCCATTGGACAAAACTAAAATGGTTTCTTTTATTCTCAACCAGTAAAGTGATCATTTCGTATGTTTATAGTTCAATTTTCTTAGTACAGAAATAGCATACAAACGAGAACACTCTTCAACAAAATTTATCTCATTCCTTAAAGAACAGCCTTCATTTAAATACGAACTAAAATTTCGTTTCATTAGTATATCATTCTTCAGTATCTTCAAAACAGAATTGAAATTAGTGCATCAGTACGTGTTCGACTTATTACGTCTTTTCATGAGCATTTTGAATTTCTCAATGGTGAAATGGTTATTCGACAAGCCACTCATTTAAGAGGCAGAGGCAAATGTTTGTGAAATGGCAGAGAACCATCTGGATTCAAAACGTTGAGCAATACTTACTCTTCATTATCAATCTAAAACGCTTGAAATGAAGCCCAGAAACATTTTTTTCAAAACCCTTGAATTTAGAATCTCTGAAGTCTGAATAGAAGAATGCATGTTAACATTTTTCAGATAGCCTTTCTTTCCATTTCTGTTCTGGACCGGTCATTCTTATAGAAGTAATCCTCAAAAATATTCTAATAATGCTAATCCCTCAAAACACTTCCTTTTAAAATATCTTCATTTTTCTTTCTTTTGTGCTCTGTTCAGCACGTGAGTAATTATTTTGACACTTATTTCTTTCAAATAATATCGCAAGTGTGGACGGTACGCAATATGCAGAAATATAGCATTCATTTCACAAAAGTTACCTAACGTGTACTGGGACTGTTGTATATTCCCGTCCGTGGGGCTGTTGTTTTCCGCCAACTGGGGAATGTTTGCATAAAACCAACATATGACACCAATGTTATTGATGCAGCTACAATGAAAGGCAAATACACTTCAAGCCTGCTCCTTAAAGAAATATTACTTACACTTCGAGTTAAACACAGTGTGCACAGTAAATCAGCTGTTACGGTGTCATTCAATTGAGAGCTTGAACGTAACATCAGTGACGTCACTACGGAAAAGTTTAAGCCCCCGATTGGATGACACTGTAACAGCAGAAGAGCTGTCCAAGGATACTATGAATAAATCGAAGTACACATGGATTATTCTTTAGTTAAATATTTGTCCGTATATTGCGAATTTAGTTGAAAGCGCTTTGAAAATAAATACTGAAAGTGTGTTCTAATTGATTATTTAACGACCGTCAGCTGTCCATTTACCTTCGTCGTGGCATCACTTTGAATTCCTAAATCAAAGAATGTTCAATAATGATATTATACGCTTTTCGACATGATTTGCATACATTTTGACTACATTAAATTTTATGAGGATATCGGAATACTAAAAAATTATCCCTCAACTCCAACTTCATTCAATGAACATACACGACTACCATCTGGCGGACGGTTCATCTTACTGGCGAAATAATACATTTTTCAGAGGTTCGCGATCTTCAGTGATGCTAAACCGTTTTGGGGGAAACTGTCAAAAATAATCGTCTGAACCAAGAAATATTCAATTCTTAAGCTCCTGGAAATTCGGAAGAACACAGTCAATTCGCGAAACCGTAAAATTCGCCGTCCGCGTGGTGCGTTTCCCACAGACCACGTGTCGCTGTATTTCGGCGATTCCGCTTACACTCTGCCGTGGATGTCTCGCGGCGGCGGCGGCGGCGGGTGCTGGCGGCCGGCCGGCGGCCTACATACCTCCGTTAAATATACGCTGGCGCGGGCTGTTCCCCGCTCGCCCGCTTCCCCGCTTCTCCCCGCGCGATCGCGAGGCGACGCTCGCCCGCGCCGCGCCGCGCCGACCCATTCCCCCGCGCCGTCCGGTGTTGGCTCTGCGGCGCAGCGCCGTCGCCGCTGCCCAGCTCTCGGGGCAGCCCGCGCGCGCCAGTGACTCAGAAGATCGCCTCCCGCCGCCAGGGGGTGAATTATCAGACATCGCGATGTGTTGCCCACTCTGGTTGAGGGGCCGTTTACAAAATGCGTTCGCTCTCGGAGGAGAAAGGGTTTTTGTTACTGCGATAAAAGCGAGCGAGGGATAAAGTTGGGTGAAAGATGAATAATAATAATAAATAAATTATTAACTTCAGAACAGTGTTAATAGAAAAGATATGTCGAAATTAAGTTTTAAAATTGTATTAAAACATTTATGAAACAACCAATTTCGACGTTGAACTTTTATTTAAGTTAGGAGGGGGAGAAATTAAAATCGTACGATTATTTCAAGAAGGAAGGTACGAATACTTACGCAAAAGTGACGGGGGAGGGTAGAAAAAGCTAATTTTGCCGCACGTATTTTCTGACTGGTCCATTGAAAAAACGAGGAGAATTTACAACCCTGAACAGTACTCTAGAACTATAACAATACTTTTTTATGACCAACATTTCATTTAATCGGCTTTTCACAACGGAATGGCTTTTGTATCGCAAAGGTTGTTAACTTTTATCTTACGGGGGCAAAAAAGTTCTCAGTACCTACATTAAAACCCAATTCTCTCTAGTTTACTACCAAACATGCTCTCGAAACTTCGCGTTATACTTGCATCATTTACACACATGCAACAAATCAAAATGCTACTCGTGAGATATTTTTACCAGGCACTTAACAGACTGACTGATAGTTTACACATTTTTTCTTGAAATGTACCTAAATCCAAAGATTTGAACAAGAACTGGCTACTCTCACATATAAACCACACGTAAAATGACTGTATTTTCCACTATTGACCACTTGCCCGGAATGCTCACCAGATCTATTCGGATTCTGAGAACCGTGTCGCCCACAAACGTCAGTGCATGTGCTCCGCGTGTCCGTCAGCGGCGGTGCCTGCGAGGCCACAAATAGCTCCGAAAGAGAGAACACGCCCTCGCTGACGCCTCCGCGAGCACTAGCTCCGCCGTTCACCTAATGCGTCCCCTACGATTCCTCCCTTTCGGAGGCTGGATATGTACTTAACCAAAATGTAGAGGACAGAGACATCTCAGGTTTTAAGTGTTGCATGGCTAGTCTACATTTGCGATCATAATATTTTCCTTTCCATCCTCACACTTACGGTAGATGTCTGCATAATAAACGATGTGAAAGCTTCTACTAATTCAAATATCGCACGAGAACTGAAAACATTTGTGTCCGAAGAATTTAATGTAACGGGTAATTAATGATAGATGGCGTTTAGGAGCAGGGACATTCCTACCTCTGGGACAGTTGGCCATTGTGAACTGGGCCGAGGCGCAAATTCGCTGTAGTCGTCATCAACAGCGTCACCGCCGCCGCCCCCACTACCTCCCGCCCGCCCCTCTCAACCGCCCACGCCCAAAGCCGCCCGCACGTGGGCGCTGCGTTTAGCGCGCGCCGCTATTAATACACCCGTGTTTGTTGTCGCGACGGCGCCGCCGCCGCCGCCGCCGCCGTCGCCATCTCCGCCCCGCTGCGCCCTTTACTCCGCCACCGTCCGTCACATCGTTCTTGCCGTCGCGTGAGCGTCCTTTGCAAACGCCCACGCAGATCCCTGCCCTCTTCTCCACATCCCTTGGCTTCTTTCTGTCTTAGATTTAACAGCGGGTCCCCCTGCTGATGCTGCAAGGAAAAGTCCTTCAAAAACACTCGAATACACGCGGCCGAACAGGAGCCAACAAAGCGTTTTCTAAAGCGACTTCTTCCAAACAAAGTCTGGTTCTTTTAAAAATAGCTCATCAATTTCGATCTTCGGCTTACAGAAAAAATACAAGAAAAAGGGAAACGTCTTTTAAGTGCGAGTTTTGAGGAAAAGCCGTTTTGGGGAGAGCATAATAATTAGAGATGTAATTTCTTCCACAGTGTTGAAACGGCAGTAGACATTAATTTCATATTTTTCATAATCCATTTACTCCATGTCTCAGAATATTATCACTACTATAGACGCAACAAGCACGATGTTTCTTTTCTTGAATTTACAAGAGAAACCCGTAGTTCTGGAAATTTAGGCAGTCAACAATCTTTTTCACGATCCGAGTTCTGGGCAAATTGTGTTGTTACGCAAAGATTTCGCTTGGAAAAACCGTCGAAGCTTGTAGTACGAAAACTTTGCAGAGAGAAGGGAAAAAGCTAAGAGTTCTGCGCTGCACATGTTTGTGTACTTCTTGAAACTCCTCCAGGCGTTGACTTAAGAGTAGGCAGAGAGTAGGCAGACGCTGGTACCTGGCAGCAAGTACACAGCTGTTAACGTTGGGCGTGCACTCTAAATTTGATGCTAAGATCACATAATTTATCAAACAGTAAGTCACGCATGCGACAGATGTACTAATCTTCTTGCAGTATAATAGAATTTCGTACGTAATATCCCGTGCTATACAGATGCAATAAACAATCAATTTATGACATTTCTCAGTTAACAGATTATTAAAGAGAGAAAGAAGATTTTGCAAATATTTGGGTTTTCTCTAAGAACTTTTATGAACTTAACATTAATTATCATAAGAAAAATAAATGTAATGGCTTATTCTCTTCCCCCAGGTATTAAAACAAGAAGCCGCTACATATTGATTTGAAGATGGTACACATTGATTTCATTATAAAATGATGGAATAAAGCTATTTAATGATTGAAAGAAAGATTTGACTGACAGGCACTTCGAAGGATCGCAGTTTGAATATTGGGAAAGGAACCACCGACTAGCCCTCAGCCATGCGAGAGTGGAGGAGGTGACAATGTAGTCAACGTCCATTAGCAGCGGGAGCTGGAGAAGAGAGCGCGAGTGGGTTCGCAGAATCAGGTGCTGTGTTGCCGCCTGGGACTTCCCCGCGCGGGCGGTGAGGAGGAGGTGGCGGGGGAAGAGGAGGGGAGAGAGAGAGGGGGAGGGGAGGGCTGCTCGTGCTCTGGAGTGGATCCCGAGGCGGCGACGGGCGTCAGAGCTTCGCGGAATACTCCGGGCCCTCAGCGTCTGCACTCCAGCAGCGGCGGCGGCGGGGTGGGACTGCTCTCGATGCTAATGCCGTCTCTCACCGCGGACGCTTCCGAGAAAGCGGCTACTGAGAAGGCACAACCGCCACGCACGAGCACACGACAACAGTACAGACCACTCGCGATTCTATGATGCATATTCATTCGCATACAAACTGCCATACTCTCATGTTCTATGAACTACTTTGCGAGTAGAGGTAACACATTCGAAGTTCTCTAATCTAAACCTTATTTTCGAAATATTAACTCTCTCTCCTCCACGTTCTCTGGCTCTGCACTCAAATTTAATTTTACTATTAAGATGTAGATCTTTGTAACAAGATGGACAATTGTTCTTGACCTGTATTTGGACCCGTAATTATGATTTTTCTTTGGTGCCCCGAAGAACCCTCCCCAGACTCTCACTGTGGAAGGAGAAATGACCAGGCTACACGCCTCTATTTACACACCTCACTCATTCCTACAATTGTGCAACGAGAATTTTCTATCCCTACAACTATTTCTCACAAAAACTACCTGTCGCAACTAAAAACTAAACTTACCCACGAAGAGAAGTGGTCGGTTAAGCGTCTTCATATTTTTAAACATCTTCGGTTTTTCTCTCAGTAAAATGAGTTTCTTGAGTCACTTTTGTGTCTTCTCTAACATCACATCTTCAAATTAAAAACGTTGAAGATACACTTTTCAAACAACTTAAAATGACGAATCGAAGTGGCCAACCCTCGCTCTCGCCCCCCTCGTTTCTTAATTCCAATCTTTGACAGTCTTCTTCTTATGCATGTAGAGTTAGTTTTTATAAGCGGTGGAAATACGCAAGGGAAAATTGTAATGAATCAAGATAATTTCTTCTGAAATTATTATTTCCGTAACACGCGTTATCGTCAATATTATAGAAGATTCCAAGTCATTTCCTTCCAGTGTCGAGGAGACTCCACGTCACGGCCGAACATCGGTTCAATCAGGGTTGCCTACCAAATAGGAGAAAATGCCACATACGTAACTCCGTTATATGAATTTTCTTATTGTACGTTCATTGGCAAAAAGTTACTATTTTCGATCCCTCTACATATCCAAGGAGTTGATAACATTTATTATGAAACAGTCTGTATTACATGAACCATGATAATCTTCTTCAATGGTTATTACCACAAACACATCTGTCAGTTACCAAACAAAGTCTAGAAAATATATTATTCTTAGTCATGCCCAGACAACCGGGGGAGGATAATACAATATTTATGTTCTTACAAGGATTAGCAAATAACAATTCAATTAATGTTGAAAGGTTTTCACAAATCATCGATTAAATTTCCTACGGGTGTAAAATACGGACAGGATTTACCGCGTAGTGTATGAAAAAACATGATAAAGTATTTCGTCACAACGATTATGTGAACTGATTTGTCCGGGGATGAACGGAAGAAAATAGAGATGAACATTTATCTCTGACATCGCACCGCCACCTACAACTACAGTGTGCTTCTTTGAGCTGGTAATGGCCCAGATGAACTTGCCGTGCTGGGAAGTGCTTTGCATTTTGACGGGAGTCGCGATAAAGGAGACAGAAATAGCCGACACTGAACTTTAGCGTTGTTTTAGCATGGAACAGAGCGGCCGCATGTTTTCGTAATCAGATACCAGCAACACCGAGCGCCGCGATTGCAGAGCAAAACATCGAAGAAGCTGCGAGAACTGCAATACGTAATTGAACATTTAAACGGTATATGAAATACGCGAGGCACGTTTATCTAGGTACTACGTTTCATAATTATACATCGCTTCTATGCGTGTTCGATGGTATCGCATCGGTATCCCCTTTATCATTGAAATCTCGACGTTCGGTGTTTAGGAGATTGTATATTCAGTGATGTATCTCTTTCAGGATCTCAGTTGTTGTAAAAGCAAACAACTTATAATGGTGTTTGCATGTTTC
>BOPP01000008.1:8871136-8885424 GCA_017312745.1 Gryllus bimaculatus
ACGAAATGCTAGGTATTGAAACCTTATACCTATAAGCTGCGAGACTGATAATGACAAGTCACCAGTACATTCCTCAAAATGAAAAACAAAAAAACTATTAAGAAAATTCATCAGGGAACTAATATTTATCTTCAAGAAATATTCTGTCATCATAATCGAAACCTTCAAAGGATGAACTGCAATTAATGAGAAGTGGCGGCAACTCTAAACTGATAATTTCATGAATTTTATAATAAAAATTAATGAATTGCAATAACGAATACAACAGCTAGTTAAAGTACAGTCATATTTAAAGTTAAACATAACACATCACGCAAATTAAATTGTATCGAATATTAAAGACAAGAAATTGAAATTATTTTTCCATTTACAGGAATCCTGTGTAGCTGAGGGAATACAGCAAAGAGAGAATTTCAAAGCTACACCAGTGTTTCACGAAAGTCTTTTCAACCGCATTTCATTATTTTCATTTATGGCGAATCGTGAGAACTTCAGGAATTTTCTGCATTACATCCCCAACAGTCAGACTACGCTTAGGCTTCCGTCATTCCATATCCGCACCGGCGATCTGAGCTCTCATTGGTCAACCAAGGCTCAACGAATCTCTTCCTCTTTTTTTTCGCTTTCCAGTAACTCCGCTTTCTCCAGAGAACATTAGCACCTCGCCATCTTCCGGGAGTGAATTATACTGCGCGGGAAGTGATTACACAGCCCACAAGGAATTCGCAATGCACTGCTCGCTTGAAGAACTAATATAATACACAGCTATTTAACAATTTAAATCAATGGCACTTTTAAACCTGGTTGTGTTTATCTTTACAGATTCCTTCTACTTCTGATTCACAACTTATGACGGTGAACTCAAATTACATTGGACACTAAACAAGTAAATATACAATTTTACCATTTTTAAAGAAAACTTCATTGACCTCCGACTCAAATGTCAAATTGTGGATACCAGGGACCTCCACTAGAACCTTCCTGGAATCTTCATGCTAGAAGTCTGCATTGAACGAGGGAACGATGTGTGTAGCAACAAAGCACGTACAGGCTGATCAGGCAATCATACGAGTATTCTCTCGGACGCCGTTCGCCCCGCGCCCGCCCCGTTCTCGCCTTCTCTCCCACCCTCTCGCCCGCCCCCACCACAACGGGGCCCTGCATTATCTGGTCAGTTTGTTTGGCCTGTCGCCCAAGTGCCAGTTCGCCGCCGACGGCTCCTGTTAGCGTCCGTCGCCAGCTGACATTCGCGAGTTTCCGCTGACTTCAGAAGAAGGGAGGACGCTGGCGGCGCTTTGCTCTCTCAACGTCGCAGAAGCTGATTTTCGCTAGCTGACTGCTAAGTCGAGGATGTCGTGAATCACGAGGATGTCGTGTCAACACGATGGCCAGAAATAAATGATCCGGGACGATCATTTATCCAAATACGAACGTTAAAACCAGGGGCGACCAGAAGGGGGTGGCCTGTGGGACAACTTGCCACAGGGCCCGACTTAATTGGGGTCTCGATTTATTTTCATTCAAAAGAAATTGAAAAAAATGTATTCATCTCCAATGCAAATTTAAATGTATTAGTCTGTTTTGAAGCATAGAGGAAGAGAAATGAATAGAAGAAATGAATGAGTTTATGACTTGGGATAGGAGGGAATGTTTTGTCTGAAATGGGGAGCGCCCCGTGGCTCAAATCCACAGGCCCCTGGTTTTCCCTGGACGCCCCTGGATAAAACATTTATCAGTGCCCGTTTTACTTGGTGCAAAATAATGTATCAACAACAACGTACATAGTGAGTAGTTCAATAGAGATATTCGCTTACGAACGCAAGTATCGACAGATGTGAGAAAGTTTGTTTGGAATTTCGTTACTCGAATATATTTTTCGCTCACTTAAATATTACTTCATTTCCGATTATGTGCGATACTCTATGCTTTGGTCTGGAGGCCCGAACTTTAGTACTTTTCTTGCGAATGTCATCAGTATTTGCACTGACATTTCGCACTCTGTTAAGGTAGACCTTTGGCAGTATAAATAGTTATCAACAATGGACAAGAAGAAAGTCGTAAATGTGCACTCAGGAATAGTGAATGAGTGATGTCTGTAGTGTCTAGGAAAACTCTCTTTAGTGTTATTACAATTTCCTCTCTTTCGTAAAGCTGAAATTTAGAATATTGACCTGTTCACATCCACAGTAAAGTGATTTCATGAATCATCCACAAATACTTTCATTCCCTCAGTACTTACAATGTCTGGCCCTGAGAATATTGTTTGGAAAACCAAAGGATTCATTTCAGTGAATATTAAATCATTAGTCATTACCAGCACAGTGAAGGGGGAAAATGTAAATACCGACAAAATAGTGAAACCCCAAATTTACCAAATACCTACCAAATACAGCACCGCATATCTACCAAATACAGTATTCGGCAATAAGGGGAATCTTGAAGCTGATGGTTCGAGTAAGAAATGCCAGAAAGGAGCAGCCGAGTGGAACTCTTGTCCTGCGCAAATACGCCTTCGAGTGGTTTCAAAGACGCATGGAGTTCTGCGCCAACGCGCTTTCTGCTTCGTCAGAACATTTCGGCGGCATCTTTTGACGGCCCCTGACTTTTCTGGCCCACCCTGATTCCCTACGAGGTCTCTCTTGACTGTATAAAAACAACCCCTGTGACGGGACCGGCACCACAATTGGCCAACGTCTCCTACAAATACTTAATATGTCTAAATAGATGCTTATCTGCCCAAAAGATAATTTTCTTACTTACATTGACAAATACACTTCACAAAAATAATGTATTTAGGAAATTAAACACCAGGGGTGTAGAAACTAATAAATATTAATTGAAAGGGAAGTACTTCGTAAAATGTAAAGAGAGTGGACTGCATTATTTTAATTAACTGTTACGCATTAGCCCTTGTTTAAATTTCCACAGTGTTAAATAACATATTATTTACTTGATAGTAATGATATAATGCTGCTTCCTCCTCTTGATTCATTCCGCTGATACTATAAAGAAAGTTGACGTAAAAAGTGGTCCGATGCAATACGACGCAGGAGGCCTTTTCCTTGCCTTGAGATGTTTGTCCTCTCGCGGCACTTCGTTGCGGGGGCGGGGGCGGGAGGCGTCGCTCTCAGGCAACCGGACGTAGCGCTGGAGGCCGCCTTCCGGAGCGGAAGAGCTTCCGGCACCTCAGCGCCCCCAGCGGCGACGGCAACGGCTTCTTCGCGAGCGCTCCCCCCCTCCACCCCCCACCCCGCGAAGCAAGAGCAGTCGCCGATGCGAAGCGTAGAGGTAGGATCGTTGACGCTCTGGAAGAACGAGTCGAAAAGCGCATCGATACCCACAGCTATTAGGATAAAAGTACCAATAGTAGTGAGATAATTTGCAGTCTTGTAAGAATTCCGGGCTACAGTAGACATACTAAATTCATGCGAATCTCAATTGGTGGTGAGGTGAAGTATTCTGAATACCCCTTGCCAATTTTTAATGTTTTATTTTTATTAATTTATTTCCAAACCACGATTTTGTTCCGGTGGTGATCACTTAAAAATTGAAAACTTTGTTGTGGTCGGCCGTGAAATATTCTAGCCCGAACGTGTTTGAAACCAAAAAAGTACCGCTTCATGTTAGGTTATTACAATGCCAATATTAATAAAATGTTTTAAACCAATTCTTCAAACGTACAAAAGCTTTGGCTTGATATGAATGGAATTTTCCCTTCTTTAAGGTCGACTGCCTTAAATTGCTAGTTTACATTCAAGCTCTGCAGTAATATCGAGGCGAACTGTAGCATTGGAACTGCTCCTCCCTCCTAGAATCTGTTGCCACCACTACTCGGGGGATATGGGGAACGCGGTGAGGGCGACGACATGTCACGCAGCCTCTTGGCCGCGCATCCCTTCGCATTGGGCTTGGTGACAACGTTCTCCACTAGGAAGGGCTTGCGCTCCCAGAAAGCGAAGCTAGCTGCTTCTTTCTAGCAGTACACCTGAACTAGAAACCATTAGTTTCTCTTCTGCTCTTGCTGTAAATGGCGGAATGGTTCTAAATCCCAGAACCACTCTTCTATACACTTCACTCTTTCCCTTATTTCTTGAATTAGTTATATACTGTGTATTCCACCGAACACTTGGGTATTTCATCCCAGTTTACACAATTATTACCCAGTTATCTGCCAATAACAAACATGGAATGTGTTTTTAGTGCTTACGTGCAAGTGGGGTCAACTAAGACTGTTTTTGTTCCCCAACGTTCCGCAGGTAAAATTTCGCAGCGCGCAATTGTACCATTGCAAAGCTGTGTGTCTGCCATAACACGGTACAGACCTTCCGTCCTGAATCTACACAACACCAGAGCATTCGCAAGAAATGTCGATGTTCCCCGCAGAAGTTTCACTCCCCCTCCTCTCTGTCGCGTTGGTGACTTCCACTCGCTTTCTCCATCGCCCTGTACGCGGTTCAAAGCCGGCCACGCCAGTGCCCTGCACAAGTGGGGGCGTCGCGTCCGTGAGAGCGCTTTACACGTCGAGACCGCCGCCGCCGCCCCCACGTGTCCTCCCCCGTGCGAGAAGCTGGCTCTTCATAGTCGGCTGGGCTCTCCGCTCCTTGGCACCGCTCCAGACACCGGACCCCGAAGGGCCCCACTCTGCTCCTCGGAGGGCCTCTCTAATGAATTATCCTGACAGAAAACTCGCAATGTCCACGGAACATCCAAATATTTATGAAACTGCCAATGATTCATAATGCACGAAGAATGGGTAATCCCGTGCGAACTTTCTCACGTGGGAGCGGCTGCCCGCGACCAACCGCTGGCCCAAGGGTGAAGGTAGCGTGTTTGCTGTCTTTGCGCTTCCGCTGGCGCCCACGGGCGCCAACGCTTAAAAAGGTTGAGTTGAAGCAACCTGGCATTCTTGTTAACCTCACCACTGGCATTGCCGGAATGCTGGCGCGCTGCTGTGGCGACCACGCATACTACGAGTGTATTTTGCTTAATTTTTCTTTTTAAGTCTAAATCCAACAAAACATGCGTTTCAACATAGAGTTAATTTAAGTCAAGTGGGTTAAAAAATCCACTGATAACTCTGGATACCATTCTTCCTATTATTTGAGAAATAGAAATTTTGACAATAGAAATTATATTTAATTTGATGATGGGTAGTAATTGAGTTGATGTCACCAATAGCATCATTCCATCCATTCCAAATACTTCTGCAAGTGATTCTCTAGTAACAGTCTTTGGATTTGAAACATATAACATCACTTCTGAATTGAACCCCTTGAATGTAGTTTTGTAGAGTTGTGATTCTATTGTCTCCTTTTTTGTTGTTGTTTTTTATTTGTTTTTTATTGTTGGTAAGAACAAATCAGATTAAAACTATTTTCTTACATAATTTTATGAGTTAAAGTTCATGCTACCCTTCAATCGCACCCACAGCACATCACTTCCCAAGCAGGCAGGGGGTGGAAGCACTTGAAATAAAAGTAGAGGGCGTGATTTAGAGAGGAGCTCTGGAGGTTGCAGACCAGTGTCCTTGACAGACAGTCGGACGGGAGAGAAAATTCAAATAAAGAGCGCATTAAAATGATTACTTATCATAGGTCTAAAGCGCTTTCGGATATTGCTGAGAAGCCGATAGATCCAGTAGTGCAAAGTATTACATAGGCTTAACTCTGAGCTGAAAAAAAGATGAAAAACCGCCCGGTCAGGTTAATCAAACAAACTATTCAAAATACACCCTACTAAATGTCTACGTCAATGATATGAAAGGAAGATAATTCTTTACTTTCATGTACGTTCACGTGACAATAGTTTCCACGTCATTCGGTAAGAATTACCCAATCGCATAACATAAGAAGGGCAGTGAAAGTACTGAGAGCATCAATTAGCAAATTGGAAGAATTCGTTCGTGTAGTAATGAATACCAAGATGTTTGCTTTCAAATCAGTTCGTCACAAACATGTGGAAGCTTTACGTAATTGGAGAGGGAAAGGAGGTTATCACAAACCGGTGCTTTCAGTCACATGACATTTTCTACAACTGAGCACCTGCATTTCTCGTTTCTTTCTAGAGGAAAGTTCCTACCTCATTTCTTTGCCTCTGTTTACCTCCGCTGTGTCTGAACATTTACATAATGTGCTGTGTAGTCCATCCTGGAAAAGCAATCTCCTTCTCTTCAGGCAGAAAACAGGCATATTTTGTATCATATGTTCGCGAAAACAATGCGAATGCCCAGAATATAGAACTCTGACTACGTTCTGAATATCTGAAATTATTTCGATTTCATAAAACGTAGAATTGTCCGTATTTCTGCCGTAAATTAAAGGTAAAAGACTATATTCTTTCAGTTTCAGTACATTATATGAAGTGCTCAGGAATATTACACGACGCACCCGGACTTTTTTGGCGCGCTAAAACTAATTTTTTTAACAGACCACGATGAAAACCTTTCTGCTCCGAGACACTAGCCCCTACCCTATAACCTACGAAGTGTAACTGACGCGTATGGGATACATCCACACGAAATAAATAGGCGTCAAAAGAAACAAAATTAACGAGGTGGGCCCTTAGGCTTCCGAGATGGGAAAGGGTTTCATCCCAGTGTCTTGAAGACATTCCAAGTCTCGTGAGGTGGCAGAGAAGGAAGGGGATGGAGGCTACAGTGGCCTTATAAACTATTTTTTTGTAAATTAGTAGTTTTTTTTAAAAACTCTGTATGTATCGATTTCATAGAAGCGATCACAAAGTTGGAAGTAAATCAAGCAAATGTTCTCAACTGTAAGAGCTGGAGACGAAACTAAACGCAGTGACATGGTTCATCCGAGTTTCAAAATTGACAACGGACGTATCCGAGAAGGCTAGAAAGTGTGAACCTAAGTGACCGCGTTGAGTTGTGCTGCATTCCGCATGTTGTTGCAGCGCACTGAGGAGGCGTCCAAAGCGCAAAGCCGGGCTGCCCGCGCTGGCGGGCTCTGCCGCCGCCGCCGCCGCCTTTACGTAAGCGACCGGTCGGCGCAGCGGGCGCCGCGCCTCCTCACCCCCGACGCCACGCGACGGCGCAACCGCCAGCGCAAACCGCCTGCGCCCGCCCAGCACGGCTGGACGTGCGTGGAATAGGGGCAGGAGGAACTACCAGCGAGCAGTCTTCGTTTACAGTCTCTTCGCTTATTTTTTGGTTATCATATTTGTTGGTAATCTAGTAACCGGTCAAAGAGGATTTGGTTAAGTGTTAAATTGAAGTAATTAATTGAATCAAGGGATGGCGGATATTTATTAAGTGGATATAGCCCTCGGTGGCTCGTTGTGGCTCCGGTGTTCGCTTTCCACGGCGCAATCTCGGGTTCGATTCCCGGTCGAGGCAAAAATTAGTTGTGCGCTTTCCTTGCGATGCCCAAGTATCAGTTGCTGAGTAACGATTAGAAAGCTCACTTCTCAGGTTTAGAATACCAGAAATACAGCGTAGGGATGACTATATGCTAACCACTCATACCCATTAACCCATGGCCGCAAGGCACGGAGGCTGCTGGTAGGCCTTAGCTCGCAAAGAGCTGTTGTGCCAAACTGCATACATACTAGGCACCTGAACTAATGACGTCATTACTCCCGAAGTGTGGAGTATGTTATATCCCGAGAGGACGCGTGTTCCGTGCTCGCTGGAACGCGAGATACGGCACCGACCTATCCGTTAACTTGCCATTCAACCCCCGCCGAAACAAGCTTTACGAACTCTACTCCGAAGAAACCATGGAAAACTACCGATCAGAGCAATCATCCGGGACAAGCTCTACTCAGCTCTTGGCTTGTCTCTCAACGTACGTGGTAGTAGGCATATCTGTGTGCGTGTGTGTAACAGGAGTGGAAGGAACAAGAATGATGTCGTGACCGTTCGATGGCCTGTTTCTTAGAGTACTGCTCCGATATTAGCCTGGTATTGATTGGGGAAACCACGGAAAATTAAACCTCTTTTAATTCCGTTTCAACTTCAAGATCGCTGCTACGAAGTCGATACGTGACATTGATCCCTATACAACACTGAAAGGAAATGGACATTGAGCTATGATGCTAGTTGGACATCTGAAATGAAGGTTTTGTGTCGCTCTGCGGTCACGACAGGCGAATGCATCACCGGAAACGTGAGCAGAAGCTAAGAAGCAAGAGAAAGTGTCCCATTAACAATTGCCCGGCGACGATCGTGGGTTCATATGAAGTGTGGCTTTTAAACTATTTTTTATTTATTTTAATTGAGCGCGTCCGTTGCAGTGTGCCAGGGCACAGGTGATTTTGCCCCCAGTAAGAGCGTGGCTGTCGACCCACTCTGACCTTCCTGAGGGTGCGGCGCGTAGGATTCGCTCTCTCGCGCCGTTCAGTCCTTCACGTTCAGTTGGTGCTGATCGGTTTCACTCATTAAAGACGCGATAGCATACGCTGCAGGCACAAAACACGTCAATGCGCTGTAACATTCGTTAGATAATTTGTAATCTTTCTATATGACTTATCTGCATTTAAAAATAGGTTAAGTGTCAAGTGTTTCAAATTGTGTATAACTGAAAAGGTCAAACTCTGATTGATTTTTATAGAAATATCTTCATAATAGCCCTTCTTTCTCAAAGATTTACATTCATAATCAAAGTTGCCTATATGGTCCACGTTTATTATAATTCTCCGTAATATCTTACAGAAATGTCTTACATCAATTTTCTCTGTGTCCATTGCATTAATGGACACATCAATTTTAACATATTAACTGTCACATCAATGCCATTCATTCCTTCATGGCATGATTCTTATTAATAACGGCCAGACAAGATTACTGTTGAGGATAACATTATTGATTATATCAATGATGTAATGTAGATGAATGCACATTCTATAGCAACGCATGTTGGGACTAACTCGTCTCATTCCATCAACAATCTTGCATGGCAGCAATGACAAACAAGAGGGCCCAATTAATCTTCGCTTTAGGTGTGATATTGTGTGAAACTGAACAAATTGATCGATGAAATATTACAAAGCGCATTTAAACATAGTTTGTAAATTTTTAATGAAGTTATCTCGATATAATCTCGATTTACTCTAACCGATTTGATAACACTCATTACAATGCGAAGGCTCTCGTCTCAAAATTCGACTGATAAAAATGCGTACAAAAATGGTAAACCTCGAGTGACTTCTAGCCGCAAGTACCATGGTCACCACGAGAGGTACAGTTATTTTCCCCTGAGTTTATAAAACAGGTGTGAAAGTCGGCTCTATTCTCTTTTGGTTGAGTGTTAATGATTCTATAATTCAAATAATTTAATGAAGACTAATAAATACAGTCATTATACTAAAAATTATTATTGGATATTTAACATTTTCCGAGTTTTATTTTTAATCACACCCTAAGGAAATTCTCATGAAGTCGCCGATGTTAAGAGCTACGAAGTGGTCCAACGTACACGTACGTACGAAATAGATCTATAGGCACCGAATTGTTTCCCGTTGTGCGTGCACTGAAACAGGTAGCAGTGGCGACACATTTCTAATCGGCGCGGCACTCGCTCATTAAGCAAGGCATAGTTCGTACGTAATGGCTTTGGGCATCGCATCTCGCAGTCCGTCAATAGCACACCTCCTCGCCTACTCCTCCTGTGGTGCGCTTCCCCTCTTTGACCTAACGAAGGGATTCCCACCCTTTTTCTTGCACAGACCCCTTTGAAACAATGAATCGCTTCACGGCCCCTTCAATATTTTTATAGAATATTCAGCGAAACACATATTCGTAACACAAATAATTCCACATAAATCACTTCAAGATAACAAAACAAGTAGGCAAAGAATATTAATTTAAGATTGAAAAAAAATGTTACATTGTTTGATTATTTCTGTGTTAATATAATTTTTAATTCTACTAATACAAACAAACATTCAAAAAGAAACTCACACAGCCTAATTACAAAAAAAATCGATTTTCATTTATGGGAATGACGTGAAATTCTAAGTCAGAAACAAATTTGAAATTTATGATTGAATGTCACGAAACTTTATGTGAAAAAGAATGAGTAATGTACTTCAATTAATATGAAGTCATCAATGAGATCTTGATTTTACCAATCATTGGTCGGTGCATATTCGACAATCGATCTCTTCATCATCATCATTATTGACTCCCCCAAATATTTCATCGACCCCATAGGGATCGATGTGGACCTCGTCATGGCGGGCAGTGATCCACTCCCAGCCGCACGCCTCGCTAATCCTCAGGGCTCGCTCCTCCAGGGGCGAAGCAATCGCCTCTTCGCTGCTGCCCGACGTGTTTTCGGAGAGGTGCAAGACGGGAGCGATCTCGGATTGATCCACCACGGCAGCGGCGGCGGCGCAGCTGGCGGTGTTATCGACCCGTTGCCAGGCAACGCCACATGCCCGTTTGCCCGCCCGTCCGCCCGCCCGCGCCAGTGATAGCGCGCACTAAAGGACCTCGCCGCCCCACCGCCGGGTCCACGGCCTGCCTCTTATCTCTAGAGCACGCCCTGCTTTTCGCGAGGAGGAATTTGGGCGGGGCAGACAGCGGTTCCGCTGCTCGGAGCTGTGAAGTGACGCCAAGAAGAGAGATGCCCCTGCGCTCGCACGTGACTGGGAGTTGCTCTTACTTAAAGAGCTCGCAGATGTCAATTCCTTGATAGGTCGAAATATAAGCACAGGCTGAGCAAAAACCAATTTCTAATGAATTCTGAATAAAATAAGCGGGCAGCATTGCGTAAAAAATGGCAATGCTAATATATTTTTTGACGACACATTTTAAAAAGCAAATACAGTTTTAATAAATTGGCTGAAAGTTTGTGTTCATACAGTTTAAATGTGGAACAGAGGGGTAAATTAATATTACCAAATTTTCCCCAATGTTAGAAAAAACATGTTCCCGGATAAAACTTTGGAACTCAGCAAGAGTTTGGAGACGCAGAATAATACTTTACTTGTATGTTTTCCTTATCATTCGGAATCCAATGTATACATCTGATGTAATATTGTACGGAAATCAAACCCATCGTTACACTGCGAACATACGCATGCATTTGCAAACAAGGAAAATATATAGCCCCGGATGTGTTGCACAAGGGCCGATATGTTACGAAATGATGCGTTGTAAGTACCTACACTTAAATTATAGTTTTTAAACGAGACACGCCGCGCATTTGCGGCGACTGTATATTTCTCCCTCTCGAAATATTTTTGTGCCTTTCGTAAACGTATTGAGAAGATATTCTATTATTATTATCTGTCCCCTACACATTTACGACTGATATTCTTAGATTATACGAGTTTCCGGCTCACACTATTTTAAACCTGAGAATGTTACGGACAAGAAGAAGCGGTTCTCCATAACTCCGACGAAGTTACAGGTTACATGTTGAATTATTAAGCAATCACTTTCCAGCAAATAATAAAAAAAACGAAATTACAGACAAATCTACGAGTGTTTGAGAGCGACTCGCTACAGCAGTGAAATACTTCGTTGCCGGTGGTAAAGGTAGGAAGCTAACGCCAAAAAATTGGTATGACACTCGACGCCCCGAGGAGAGTCAAATTACACAATGCCGTTCCCTCACGTCCGTCACTTTCTTAAGAGTGCAATTTAGCGTCCCTGACACAAAGTGTTCCCTTTCTGGGGCACCATCGTTCGCCGAAGAAAAAGCAATTTCAATGCTTTGGTTAAATGGAAACTGTCTTTGGGCCAAAGATGAGAATAAATTTCGATGATCCGTTTTGCGCGAGCTCGAAGTCCCCAGATAGGTAAATTTTATGCTTCAAAATAAAAAGTTATCAATATAAAGAAAAAGATCAAATGTGAAGTAAATGAAACAGCCGCTCTCAGTGTTCAGGTTTAGCAAGCTGCAGGCTCATTAACATGCGAGTTAAAAATTATCCACATGACTGTACGTACGAGCATTCTGGTCCTCACAATGTAAGTTTAAACACATAGGGTTAGTAAAACCCATCCCTTCCTTTGAACTAAAATACAGAAATTCACGAAACGTATTATGGGAATTGTATTAGAAGTTCCACATGTTAAGGTGGTCTAATACAAAATGCTGAATTCGCTAGTGCGTGGGAATGTGCGCGGAGGGTGTCGAATTCCGTCGGCAGAAGGAAGTGACATTTCCCGAGATGGCTGCGGGGTTTAGGCTGACATGACAGAAAGCTTGACACATACTGCGTACGCGGCACTCTTAACGTTCTTGCGAAGCTCCGTTTCTGAGCGCTAGAAGAGCGCCAGGATGCCATATTGAGAATACGACACATAGATGTTAAATTGATCTTCACACACACACACACACACACACACACACACACACACACAACTAAAATACCACCTGAACATCCCTCAAACTCTACATATTTATAGATGCGACGACTTTCTGCCACCCTGCAATTCCACATCCTGTACGTTGAAAATTCCGTAATGCGTGATAGCACGCGAGGAGGCACTCGAACCTTTCGCTGGCTTCAAGGCATCGCGTGCTTCAAGGCGCCGGAACGAAGGCAGGGCGGGCGTCCAGCGTCGATACCCTCTTCCCTTCGTCGCTGGGAGCTGTTTGCACAAGCACTCGCGGGAGACGCGGTGCTTCCCCCACCTGGTCGCGGAACGTGCTACACCTCTTCACACTCTCACGGACACAGCGAGCTCACAACGGTTGCGCCATCACTCACAGCTCCAGCTCTTCTGCACGTTAATCATTGTTCCTCGTAAGTGATTCTACTTCGCGATATTTCTAACCGTTTGCTTACACAAGGCTGTTTCTAAGAACTTTGTAAATAATTTTCTAACAAATATTAGTTTATCCTTACAAAGATGAATTGGCAGATTGAAAATTATGATTCAGAAATAAACAAAAATGTTTTCGTAGTACTGTACAATTATATTGGCTTAACGAAAATCAGAAAAACATCTGATCAAAAAAAAAAACGGAAAGCCAATCTTAATGGTTGGCGTCTGTTAAGGACTTAACAGTCCACCATCCGGTAAGAACAATTGAAACAAATTAATTATACCTAAAATTGACGTACAAGTACACTTTCAAAGAAATGGTAATTCTTATTTACGTTTTTTTCTTATAAAGTGGTAAGAAAAGTAATATACGACACGTGACAGAGAACTCAAATAACGTACTTGGTTAGTTATTTGCTAGTTATTAGGCTATTGACGTTAATAACAATAATGTTGTTAATTATTACATTACTTCGTATGACAAACCTGAGCACTGAAGATAGAATCTATTTAAGTTGGATCCTTGAGAGTTAAAAGTATGAGGAACGGGCGCACCTGGGCTCGCTCTGCAGACAAGACTCCGTGCGCTCCAAGCGGTCGCCGGCGACGCAGTGCCTGACGGCGGTGGCCCCTCACGTTGAAAGAGCCTCGCGCGGTGCCTTCGCACCGAATTCGACACCTGCGCTGCAATCGGAGCCGATCGCGGACGAATCAACTACAGAAGGCAAAACGCCCAAGAAGCTTCGAGAACAGCGAAATCTGTCAGGCCCCGAGCCCCTAGGCGGCGCGCGCCGCGCCGTGGCGATTCAGTACGCGGTGAATTCGAGTGACATTTCAAGAATTTTGAACCCCAAAATGTTTACCCTAAAAGAAATTAAACAAACATTAATTCAATAGAACTTACTATCAATAACACTGAATACATAAGGATTCTCAAAAAATAAAATCAATGAAGTTAAAGGATGCGAAACATATGTCATTACTCTCATTTCGTAACTATGAATGCAAAATTAACAAAAGAAAAGAAATTCCAAGAAAATAACAAATTCCAAGAAAATAAAACTGACAAAATCATTAATACACCCATTAGATCTTTCCATTTAAACATGGAAATTGACTGATAACACAAGTCTATAATGGATTATTCCTTACATTTTATTTTTTCGATTTTTCTACAAGTAGTTCCTAGGATGAGCTAGTAACCAGTTAATACCGTTTTGCACAGAATTAACAAGCCGGGGAGCAGGAAGTAGATTCAAATCACGCCACCGTAAGGTACAATAAACGAGATCGAATCTCCTATGAAATGCATTGACAACCACCATCTGTTATTTCTTCAGCAAGAGATTGCTTAATTTCGTTAACTTTAAGCAACCGTAATATAACAAAGATGAAAATAAAATAAAAAGAAAAGCAATGACTCAATACTTAAGCCCGTGGGATACCACAAGAAGAGCAATAAGGGGGCCGTCCGCGTGGGGGCCGTCCGCGTGGGGGCCGTCCGCGTGGGAGCCGTCCGCGAGGGGGCCGTCCGCGTGGAAGCCGT
>BOPP01000008.1:8885998-8917583 GCA_017312745.1 Gryllus bimaculatus
CCGCGAGGGGGCCGTCCGCGAGGGGGCCGTCCGCGAGGGGGCCGTCCGCGAGGGGGCCGTCCGAGCGGGGATTCGAGCGCAGGGAGAGCACGTGGGCGCTTAACTAGCAAGCGATGCGCATCTGGGCGCCGCGACCCGCGATGTGTCGCGGGTCAGATGAGACGCACGCAATGGAAACGTCTGAGCGTTGCTCTGGCCTCGGAATTCGGACTCGGCGCCTGGCGTTCTCAGCACCCTATTCGGATCGCCTTGTTTCCTGTTTATCAGCTTCCACTGATACCACTTGAGCTGGCATTAGAAATGGAAACATCCAAAAGCTTACATCAGTTTACGGAATTAAAAAAAAATATATACAGCATTGCTGATTATAAGGGAACAATCTAATGAAATAAAGCTAAATACAATAAAAGAAATATTTTTCCATAAAATGATGGTAGAAAAACACCATAGTAATTATATTTTTATTATTAAGTTAGTCGATAACTATCACAGAAATATTTTAATTATCATTTTACTGCATAATATTGGAAAGCTTTGTTTTAATTAAAAAGTACTTTTTTCGAAAAGTTGCATACACACATTAGAACACACATTAGGGATTGTTATAAGAAGGGACGATTGAACTTCAGTCATTCGTTTTTAAGTTTGGTGCCATGGTGCCACAAATAGAAAACGCAAGGGGAAAGAGTAAAGGGAATGACATAACAATTATGATAACCGGAACTCACGTTATCTGATACAAATTACTGTATTCAACAATATTCAAAGTATAAGGGAAAGGTTCTAGGAAGTGTACACGGGACGAAAAGAAATAAAATGAGGCTGGGCGCAGTAGCTTTCCTGGAAACTTTCGCCAGACGCGCCCCGCCTCGGAACGGCATCTGCGCCGACCACGTGGCCTGGCATCAGATGCTTTAAAAACGCATTTATTGCATTCAGCAGATCGGCTGATTTATTTTGTGCTATATGCGAGGACATACAGAGATTTTTGTAAGAAGGTACAGCTTTGAGAGCTACTGCTGACAACATAACTGCGTGTTCTGTCCATACACTCAATTCGTCAATGCGTTCGTCGCTCTACATGACGTTCTTTTGATTCCCGACCAGTCAAACTGGTCTCTTCTTAGAGTACCTTCTCTGTATATGGGAGGGCGAGAAGTGTTCCACGACATGCGTTTTGATTTGACAAGCCATAGGATTTAACATTTTCTAGGGCGATACTCAGATTTTCTCCGTCGTTTGAATGATTTTATAGTCTGAAATTCGGCAGGTTTAGGAAAGTTAAAATAGATTAAAAATTCGTTTCAAACTAATTTAAATACTTAACGTTAATACATCTGCTTATGTGCTCTACAGTAATTTGAACTACCTTTCACTTGTGAAAGAGACTGGGTTGAAGTTGAAGATTGGGTTCAAGTAGTGCGCATGTTCAATGGCGGAAAACACTGAAAGGAAAGTCTTAGAAGGAGGTTCTCTTAAATTGCTTTCTTCGTTAATCGATAGATTCTTGTATGAGAATCAGTACAGACAAACAATTGAGTACAGACCAGGTAGTTAATTCAAAACACAACATGTGATAGGAATTAAATTGTGAGTACTTAGAACTTGGGATAAGAGAAACCTCTTGTTATAGTAGTTTTCGTTTCAAGATTTGTTTATGGATTGTACAAACGCACGTGAGTAAATAAACACTGCGTGTGATAACTGACACGGGTAAGAAACAAGAGATGACGTCTATGACAAAAACAGAAGAAAAGCTCAATCATTCATCGCTGACTTTCAGTTGTTTCAAAGACTTAGCTAAAACGTTATAAGTAATGTAACAATTGGAAACAAATCTGAAGGTCTCTAACTTCATGTTGTGACAGAATATATTTGTCACGTTGATAAAGATTGTATCGAAACCACAATGCGGCAAAATAACAAATTACAAAAAAAAAAAACTATTTAATTCGTGCTCTGAAACACATAAAATATCTACTACGAATATTGCAAACGAAGTGTGACGTGACTAGTATGATAAAAAAAGACAAAAAGAAGAATTAACTTGTAGCACGGCAGGATACCAATGAAAATGATACCATAAAGAAAATAAAGGCAAAAAAGGCGAAATAGTAATGAAAAAGACCAAAGATTTCAAGATCAAATAAACAATTCCATCACTTTGCTGTACTTAAAAAAATTCCGAATCTTCTCAATTATAAGAGTTCTATTTGAATGTTATTAGCACCTATCATTATTTAACAAACGGATAAATGAAATGTCTTCTAGCGACTGTCACGATTGTGCAGCACCTCACGTAAACAGGGCAGGAGTGAATGGGCTGCTGCAGCAGTCCTCCTTTTTGTATACTACACTCTGAACAAGCTCGTTCCGGTCGCCTGGCACCGGTGGCCGTGGTTTGGCCCCCCGCCCCTCCCCCCCCCCGCCCCTATCCGCTCTCTCTCGTCGCTCGAGCAAAGCACTCTCGCCGCTCCACTTTTATTTACGACCCCCGGGAACCTTGCTCGTTCGATTTATCGGACTTCCCTTCGTCCCATGCAACTACCGCAGATGACGCCCTTTCCCCTTTTTTTATGTTCCAATACGAGACATGACCTGACCTATTTCGGACTTGCTCATGAATTTGGCAAGTCCCTTTCAGGTTATTTCACTCGGGCCCCCACTGTAGCATTTTCGAAATGGTTGTTTCGTTTTGAGGAGAAGCGAACATCTTAGAACTTTCTTTTGCTACGAGATAGTTTTAAAGAACTTTTTGACACGACATTGTAAAGACTTGATATACCTAGCCTTACTGATCACATGAAGTAGAGTAAGGCGAACTAAAGTACAACGTATTTTTCCAAAACTTGAAACTGGCGTACGGTTGCATTACAAGCAGTTTGCTCCTTGGGAAGGCTGTATTGACTACAGTAAACCAAATTTACAGACGTTCCTTTCGAGGCGGGCACCAGACGATTGCCCATTGATGAGGGAGGGGGCTAACACAGCCTCGCCCCGTTGCGACCCACTTCCCTGCCTCCCGACGGCGCCTGCGGCCGCGCGGACGCCTGCGACTGCGTCATGGCCGCCGTGGCCGCCGCCAGGTCTCGGGCGCGCGGGTATTTTTAAACGAGCGGCGGCGCGGCGAGGAAGCGGTAGCTCACCAACGCCACTGATCCGAACTCTGGGCGAATTCAAATTGAAATTTTCCCGATTCTTTTTCTTTCTTTTGTATTTTATTTCTATTTTTTTTTTACAAATTTGGTTATTCATAAAAACTGTCAGTTAAAATAAACCGCGCATTTCTAAAATAATATGTTTCTTATCAATCTAGACTGTTTGCAAGTCGTTGATCGATATGAATTTTTTTTAAGTACTCAAAAAATAAAGTACATTCTTAAATTATTAGGTATAATAAATTTTAATATTCCATTCCTTGCGCAACGTGTTTTGTATTTCAGGGATATTTTTTCGTACTCACGGAAGGGCAAACGAAATCCAGCTAAAATATCGATACACAAAAGGTTTTTCAAGTCACGTAAGCATAGAGAAATTCGTATAAGATTTAATCTGCTACATTCTTCGAGTTTCAATCCCTGACTTGTCTGCCTGATATTTTTTATACTAACGTTTCTTGAACTATCTTGAACATTTCTGGAAGGTCTCTTGACCATTGATTCGTTTCTCACTCCCTACATCCTTCCCCATTGACGACTTCTTTTTTCCTCTGTCACCTTCCCCTGACGACTGCCCCCGATCACCGCCGTGCACGTGCACGTGCGGGGCGGGCGGCACGTGTGGCTGGCGCTGGCGCAGGGAGGCCGCTGGCGAGCGCCGCCAGGGACCGCTGTCAACGCCCCCGCGCCCGAGCCAAGTGGCGTGCCCGCGCGGCCCTCGCCAGAACTCTCCTCCGTTACTTTCACCCTTTCCCCAAGGCAATGATCACTTTGGCCCAATTCACAGAGCACAGACCTCCCGCACTGCCCATAACTCTTCTCTGTCTCATGTTTTAGGGGCTGACCGTTTCATGATTGCACATGGACGATCGCAACTATGTTCATGAAAGTAACGGAGATATTATTTCCATTTCATTTTTTAGCTCTTCTATCAATTGTAGGTCAATCGGAAAACCTAAATAATACCTCAAAAGAAAAACTTCGGACGCTTACTTTACGGATGCCACACGTACACCAACGTATGTTTTTTGTGAAATTCAATTGTAAATCTTATGCTAATATATCCCCCCTCGATGCATCCAGGCCGCTCTTCCAAAGCAGCACTCCCTAAATTTCAGTGCAATATACAATTGCACATTTTTCATCTACAGTGAAGATTGCAGGTTAGTCTATCACCGAAATAATATATATTCTTTTTTTAAATTAAATAGTAGAATCGAAAACGTATGTATTTCAACTTGAAATATGTTGATCCAAGTGCTTTTAATATGTGAAATATGAAATGCGTCGTAATTTTGATGAGAGAATTAGTTTCGACGTCATTTCCTTTGAACCGACGAGCCTTTTGTGAGACGACATCTTGTGCGACCGGACCGGCATGCGGAGAGGCGGAGAGGTACTCACAGTTGAGGACGTGCTCCTCGGGCGCCACCGTCTTGAAGTGGCGGTGGAATTTCTTCTGGCGCGACTTGCTGGAGCCCGGGCCCGCGGCGGCGACGGCGCCCGCGCCGCCGCCCAGCGACTCCTGGTCAGGGCCGCGGCGGCGGCTGCGGCGGCGGCGGCTGCGGCGGCGGCGGCGGCGTCCGCGGAGCGGAGGCGGACGCACCCTGCTGCCCGCCGCCGCCGCCCGCCGCGGCCGCCGCCGCCGCCGCCGCGCTCGACGCCGCCGCCGACGCCGCACGCAGAGGAGGGCGCCGCCACCGCGGGCTCCGCCGACGGCGCCTGCGGCCGCGCGGACGCCTGCGACTGCGTCATGGCCGCGTGCTGATGCTCAGCCTGCTTCAGCGCCTGCCTGCAAGCGCAACGGAAGAAGCCACCGTCAGTACAGAGACGTCACTCTGAGAAGCGACCAGATTGACAGGTCGGGAAACAAATGAACCGCATGCAGAGCGATGACAATGCAAGAGATTGTGATGAATCCATTTTTCTAATGAGCTAACTGTAAACTATCACACTGACGAAATGCGTACATGGACGTAACCTGCAGTTACGAATGTTGTATGTTGTTAACAGTGACCAAGAAATAGCTGTCAATGCGGTCCCTTCTTGTAGTAATCTCTCTATACCTTTCGTATACGCAAACCTCAGAAATCCCGCACGTTCCCATATGTAATGAACATTCTAGCGAGTATTTGGATGGGGGAAGGACGATATAGGCAATGTTTGGGTGCCTCCGACTCTCATCTTTGCATGCAGCGTCCCCTGCAATAAGAGATTTATGAATAAACAATAACAGGACTCTCGCAAATGCAGACCCCAGGACAAAAGTAAACGCAGGTTTAAGGACCTTTCTGGTGCAAGTGGGCCTCTACGCGCCACATACTGGTGAACCAGCCAAGAACGTGAAGACTCCGAATCGCTATTAGAAGTCAGTTGAAGCTATCATAAATATTCCATAATCGTTTCTGGTATAGCAAGTACATCAAGACGTCGTAAAGAGGTTGTCAATCATGTTGCAAACCAATTCCGGGAAACAATTTAGATACTTCGTAGGTTTCAGACATCTGTGAATGAAATCACCTTTAACGAGTGTTCATATTCTTGGATATTTTTGGAGAAACTACTTTAAAATTTTAACTTACTTAAATTTTTTGACAATATCTAGGAATACTTAGATAATGCGTAAATTTAAAGAAGAAAGCCCATTCTTACTTTTGTCATTGAATAAATGATAACCTCTAATTTCACACCTTAACAATCCGAAGAAATCGTGTTTCCACTGCAGAAAAAATAAATATTAAAAGCTTTACATTTTCCTTGTCGACGCACGAGCCTATTCATCACATCACATCAACCAATCTAAATTGCTAAATAAACTACTATACAATTCAACCTGAGTTTACGTGCATTTCTAAAGCACATGAATTCCTACGATATCATTGAATATGTGATTATCTTCACTCGCAAGAGTGAGAATTTCAGTTTATAACACCGGCCGTTTCCCCTCCAGCCAACATACAAAAACACTTTTCTCAGAAGACAAATGACCACCGGAATGGTATGGTTGCACTGCTACCGAACCTAACTATTAGGTCAGAAAAGATGAGCGCAACTTTCTTACAGCACTAATATTACTGCAGTAACAGAGCCGATAAAATTACGTAGCCACTGTAAGCATATAGAATATGTAGACCGCTCTGAAACAGTTAATTCTCCTCTTCTCTAAAATATGTTTGTTTTCACGAAAATACATGGTATTTTACGATGTACTTTTATTATCGACTATTTTCTACGTCAATTTGTATAAACATAACAACTTACACTTTGTATTCTTTCTTTCAAATGTCTCCAGGGAAAAGGACTGTTCTTAAAAAAACAAACCAAGTCTACCTACACAAAATGTTTTGAATTATAATCACCACCAACCGTACTTTAAATCGTATTCAATACCTTCTTTTAGTGATCTAATGTAATTATTTTATTGTTAATGATATGGTTTTTTGTCAACAATTAATTTTTGTAATCTGAAATTATGATTACACCAGACATCCGAACTATTCCTATTCTGTCCACTACATAATCATTGAAGTACATATGCAGTATTCAGAAATTCCGATAATTATATGGATTATATTGGAACAAAAATGGATATGGAACAAAAATACAATGAGGCGAAAGATGATGTTTGGCTCTTCAAGAGTACAGAGGAATCGGTATAAAAACGAAAAATTGCTGACATACGTTTTGATTCCCATTTTTTTGAAAACGACATAACATAATTAAAGGAGAGCACAGTGGACAAGCGCTTGCTTGAGAGAGGTCAGGGCGCTCGCGTGCCGAGCCGGATGAAGCGCGTGGACTTACTGCTCGTGCACCGCCATCACCACATCACGCACCAACAGCAGCCTCTCCTGCAGCACGCACGTGGCGACCCCCGTCCCGGCGCCGTCGCCCTCGTCCTCGCCCGCGCCCGCGCCCGCGCCCTCACCCGCGCCGTACCGCATGCCTCCGCCCGCCCGACCCCGGGCTCCGGCTGGGATCCGCAGCGCCTCTATCTGCAGCCCGACCGCACTCTGCGTCACTCGCCCGACTACGCTTCGGCGCTCGCCAACTCCCCAACAACTCTAACAAGACGCGCCGTCTGTGTGCGGGAGGGGAGATGGGCGTCTCGCTGCGGTGAAACGGTCTGCGCTCGAGCGACGATGGAGCCGCTGGCTGTCGCTCCGGGAGTTCGGGAGTTGTTGCGTGCGGAGGAGTCGTCGCGCAGACTGGGGGCGTCGGGGAGGCGGGGCCGCGGGTGAAGACGGGGGCGGGGGCGGAGGAGATCGCGGCGCGGTGCAAATTCTTGGCGCAAACGCTGCGCTCAGCGCCGGCGTAGCGCCACGCGGCCCTGCTGCGCTCAGGCCTCGCCTCTCTGCGCACGTGGCCACCAGGAAGGTGGTTGCGGCGCGTTCAAAAATATTTCAGTGGTTTTCATTATTTGCGAACGAATGTGTTATCTCGTTATCCGAATGGTATGAAACAGAAATTTCCGAATGAACAAATTTAATGGACAATTAATGCTCTATAATTATATGTTTAATGTATCTAACTTAACTGTTCAAATAGTTTATTCATTGATGTTTTATTCATTGGTTCATTGATCATAATAATAATAATAATAATAATAATAATAATGTATTATTATTGTTGTTGTTATTATCAATATTATTATTATTACAATTATTGTTGATCTATGCCTTCTTCAATGAATTAAATTCACATAACTTCGAACTTAACGTATGGATGGAATCAACGAAAGCTATTGGAACATTTTTTAACATCACTAGCTCTCCTCACCACAAGTCGAAGAATGTGTCTCGTTTGAATAACACTTTCTCTGAACAACTCTAAAAAGAAAAAACTGCTCTCCCAAGAATAAACGAAATATTTAGTCATTTTCGTAATACGTATGCTAAGAAAAATAAATTATGATCGTGAAGTAGGTATCCAATTAACTTTTACTAGGACGAAATATCTTTTCAAAAAATCTTGAAATCTTTAATACATACTAGTACATACTTAATTTAATATTTTGCTTAATGCTGTTTTCGATAACAGTTTTGCCATTAATTATCATTTAACAACAGCGTCTTTAAGTACTTGAGACAAGATAAAAAAATTAAAACAAGATCAAACGTAAAATTTTATTGTATTCAAATGCACGACCAGTTCTCGCTTTCGCATGCAATGGTGGGAAGCGTTATCCGAGAACGAAATTCCCTGTATCCTTATGTCACAGACTGCGCTGTAGTCGTGTATGATGCCACGTGCGTTCGAGTAACGACTCTGATCTCGTAGAACTCCTCCGGAGAGTCCGCGTGCGGAGTCCACCGCTGCGGTCGGAGTGACGCGCGGCCTGGGCGTACGAGTTGCTAAACGCAGATAACTCGCGCCTATCCTACGAGCGGCGACGCGACTCGACGTCACGCCTCTAATAAAGCCCGGCGGCCACGTGGCGGCGCGGCGCCTACTCGTCACAACAGGAGGGGTACACCAAGGTTCAATATTCGAATACTTTTATTATCGGTAATTACTGATTAATAAAACTAATAGTTATCACCGAAATAATTATTAACTGGCACTAAGGACTTCGAAAATAAACTTTTAGTTATATTTACCTTCTGTAGAATTAATTTTCTTTGAAACACATTTCAAGAGGGGAAAACAAAAAGGGGAAAATATATAAATAATGACATTCGCCCGGACGATATTATTGTGTTCTTCATCCAGAATATTAAATATTTTTTTAAAAATCTTAATTTTTCAAAATATTTTTTAATAGCATTGAACGATTTTTTTTAGTTTTTTAATTATATTTTCTAAATTAATTTTTTCTTTGGTTTTTAATATTCTTAATAGAAAATCAACGTATCTCCAATTACCAATTATCACAAATTTTATTTCAGTATTTACAGGTAATGAACTTCTTTAGCTTTCGAACTCCAGTGTCCACTTTCCCAGCAGGGTAGGTGTCGCGGTTGGCCGCAAAGGCTGACGCGGCGCGGTGGCCCCAAGTCGTTACTTCACGCGAACTTCCTTTCGCCGATCGCGCGTCCAGCAGCAGACGGAGCAGTTTCTTTGAGCCGTCGCAGCGTTTGACGTCTCTGACGTAGAAGTTTCCAAATGGAGACATATACCAAGACTACCAGTGATATATTCTTGCGAATGCGTTCCATTACTATAGATATTTTAGTCTCGTTAATAAAGAGCTGGTATTTCTTATCTATTGGAGATATTTTAAACATATTTCCTATAATATTATATGTATTGAAATCATTTAAATATGATAGTGAAGGAGTTATCTGCGAAAGTGAAATTGTGAATTACGTTCTGAATAGATTTACGATAAACAGAATGACAATTTGAAGAAATTGTACAATCATTTTAGTATAATTCTTGATTTATTCTTTCATCAAGACATTTTCTACGATTTTAAGATCTTTATCTGTAATGGTTAAATAAATTATTTATTGAGATGTATAACATAAAATTGTTTTTACTTATTTTGTTAATAATGTTTATTTCTTTAATTTTTTGTGTTAAGCAGATTTATCTTGAAATGAATATTTTGAGACTCAATTCTCGAAATTAATGCATTAAGATGCATTGTTTTTTTCATCTCAGAGGCATATTTTAATAAAAATTTGTGAATGCACTGAAAATATGAAGTTTGATGTCTGACTAGAGTTAGAGGGAAATATGTCCCATTAAACTTGTTTTCCTATATTTACATTGTGCCGCGGTAAACCCATACTTTCTACTAAATTCCAAACAATTCATGAGGTCTGGACTGACACTCACTAAGCCATTCAATATATCATATTCTAGAGTAACACGTACAAAAAAATGAGTGCTAAATTATTTCTCAAATTACGTGAAAAATTTACTTGGCAACCTTGTAGGACTGCCACATCAAAGTGCATTTGTGAAATAGCCTGCAACGGCTACGACCTCGCGCGTGGAACGACTCTCGTACGTGACTCACTCGAGAAACCCCGCGCTGGAGTGTGCTACTAGCGTGCGGAGATCCGCTAGTTCGTCGGAAATAAAGTGTGAGCAAGCCCTCACCCCCTCCTCCTTCACCACGCCTCCGGTACTCCCTCCTCCGCGGCGATTTCCGGCTGTCTGCCCGCGAGGTCACGGCCCCCGAATTTCCCAGTTTGTGATACCGCTTGAGAAGGGTGTCGCCATCCCGTGCGTCCTGGAGTTAATGGCGTCACACGAGCGCAGTGATGGCGAAGCTCAGACGTGCTAATAGGTGAAATATACATTTTAAAAGTGGCGTGAAGAGTTCTAGGCCCCCCCTAACTTTTCCACTCTGTTTTTCGTCAGGGATCCATACTCATTAATAACATCGAGGTATCTAAAAAGCTATTGAGCAAAAGGCGAAGTTCAAGCCAAAGAACTTAAGATTGTATCTAATAATATATTTATATTACTTTGTAAGACAAGGGTCGGACTATCCAAACGATAATTTCACAATGGAAGCGGGTCACAATGAAAAATAAATCAAGTGTCAACTACGAAAATAACCCATTAGTTCAGCTAGGTACGTCTCGTTTTACTTGAAGAAAGTGTAATTTTTTGTTATTAACAATTAAAAACAGTTATCATTGTGCAATTACAAGATCCGCAAATGAATGAGTTAAAAATATTATTGGTCTGAGTTTCCACTAAGAACAGTAAATACGCCTTATTCATTTCACTTCAAAAAAGATAAAGTTTCATGGTTTTGAATTTTTAATACACTTAATTCAAAACAACGTATGTTCTGCATTCAGAAAACTTCAATAGTAAACTTCCCACGATATGTTAACTTTTTAGACTGAGTAGGAATAAAACTTCAAATTCGTAGAAGTTTGAAATTTGAATCTGACGCTTTTATATTTACTAGAATCATATTTTCTAAATTCGACACATTATTTAATACTGAGCATAATTGTTACTAGTAAATTTGCTTATATCGCTCAAACAACTATCTTTAAATATTTGAAGTTCCCGTTACAGCACTGATCGAAAACCTGTTGTGTCTGATGCATGTATTTACGAGTTTCACGAATAAACAAAACGTTGTTGTAATCAAGCATCACACGAAAATAAATGGAAGGCATGGTAAAGAGCCATGTCTCTGTAAACGGACCGTCGTATTTTCGCATTTGCAATACGAAACAGATGAAGAGGTTTCCTTCGAATACATTCCGTGCTGAGTCGTTGTGCACTCTGTTAACATTTGGCTCGCATTGTAATACGGCGGGGTTTGCAGCGCTGTGCCATTCAACAACATACATGAATGGGTTTCCTTTGTGTACCGCGGAACAAGCACGAAATGCCAAGATCTGCACCCCCTCCCCGACATTCCGTCTGTTTGCAACGCGCATGCGTTCATCTGAAGCAGGGATGTAAAAAAACGGCCTCCTCCCCGATGCCGGCCCAAAGATGAAAGAAAACAAGAGCTTAAGGGTTTTGTATAATTTTGGAATGTGAAAGGAAAAGTTTATTTTGGTAACATTTAAAATTACAGTAGAATAATTAATTCAAACATTAGCTGGAATAAGTAAACATTTTTTAGTAGTGCCCTGAAGGGAAAGCTTCGATTTTGAATATCTGATTTCAAAACAATACTAAACAAAATCAGATTGTGATTAAAATGTTTTATAAATCTCACATTTGTTGTGATAAAAAGAAGCATTTTCGTGTTAAAACAGCAGTGTTGCAAGTGCTCTGTATTGAAAGTCAAAAACATAAACTTCGTGGCGGTGTATTGTACGATTAAGTTTAATTGTATTTTAATCGGGGATAATACACAGATCTTCGCTGGGTTTTAGGCCGCATTACGAGCTACAGTTTCCGAGTTTTCGGCCGCATGTCAGGCGTTCATCAATTTCTAAGTTTCTTAGACAACAAAAACGTTACCAAAAAATAATTTTGCAGAGACTTTGTGTATAATCCTCGAACGACTAGTATGTAAAATCACTATCTGCAATATTTTTTTGTTAATGCTTATTTTTGATGAGGTAATCTGTCATTTATGCAGGCCCCCTAGACGACCAGTCCATTCCCACTCATGACAAACGTTTTTCCCTTTTGATACTTCCATCGCTCTATTTCAGGACATGTCTCTCCCCTTCCTCGGGTGTCGGAGGCGGCCCAGAGTCCAGTATACATCTAGGCCTGTATATCTAGCATTACTACATAAGATCGCGCCCGAATTTATGGCTCGCTCCGCGTCGGCGCAGAGCATCGTCCGTGGCTTGCGACGCACCGCCGCCGCCGTAGAACGGCAATTCGCACCAGCTGATGCGGCGCACAGAGTAAACAGCGGCGTCTGCCTCAGGCCATCTGCACTCCCTCGCCCGAGTGCCCCGCCTGCGGGAGCCCGAGGCCACGCCATCCGCCTCCCGCCCACGCATCGTCCGCACCTCTACGCTTTGCACGAGTATCTAGAAACGCTCCCAGAATTTCTAGGTGATGCTAGTACTTTTCACATACACGTGATATCAAGCTTGACAGCTCTTTACACCCTAATTGTATTGGTTGGTGACTAAAAGGAGTAGAATATAAATAATCGTTTAAATTAAAAAAAAATCCTTTTAACGCACAACACATTTTCAAAAGTTCCCTTACTTTTTTGGTAATATATAAACTGACACACCAAGGACTAGGTCACTGGTGTCAAAGCAATGACGTTGCCAACGCCGCAGAGCATTTTCGCGAGTGAGTCCGCGATGGGGCGCGCTCATCGTCGTTCAGCGTAAGTCCCACAGCAGCTTACTCCGTCTGACCCACTCTCCTCCGGGCGATACATTTTCTCCGCCGTCAACTGAGCTTCGCCGCCCTCGTCCATACCGCCCCGCCCCGTCCCGTCCCGCACAATTCTGCACTTCGTCAGGCGCCAGCAGAGCGCACTGGCAGGCGAGCACCGCACGAAAGGGTTCCCGCTCCGAGCTGCACGGCGCACGCGATCGCAGCCAGACAACACCATTCGCTCGCTCCAGTTCTCGGGGGTCTATCTTCGCCAATTACTATGCCATAAGGAATTCATTAGATTGTACCAAAAGCCGCGTAACTTACCTCCGCCATTTAACTTACATCCACATAACCACATTCCAAGATTCAGTACAAGCGAACTCGAGATTATCAAATTTCATTAAAGTTTTGTTAAGCATTTTACGTACGATGATCATACATTTTTTATGCAACCTGAATACGAAGTATTTAAAAGTAACCACCAATTTAAAAAAATGTCGGCTTTAACATTTACGAACAAATGTTGAGGATTGGGCTCCGTTTACATTTAAATCTACTCTACACAACATCAATTCACGAAGATTAGAAAAGAAAATCTTTCGATAAAATAAATATATTATAATTATCATTTTCTCTATTTACATTTGTTCAACTGGTTCAATATTCATGACATTGCTATGCCGTGAAAAATAAGACTGATTCTGAGACAATCCCAATATTTCCCTCCACAGACGGGCAGTAAAGGCACTGACGCAGCGTATGAATGGGGCAATGAAATCCAAAACAAGCCCGGTTCGTCCTAGACCTAAAGGAAACACATCCTGTTCCTACACGCAACAGCAAAACAATGCTCTTTCGGTGAAAGAAAGTTTTCGGGATAGGTAAACAACAGAGGACGTCTACAGCCCACAAACAGGCGTACGGATGGTTTTGCGTCGCAGCAAGTTGGAAAACGGAATAACACAAGGAGAAATGCGGAGTTTTAGCGCCAGGCGTAAGGAGATATCCTTAAACTCTATTGATCACGTGATTAACGACTTTATACGGTCGTAAGGAACAACGTTCAGAAGCGTTTTAGCAATTGCAACATTGCGTTAACCATTGTAACAAAAGCAGCATTTCAAGTGTAGAACAAAGAAGTTGCGTAATAAATGTGTGTAGGATAGTAGTAAGAAGTTTTAATCACGATACAAGTCAAGAATATAACAAATTTACTCTGAACAAGTAGTTTTAGATTGTTTGACCCTCCTCGATGACAATGTCCCAAATTTTGAATTGGCGTTTGTTATGAGTAGCGGGCGGATTTTCATGACCTACAAAATTACCAAAAATTGTCAATAAAAAATGCTCTAAACGCAATGAAAAATGATACTTTTTTATCAAAACCAGCTGGGATGAACAACTAAAGATTTGGATGTGTTACTGAAGTAAATGAGGGTTCTTCTAGTCGTTCAAGTGAACTCAGCTTCCAAACTATTGATTTGGACTGTTCTCTACCTGAAAATATCCGTCTTCAGTTATCCCGAAATCGGCCGAACCGACAATGGCGCCCACAGGCAACACAACCTTAGATTACATACAATAACTGACTTCACACGTTCTAAGCCAAGAAATCAAATAGGCTACTCAGGAATTCTGTGGAGAACATCTCTTTCATCTCGAAAATATTACTTGAAGCAAATACCACTAAAATCATACTAAAATCGATGAAATTCGCATAAAATACATTAAAAATGACAGGAAAAGGAAAAAAATTATTTATCAGTCAAAATTGACGAAAAATGTAAAATAAAAAGACATAAAAATGGGTCATTTCCTTTTGTTATAACAAAATTAATTTCTATACTAAACGGCATTATTCTAAGGTGTGAAAAGAAAAAATGAATTGATTAAAATCCGCCTTTACTTATGAGTATAAGACATAACCCGAAGATATTTCAACATCTTTTTTGCGAATTTCTACTGTCACCTTTTCAACATTTTCTGTTTATTTTCGCCAGAGTTGTAGAATTGATAAAAAATAATTGTTAAAGTGTCATACGCAGAATTAGTTCATCAGAGGTAGAAATTCAACTTTCCTGCTTTTAGGTAGCCATAGAGACTCCTAAAGGCGTGCACCATTTATGAAGGTATAAGGTCATACTTCAGGCGCTAAAACTCCCAATGGTTCAAAAGCTGCTCGGACTAACCATTCCCACGACCCTCCTTGTTGACGAACTCTATAATAATCAATGCGCACGCAAATTTCTTCCGTATTGTAAATAGCCGGCAGGGAATTACGAGCACCGAAGTACAATGTGAAAGTAAAATGTCAAAGAATGACTCGTTATTTCAAGAACACATATGACTACGGCAATAGGAAAGTCTTTACTTAGGTACTAATTTTGCTACATCATATCTCCGACTCCACTTACATGAAACAAATAACAGAAAGTGAATTATATTTCTAGGCCATTATCATCCCCAACGTCACGAAATGCTGCTGAGGCTACACTCTGAGAAGGAGTCGTGGTGTTCGAATTCCTGGTCAATATATTCAAGATGCGCTTGAAGAGGACGTCTAAGATCACATCATCCAAAGTCCTTAATATCTAAATCAGAACTTTTAAACCGGTAAACTGAGGCATTACAAGGGCCACATCCAGACAGCGTGTTTTTGTGGCCCACCATAAACCGAAAATGGTCAAAAATCCGTAAAAATGTCTACGATTTTTTCGATACTTTTATTCTTTGAATATCTCTTTGCCGAAGATTGAACATGTATAGTAGTCACGTTCAGTTGGATAATCTCAGTTCTTAATGTTTCGAAACCTTGACTCGGTACCTGTCAAAACGTGAAATATAAAATATTTGAATCACACACAATGTAGACTTATCTAAATTACAATTCATTAGATAATTTTCCGGTATTGCGTAGAGTCCATTTCTTTACAGTTGGCCGCCAATATAGCACAATAATATCTGGTATTAACGGCTAAATATGCCGTTTTTTTCGCATCAACAGCATTCGTGCGGAGTGCGAATGCGCCTAAATCAGAAGCGGCAACGCAAGGGCAGGGGCCGCCGCCGAGTGCTCCAACCGGTCGTGGACCTCCGCGTGTCGCGTGCAGCCGCCTATTTGCGTTAAGCGCGCACATCCGCCGCCAGCCGGCGTGACCCCCCGCCCACCCGACACACGTGACCGCCCTTACGCGCCAACTCCATCCCCACACCCCCGCCCCCGCCCCGCCCCACAGCCCGCGCGGGATGTAATACCTCAGCGACCTTCTGGCCAGAGATCGCGTCTTCACGGTCTCCCACCCACGGGCGCCGTAACCCCCTCTTCCTTGCATTTCACCAGATCGTTCGTACGAATCCGCGAGCTTCCGCAGCTGTTTTGGGCTCTGGCAAGTTCATGGAAACTGGAAACCGTCATAGCAAAAAAATTTTCAAAGAGTCACTTTAATACAAAAATTACTAAAAACATGGCAATTAACACTGCCATACGTAAAATCTATTGGAAGCGATTCAAAAGATAACTGACGCCCTGTCCTTTCCTGATCTACGTCTGGGTAGATTAGTGTCTACGTTTAGTATCATAGTTACCCAGTACTGCTATGTAACAAGGATTGCCAATATTTTCAGCGAGAGGCCATGCAGAAAGCAGCGCTTTTTAAAAATTCTTTTAACGCATTTCGTGAGATATGGCAGCCAAGTTTTGCGTGTAATCTTCACGTTTTCCACGAGATAAACAGTTTATAGGCAATTTCATCATAACCATTCGTTATCCATTCATTTCATAACGATCATTTGTTTGTGACAAGTTTCCTTATGTTCTTATTTATTTCGCAATGGTAGAATTTCCCCCTCTGTCACCAATTTTAATTATTATGGATTTTATGGGATAAGTTCTCACAACCCCTAACCTCCTGGTACTACGCAGTAGCTAGTTGTTTCTACGAGCATCTTTTCCCCGTAGCAACTACAGTTCTTTGCATTGTGTCCCATAACCTGTTGTTCATCAACGTCAAGGCTACCGTTCCAAAGAAGAAGTGCAACTTTTTTGACGCCACGGGAAGGCCACTGCTGCCAGTAGGCGTAATGGGGGCACGAAGACACCGAAGAATGACAAATGGCAAGCGTTTTCGCTACACGCTGTGCTTCAACTAATATTCCCGTGCGCGATCTGTCGACGCGAGGGCAGGAACAGAATCTGCGGGGCCAGGGACGCCTCGCCACAATCTGCACCGCGCTGCGCCGCAGACTGACTTTTTCAGGCCGCCGCGAAGGGCGTCTCCGCTTCGCCTTTCCGCACCTCAGCGGGCGCCAGTCGCCTCACTCGGGTCGCGAGTCTCGCTAAACTTGCTACGCACTATATTTTGGGACCACTCTTTCCTTGAGAAAACAATTCTTCCGTGTAATTGGGGCGGATTAAGAGAAGTTACTTAAGGATGGTATTTTTCAGAACGACAAAAAAGGAAGTGTGTAATTATGAAAAATCATTGGGGAGATAACAATTTTACAGCGTGGAATGTGACTATCTCTCGCAACAGATTAGTTTTCTTTCCCGTTGAACTATTTGTATTATGAAGTTTTGTCACTTAATTTGTATGTTTTCGATGTACATGAGGTAAATACTGATTTAATATTTCATCAATAAATTTTCCCAGACGAGGAGGAGATTAACACGTTATAGATTTTTAACTTCGAATTGCAGGTAGATTCGCTCATTAATTATTCGTTGGAAAACGTATAATGTACGTTACAAAAGATCACGAAAAAGTAGTTTTCTGGGTCTTATTCTGTTTTTTTTTTCGGGTCTATTTTGCACGCTACTTATTGCCTTATGACATTTCCTTACAATATGAACGAACCCTCATAATTACCTACGGGACAAATTTTTACAAACATCTTACAAACTACGCACTCCCAGAAGCCATCTCTAGCGCGCCAGCAGAAGCTGGGAAAAATAAACACAAACCAACTCTGATAACACACATCGTCAATGTCCGAACAAATGTTGATAAACAGCGTCTGATCACAGAGAAAAATAAAAATATTTAGTTCTATAATAACGTGCAAGAAAATTGTCCAAGGAAATATACAGTAAAACAAAAGATGCAAGTAACACGTCAATTAAAAATAGTAACAGCTAATTTTTGCAAAAGGTTCCCGTTTGCAAAGACAATAATTCTTTAAGTTATTTACTCTTCCATATTTCTATAACTGCATCTGTTCATTTTTTTAAAGTAACGTTACATAAGTGATGCAGCTATTTTATAATATTGGTTGCAGTTTAAGAACCTTTGAACCTCTGTCTTATTTTCTCTTTATTTAAAAGTTCGGCGTATACCACGAAAGAACAAAAAATATGGAAGATCATTAGGAATTAACTGTAGTGAGAAGAATTTTAGTAATCTGAGACTTATCCAGCTTAGAAAGCTTGCCAATTCTGTTCACAACAATATTTGTGTGGTTTACTCGATATTAGGAGCATAAATATTGTCGTGGAAGAAAGGGGTTAATATGTATATAACACGTCTGACAATGACACCTGCTCATCGCGAACCAGTACCAGAGGTAATTTTTTTTAGTTCGATATACATATCTGCCCGATGAGCACCCCTATTGCAAACATTTCTCCACATTCTACATTAGCCCTGCAAGAAAAATGAATGGATATCATCTTGACCTTCAAGATCAATTACGACCTGCCACATGGACAAATATTGATTGAGCTCTAAGATTGACGAACGGTTTTCATTACTGTTAACATACATTCACAGTGTGATAAGCCAATACTATTCAAGATCTCTCTGAGTGACCTAAGATGAATGATGCTGTGATTCTTCGGAAACCCGTACTGCTTTCCTTCAGAGCAAATAGTACCAACATGTAGTGTATATTGCACATTATTTACCAAGACCTGCTGATTCAAACATTAGTGCAACTGAACAAATGTATGGTTACATCAGTGTAACGGTTACAATTCAGTAGAAAAATATTGACCAAGGCAAACGAATTTACAGCATTCCACTTGACCGCCACTACGCTAATCGAGAAGGCTTACGTCCACGCGCGTCATTCCATCGCGCAGGTGCATTTGCATATCTTATCCAGCAGTCCCCATAAACCACTGGCTTCGACGCCAGAGGCTCCGCTCCCAAGCACCATTTGTTCGTAATGTCTTTCGCAAGGTGTGAGAATTGGGTCAATCTGTCGCAATAGCCAATGTTGCTCTACGTTATACGTCGTAGCTGCTAATGAACGTATTATTTATTTTCTCTACATATTTGATTGCGGAAATGAAAAAAATACAATACAACAAATAGTAGTTCCATGACAAAAGTTACAACCGAAAACCAAGCTTATCACAAAAAATCTGGATAGTAATACAATAGCTTTTGACATACTGGTTTAGAGAACTCTACTGAACCAAAAACAATGTCTACCGGAGTTTCATCACAAAGATTGTGGCAAGCGAGTAGGTCCAATTTTGAAGTTGGTGGGGGTGGACACAACTCCACATTTAAGTAATACTTTAATATAGGGCTACCCTACAATGCGTAGCAATTGACCACGCTGTGCAAATTAGAAGCCGAAAATGTTCGTGAAACAATGATGCAATATATAGAGTTGGACGCATTTTAGAGTCGTGACGCGGAAGTTGAAGCACCGTAATAGTATCTATCCATGTCAAGGCAACAAACATTAAATATTTACAATACTCTATTAGGTTATTAAATAACCTAATGTGGTTTTCTGATAATAAATTCAGACTTGTATTTAAGACAGTACTTAAGTATTTAAGACAGTTTTTTTGTCAAACTTTAGAAGTTGTAAGCATGTATTTAAGACAGTAAAACTATAGTTCTTTAGAAACTTTTCGTTTACTACTCAAATGAATAGTTTTTGAAATACTAAGGATTGATTGCCTTAAAAAGGATACAGCTTTAAAATCTACATTAAATAATAGTTATATTATAGCACAATATATAACTTCATAGTACAACAATATTACTACGAAATACGATTGATAAAATAGAATGAATAGTAATGAAAATTATAATAAAAATGAAGTTCAAAATTGAAATTCTTGATGCGTGAAACGATGAAGCTGTCCTTATGTGAACCACTGTGTTTTACACTGCATATGTGAACGTATGTGCTTTACACTGCAGCAGAGTAAATACGGCGCAATTACTAGGGACATTTCGGGACATGTCTCGCCATAAAAAGCGCATCAGAGTATCTCAGAGACATGACGTACGAGTGAAACGTTTGGATTCCCTTGTACATTTTTTTCTCTCGCAAATACTTGTCGAAAAATAGTGAACGTGCGTCCGAGTACTATGGAGCGAAAGGCCGTACAGGCTGAACAGAACCGACGCAACAGGTGGCGGTAAACAGAGTCGGCAATGCAATTCCCTTGCAAGCGATCCCTCAAAAAGTGGTTGACAAATATTCTTTACCTTCGTTAGGGCTGAGTTGTCACTCATGTCAGCAACACTCTCACATCTCGAAAAATACAAATTTAGAGGTTAGACTACATTTTATAATATTTATTAATAGGTATTAACAGGATTTCTTCAGTAAAACGCGTTCTCCATAAGCTGTCAATAAATCTGTAAGATCTGATTTTCAACTACCCGAGAAAAATTTAAAACGTTTATTTCAAAATTTCATATTAGGAGTTGTGGCAGTCCTGCAGTTCACGAACAGATGTTCTTGTTGTATTGGGGCCCAAACACGCCGTCGCCAAGGGCGTGTTGTTGGCTGGGAAGGATTTTACCGCGGCGCATGGACGATCGATCAGGCGGCGCGCCGACGCGGGGGGCGGCGGGTGAGGAGGGGTACTCACGGGTGCGTCGACGGGGGCTGCGTGCCGGGGGCGGGAGGGGCAGCCGCTGCGCACCCCTTCAGGAGTAGGTGGCGAATCGGCGCAGCGCCCGGGTCGCTCACGCCACAGCGCGGCGTTGCCCCGCCCACAGCGCCGGTCAGTCCCTCACCACCATGGTGCCCGGCGCGGCTTGCCGCCGGGCCACGGCCCCGACAGCCGGCTCCCGCCATATGCGCCGCATCTCCACGCTCGCACGCTTCGGCCGCACACGACTCGCTGCGCTCCGACTCGAACTCCGCACGCTGCTTCAAGCCGACGCGGCGGGTTCCCGGCCGGCGGGACAGCTTGCCGTTAGTGTATAGCCATCCGGACCGCTTCGGCGGCGGCGCGCGCCCGCGTGCGCGCGCCCCCACGCTGGCACCGAGGCCGCGGCCGCCCCCACCCGCGCGCACACGCGCCCCACGCCCCGCGCCCGCGCCGCGGGCAAATCCGAACGGGCCGCTGGCAAAGCAGCACCGCATCGCCCCTCTCCCCTTGCGGTCTCCTTGTTCTGCCTTCTTATTCTTTCTTCTCCTCCTCGACTCCACTTGCTCCTCTCTATTTTCTCCTTCCGTGACTTCTCATTCTCTTCTTCTTCTTCTTCTTTCTTCTTTTCTTAACTTCTTTTTGTCTGTCCTTTTCTTTATATTTCTGTTCCTCAACTTACTCCCTATCCCTTATCTTTCCTTTTTTACGTTTATCCTTTTTTTTTTTTTTTTTTTTTTTTTTCTCTTTCTTCTTTACATTGTTTTCTATTTTTCTTTCTTGTTTGTTTATTTCTCCGAATGTATTCAATCCCTGCTTTCTTCATTTTTTTCTTCATGCTTTTCTTTTCCTTTTCCAAAATGTTCTAGTATTCTTATCCATTCCCTGTTCTTCTGTTTCATTCTTCTACTATTCATTATCTCTTGCGTGTCCCCGTAACATTCTTTTCTATATATCTTTTTTGTTTATTTTACTTTTTCCCCTTATCATTCCCTCTTCCTGTAACTATACTCCATATCTACCAGCCATGTGTAGACTTTTTTTTCTAATCGTACAACACCATTCAGCTGTAGCCCGCCATTTATCCATTTTATCTAGTGAAAATGTATTTTTGAAACCCGCTCTTATATTGTATTTGTATTAATGTGTCTTCCCTCATCTATTATTGTTAAGAACACCCATCGTTAGGTTTTTCGATATCTTCCATCCATTATATTAATTCCGATTTATATCTTAAAATATACCTTCTTCAAAGATCGTAGCAGAAATAAATCTATTGTTATTAAGGATATCACCCATACTCGCAAAGAAATTAAGTTTTGTCTGAATTTGGAGGCCTCTGCATTTCAGAGACTCTTTTAAAAGGTCGGGTGTTCGATCTGGAGAGATTGATTTGGAAGTAACTGCGGTTATTTCGGGCACCAAATATTCTCTCTGTGGGTAACTAAAACGAAAATGTCAGCGTTCATAGATAGGCCTATTTAAGTCTCTTAAACGAATCCTCAAGCAATTAGATTACATAAACCTATTCACTCGTACATTTTAATCATAAGAATTGTAATCTACTAATGTACCTATTAATTACAAAATTATTTATAACGTTAGTGTTAAATATTTTTCGTTAATGTGTACGCGCAATTTCAAATATTATCCATTTATCCATTTTAGGGGAGAAAACTAGATTATTGTTTGACCTACTACGATTCTAAGAAAAAGAAACCGCGAAACTAAAAGTTGGAAATGCTATTTATTTTAAATGATATGCTAATATTTAAATTTAATATTCCATAAATAAACAAACAATAATACCGAAGAAAGAACTTCCAACTATTTCAACCATAATATAAGTGTCCATTAACGTATTAAAATTTCATAATGGACTGGCAAATCTCTGTAAAAATAAAACATTTAAAATTAAAATCGAGTGTCATAATTCGAGAGAATTAACGTAAAACGTCGTGACTCAGAGCTCCCTTCCGTGCGGGAGTCTGCGAAGTCGGGAAGGGGTGGGGGTGGGGGTAGGGGGCGGCTTATTTCGTCACGACCTCGCGCACAGGACACGAACCCGCATTTCAATACTTCTGGGAAGAGCTCCCAGCCACTCAATTACGCCTCAGAGCACTTCGTTTTCTTCAGTTACGTCAATACCGGACACTTTACAGCCGCTGGAATATTTTTTGTGAACACGAAAGTTTCTAAACCTTCATATTGAGAAAGTCTCACTGGGTCTAGGATCAGGTAAAAGGTTGGGGGGACACGCTTATGATGATAATCGCGAGAACTTGTACGGTTTGTGAGTGATAGTAAGCGCTATTTATACAGAGGTTACCGTATAATAATTACATGTTTTTGTAGATCTACATTTAATTTAATTTAAGTATTACTATTTACAATTTTGATTACAAGTTCGTATTAATACGTATGCATCATTTGTATTCACTGCAGCAGGTAGTATAATAAAAATCAAACTTTCTACTTATACTTGGATTCAATGACGGTAATAAGTGTTATAGACTTATCCTTGCAACTTATTTCATTTCCATTATTTGCATGCAGGCTTCGAATTTCCCTTTAGTAATCTTCATCTTTATTCCATCATTTGTAAGATATTCTGAAATATCTTCATTTGAGGAGTGTCTTTTGGTATTTACGTAGTATATGATCTGTTAATTTCGACTCACTTGCGACACTCTCTGAATGTCATCTAGTTTTGTTTCAGTGCATCACGATTGAAGAAGACTAAGAAATTATTCTTTTATGAATAAATATTTTAGGCGCTGAATTCATTCCACAGCTAACGATTAACGGCGAGTTAATTTCGTGATACCAACAAGCATTTTTACATGGTGGGTCGGAAATCTCCGATTTTGGACTAGAAGCAGTACTACGTCATTCTCGCGTTTTACAGCGCAATAAACGAATACTCGTACTCAGTCTCGAGGCAATTATTTCACTGACAGTGGGACTTTTCCCACTTGCACGCAGTAGCTTTCCTATTTCGTCATTTCCCGAAGAAAGGGGGCCGACCGCTGATAAGGTTCTTCGGGGCGGTTGAAACGTTCCTTTCCGGGACTTGACTTCCGCGCGTGGTCGCCGTGTCCTCCGTCTCGCTGCCCACGGAAATATCTCGCCCTCCCCCCAGCCTCCCGTGCGAGCGCCCGCGGTCTGCCGCGCAGGCGCCGCGGCGGTCCAGCGGCCAGGGCGACGCGCCAGCCCCCCTTCCGCCCCCTTCCGCAGCCCCCCGCTAGCCCCCCTTCCGAGCAGGGGCAGTGCGCGGTGCCGCCACTCACGAGTGAAGCTTCCAGAAGCCTTACTCACCGGCAACCCTCTTCATATTCCCCTACTGCCTTGGCCATCGCTGACGATTTGCCAAGAATACGAAATTATTCGGTGAGAAAGACTCGCTTCTCAAAATGTATAAGCACAAAAACATAGTTTGTATAAATTTAACATCAGTGAAATTTGAATTGGAAACGAAAATATTTTATTAGAGATCAAGTTTTTTTTTGTTATTGTTATTTAAGGTCGCATCAACTACTAGGTTATTAGCGACCACTATTGCTTGTAACGGTATGGTAACTGTGGGTTGACACGATAATGATGATGATAGGGGGTGAAAGGACGAAACACAATACAACCATGCCCGAGGTGGGACTCGAACCCGCGATCCTTCGGTCCGAGTTCGCTACGGCACTACTGCCTTAGGAGATCAAGTTGATTTCTCTGTCATTGCTGGTTCTCGGAGGAATTGTTGAAAACACCGGGCACTACAATTGCTCGTTTTAAGGTCAAGCACTAAAATCCGGTCAGTTAGGATTTACTGGATGTATCATTGTGCTGAGGGCGAAAAAATAAACTACCAAATATCGCAAAATGTTATCGAAATAATAATAATAATAATAATAATAATAATAATAATAATATCATATCCAAGAAGAAGATGAAGAAGACGAAGACGAAGAAGAAAACGAAGAAGAGTACGAAGAAGAAAACGAAGAAGACGACGAAGAAGACGACGAAGAAGACGACGAAGAAGACGACGAAGAAGACGACGAAGAAGACGACGAAGAAGACGACGAAGAAGAAGACGAAGAAGAAGACGAAGAAGAAGACGAAGAAGAAGACGAAGAAGAAGAAGAAAAAGAAGTGCAGCTGACCGCATCGTCTTGATACGCGCAGCGTCTTCTAGTAGCGCTGCATTGACATTGCCAAGCGTCATTTCGTTATTAATTTTCGAATGATTCAAAAAGCGTGATGACCTTATCCAGTCCTATTTATTACAGTGCGATAACAAAAAGGGCGGCCATGGCTTAATTGTCGCTTGCGCTCGCCAGCCGACGCGCCCGCGGGCCGCGCCTCAGCCCTTTGTGTGCGCTTGGCGCTGTCTATTCATTTTTCAGCGGCCGTCACTCGCGTCGTCGCCTGTGCACCGGGAGGGCGGGGGGAGGCATATTTGTGGGCGCGACCCTGAGGGCGAGCGGAGATTAAGGAGACGGCCGTGGGCCACTTAGGAAGAATAGGCTGCATTCTGCGTCGTGGTTTCAGTGAAATCCAATTGTGTTCGTTTTTATATTACAATTTAACAGCCCGTGCCATTCTCGTGAATTGCCAGAAACTGTTACGAAGGATTAAGAGCAACGTGTGTAAGAAATGAGCAATGTAGAATGGTACTACTATATTATATGGCAATCGTGATGTTGAATTTCATCAGATTAATCGATCTTAGAATTACAATGTATTACGCACCGTTGCAGATGGCGGGATCCATGCCAGTCTCATTGTTGATAAGTAACCTACATGTGGTCGGTTCTCAATTAGCGAGTAAAGCAAAAAAAAAAAAGTATAAAATTTTATAGTTTTCAATATAGTATTTGATCTGATAATCTAACACATTGTCTCGCATTTCTTCGTACGTGGTTTATGAAACAATTTCAATAACTGTCAAAATAACACCAACAATAGTGATAAAAAATCTCCGAAATGTTTTACTTTGTTCGGTTCCCGATCTCATTCCTCTCATTAAAGCTAGTATTCCGAATGCTACTTCAAATCAAATGACCATAAATGTGTTCCAGATGCTGCTGCTGATGATGATGATGATTCGAGTACATTGGAATACTAGCTTAGAAGAACGGCCTGAAGAAGAATGAACTTTGTAATTACTTGACTACGCTTGCAAATGGCCGTCTTGCTTCACTTCCTAAGTAATTTCTCCATGACATTTTGCACATAAATACTTTCATCTAAATGAGAACAACATTACAATTTCTGCTCGATTACGTGTATGTGAATGGACCATTGTTGATACATTAATTATTTGGCCCACTCATGATCCTTGCCGTAGAGAATTTGCCAACATGCGTACAACGAAGTGCTTTATCATTTGCCAGAGGGTTAGCCGTACACAATGAGGTGCGACGAAAAATATTTCCTTGGGCAATCGCGAGTGCGTATGTGTATCCGGGAAAACATTCCTGTCATTACTTCCTTCCTGCGAGATTAGAATAACGTGAAATGACGCTACAACTAACAGTTGTATCGACTGGAAACCACCAGTTTGCATTCATAAAATACGAAGATATATAGAAAGACAAACAAATGCGCTTTTGAGGTTATAAAATTGAACTAAAACTAATGATATAATAACAACAGGCATAAGAATCAATAAAAAATTAATTTATTAGTAATACTTTTAAACAATATTATCCAATTGAAATACATTTTTTAAAAAGAGGTGTAAAATTGTTGACCCTACTACTTTCAAGAAGGTCATTTGAAATGGATGTGACAACAGGCATATAAATCTTTGAAGACGATGAAGCCTAGCACCGCTATTTTACCTAAATCAGTGCAGGATGTCAATAAGAATACTGAGATTAGCTTTGTTTAAATACTGATAAATAGGTGAGAAATATTTCTCATGCGTAAGCATATTTCTAAACAAACAATAATATCACTGGAACGAATACATACAACGCATTTCCATTCTGAAAACAACAACGAACGACGCGGTTTGTTTATATGCCTGAGTAAAGTATGGAAAAATCTCGCCCACTCGCTAACTGCGTTTGTTGTTTGCGAGAGCGCAAAGGATAACTCGAGAGGGCGCAAGTGCGAAGGACAGGGCTCGCCTACGTTGCTTCACATCCAGACCCGACCGCGCGTCGTCATCAACAGAATCCAAGTCGATCGAAGTCCGCGCTCCAGGCAGCGCCGGCGAAGGCGAGATGCGACGGGGCAGGGCGGGGCGAGAGCGACGCTGTGCGGCCGGAGTACGTCGTTCGTGGCCGGGAGGAGAGGAGAGGAGAGGAGAGGAGAGGGGCGGGGCGGCCACGAACGGGGAGGAGTCTCCAGAACAGTATGGGTGGTCGGGGGCATGTTGGGATAGCGCGGACTTCAGGGGTGTGGTGCGGTGCGGAGCGTTATTATCATGATTGTTAGTCATTTCGGGCCCGTCAACTGCCTAGTTCCGTACGTGTATTGCATGTTTTTCTTCTGAAGGGAGGGAGGTGGTGGTGGTGAGGCGGGATGGGGTGGCGGGGAACTGGGCTGACGGGGCCGATGCCGGGGTGGCGCGGCGTGCGTGGTGGGTGCGGCGGAGTGCCGATGATGGACGCCTGACATCGTTAGCGTCCGGTGGCGCGTGGACGAGCAGAAAAGTGCCCCGCGCGCGAGATGTGGGGGAAAACGTCACAGAACGTCGCCCCCGCGCTGCACTTATCGCTTATGACAAACTCTAAGTGGGAAACCGGCTGGAGTGGCTCAGGGCATCAAATTATTTCACGACTCTGACCGGGGGCCCTAGGGTTCGAGTCTTGACAGTGCAGGAATTTCGCCACTAGCTACTCAACTAGGTAGAATACAGCCGTTGCAACTCGAGCGGGAGCGCGATGTGTGGAGGAGAATTCTAGTAGCCGGATTCTCAAATCGGAATTTTCGCCGGTTTTTTCGATCAACGCCAGGCGAATGCCGGAGCAATACCCTAACAAACGCGCTACGGACTGCGCACGATATTTTCTATCTCTTCCTTGCCCAATCGTCACCTCTTACTTACACGCAATACACTACCACACATTTCGAGAGATCTGTCAAAAGTTCAGAATTTGTTCTGGCTGAGGCGGTACCCCTCTATTGGGAGATACCTAGATGAGAAAATCCCCCGCAAGTTGATCCGGATCTCACCACACAGCTGGGAAAGAAAACCGCTACCTCTCGTGATGTAATATGCGCTATACGTACGAGAGTAATAGCCATATCAGTTGACGCACCCAAAAAGACGAAATAATCAATGAATCGATCTGAATTATTTCCGTTTATGTTGCACACATGGAGACTATCCTTAATGCATGTCCCCAACAATTTTGGCTCTTCTCACATCTGGAAACGTATGTTCAAACCCTGGCCACCCTTCGCGATATTAGTGGTAGAAAACGGGACAGGAAAAAGATCGTGGCAGGTGTTCTCGGACTACGGTTTTACCTACCATTCATTTAACATTGGTCCATTTTTCATTCTTCACCCATTTCATGCAATCATTTACCGGCAGGGTTGTGGTTTTACGCTCGCGACCCAATTTCTTCATTAAGCCGCTGATCTCAGGTTAAGGAACGGAAGTTAAGGCACGACACGAATCACCTGATAATTCTAATCGACACAACACGATAATTCAAAAGAGCATCTTTTTTAGAGTTTGCGCAAGCGCAGAGGCTCAAGAGTGGTTTCCTGTCGTATGATGCAGTGCTTCGTGCTGTGCAAAATCGCTTCAAGCTAGTGGCAAGCGTGTGCGCTGTCATCTGAACACAGGTTCACTATGTTGATAGCCCTCGGACTCGCTAATAATTGCCGACTTCCACAACTACAGTAGTTGCTGGTTGTAACTGAACCAGAATAAACTCTGCAGCGCACGAAATGATTGACTGTTTGTGATTCCGGACGCGTCAACTACTGAGGTCATTAGTCTCGTAAGTGTAGTGCATGTGTTTGCTCGAGAGGTGGGGTGGTCTTCCTCCGCTGGATGGTGAAATCCGGCGCTGAACTACTGTCTGCTAGCGGGAATTTTCCCAACCAGGTATCTCCCAAAGGGGGGCATCGCCCCAGCCCAGACACGTTCTAAGGCCCCGACATATTTAGTAGCGTAGTGCATGTTAGTGTATGTGCGTGTAAGGGGATGAGGATACGACAAGGAGGAGGTAGGAAAGATGGCGTGCGGTCCGCGGCTCGTTTGTTAGGGTTCTGCTCCGACATTCAAATGGTGTTGATCGGAGAAACCACAATAAACTATTATTGTTTGTTCCTATTGGTCGCAATAAATCAGCTATCATCTCAACAATGATTTGCATCTTAATCATTTAACTTGATAATGTTAGATATAAATCGGTACTAATTGTTTAATTCATTTATTTCTGTTGGGTTCGGTGAATTAATCATTTAAACATTCCGTTCAGGAGTTCAAGGAGAGATGAATGCAGTGAGTCGTTTTGTGAATGTCAAGAAAGTCGTTTCCAGCAGAGGTAAGAAGAGATCGATCGGGAAGTGGTGGTCTCGTTCAGGCCGTACATTCAGTCAAGGGAAACGTTGGTTGTTTTACCCACTCCTTCAATGCCTCCTATTAAATATATTCGTAATATTTCGCGAGAATCTAGGAATCTGAATAATGTAAGAGGCAACATCGATTTCAAATGTAGTACATTCAATAGAATGTTCTTCATGTGTATTCATTTGATGTCGTAATGTCCACATTCTGTGCTAATGAATAGTAAAGATATTCACTAAATTAAAATATTGTAGTGTCAAAAACACCATGTTGAATATAATTTGCCATTGTCTTCATCACTAGCGTAACGAAATAAGTGCGAACCTGTAGGCAAAACGTTTTACCGGGCTCCCAAATATAAAAGTGTATAGAAAATACAAGTACTGTTAGTTCCTTAAAAAATAAAAATATCCCCTCAAAATAGGCCCCTGTTTATCCGCCCCCTCCCGCATTGCGGGCCCGAATGTTACACCACTGGTTTTTATTTAAGAAATGTACATGCTAGAAAGAAGGGAAGGCTATAATCCTCATTATCTTGTAAAGATCAAGGGCCAATTCGCATTTTTGAAACAAGTGACAATATTGAAAGAAAGTGCATCATGGCTAGGTAATATTTCATAATATTCAGCGGAGTTCTGAATGCATGTGCCTCTGAGGATGATAGAAAGTTTGTAGTCACGTTGGTGTGATTCACAGAAAATTTCCGTAACGTCTTCCTATGAAGAGCTACTGTTTCTACACCATTTCCCGTGTTTCCGGTGTAAACTTAGGAGTATATTCGTCAAAGGATAAATATAGCCGCATTTAAGTGACACATATATTTAATTTCAGCATGAGGTGACTAAGGAATATGTGAGTTGTGGAATTAGAACAGGAATCAGCCTTAAGTGATAATAAATTTTAAAAAAACTGTAGGGGGCTAGTTCATCGTATTTGAAATGTACAAAAACAAATAATGTATTCAGATTAGAAAATAATATTAAGGAGAAAGAAGGTAGCTCTTTGTTCATTCTGGATGTATTGTGAACCATGTCCAATCGACATTAATATCGAATTTAGTAGCAGAGAAAACAACACCAAAACTTTCATTCAATGGCAGAAAAATCTTTAAGTTACCCTCCTGTAAAATTTAAAAAATGTGACATATACTCCTATTTAAATATATTGACTTCTGACAGATCATTAGCCGTGACGCTGTTAAACAATGGGGCTTAAATACCAAACATTTACGTCGTAAAAAAGCTCTCGAACCGTGACCAGCTGATGATCCGTCAAAAGTCACCCTATTTAAACCGAAGAATAATGTCCAGTACTTCCGAATTACAGAAATATACACCATTATTGTAATATTCCCCGTAATATATATTTCTCACTATCTCTCTCTTTTTCCACTCAAATAAAAGAATAAAATAATATGCCTTTATCTCACAGCAAAATGATACAGAATTCACGAAAAGGCGAGGATACTAAGTACGATAATACTCAAATAATGTATTACTAAAAAATGACAATTCTGTAGTTATAAAAATATAGATAAGGTGACCGAAATCACAACAACGGGACATTTTAGTTCCTATCACAATGATAAAAGAGCACCAGAGGACGTTACTCCTATTTTATCACAAATATGTAGGTTTGGAAATAAAGATTACATAAATGAATAAACTACATAAATACATAAAACGTTCATGATTCAATACCAACCAAAGATTGACTTAGAAAAGAACATTTGAAATTTTAAAAAAATTGTTGGATTTGTTTAATTTTCACTTTCATTCATCACGAAGTAGGTTAGTATTTTTCAATTAAGATTGTGTAATACATACTAAGTCGCACAGACACTCAGAAAATGGCTCAGTTTATTGAGTTTCTCTATAAGGATATCGTTAGCAATAAAACATGTACAAGTTAAAATGACGCTATAACTGCATTTGCTCTTCCTAGAGACCACAATATCTTGTCGCACATAATTGTTTATAAACAAATGCGAAGCAAACGGAATACATTGTTATAAATTTAATATCGTTTACGTCACTTCATGTTGGCAAGTCAATGTCACAAAAAAGGGACATTTTAGCCACATGTTTTCCTGCCAAAAAATCCGGGACGGGAACTCGAAATAAGCCCGGCTAACACGGTACGTCTGGTTACCGTCCATACATGTGTTAGATGCATCGCGGGCAAAGAGTCTTTGTTTTGACCGGGTGGAAAGCGGGAGCTGGGAGCGGGCGGGCGACGGGCGTCCACGACCGTTGGACGGCGGCGGGTGACGTGCGGGGCGCTGGCGAGGTCGCTGCTGGCGTCACGCCCCTCCCCCTCCCC
>BOPP01000008.1:8931740-8993308 GCA_017312745.1 Gryllus bimaculatus
GAAGTAGCTAAAAAGTAATTCCTGAAACTAACAGTTGAAAACTAATTATGTCTTCACGCGGCCTAGATTATGCCACTTTAAAACTTTAAACAAACTTTATTCAAACGATTTTCCTTCTAATGAATTTTCAGGCAATTGGTCACGAACATTGTTAACCTTGAAGGTCAAGTAGGTAGGACGCATGCATGTCATTAAAATTTCATTTCACATAGTGGTTTGTCCATGCTCTCTGAAAAAGTCAGAAACTTAATTATTAACCGAGATTACAGAGTGGCGTAAAACTGAAATGACAAGACGAATTTCCACATGAATAATTGCAAAACAATTGTTTTTAATTAAACTCTGTTGTAACATTTCTATTTCAGCTAACCTTTTCTGCTCTATATTTTTTGCAAACGCGATATTTAAACAATATTCATTATATGTTCGTTAAAGTAAAAAGAAATAAATGTTTTCTATGCATTGACTTATATTACTTTGTTAACATTGATGAGAAATTCAGCCAATTCCTTACCTACTACAAATTAAAATTCTTAGTTTGGCAGGAATGCAAAGATGGTTATAATTTGGATATTAACGGGAAACGACGATATGAAACATTCATTTTACAGCAATTAGAAATCGATTAATTCCATTTTCTGACATTTGCAAAGGAATATACATTTTAATAATTTTCAAAGTACAGAAGTTCATTACCGAAGAGATTGCAACACGTATTTTCCAGGAGAACCACATGTTTACGAAAATAGGTAAAAAAACAACAGAAAATTTAGTCATATTTTAGATCGATGGATTGCCCCACAACCGCCATAGAATTCTCAATTGGTAGCCTCACTATGGCAAGGGGCTCCTCCCTGCTCCCTTCACAATCCGGCCTCTCCGTCGCTCCGCGCTCTGTCGCGGACCGCTTTGCTCTTTCGCGAGGTGTGTGTATATACGGGATGAGGAGTGTGGGGGAAAGGCGCCTTCCGTGGACTAGACCTGCCCAACTGGCACTAGAAGAGCGCTCGCGTCTGGGCTCCAAGCTGATTTGTGAGTCATGGCGGGGTGAGGGAGGTGCTTGTGGTGGTGAGGGAAAAGAGAATACTGACGAGTGAACTTCAGAACGGTTCACGTTTGTGGTGGACCGGTTGACAACTTTCGAGTGAGAGGTACCAGCGAATTGGGCTCAACAAAAGCTTTGGTATTTCATAGTGTCATTTATTAAAGTATACATTTTTGCAATATCAATTTATGTGTTAACAAAAAATGTTCAAATTTAACCCTCATTTAGTCGCGTCACGGACGTTTCCTTCGGGGTCTCTGTTTGTTTGCTTGTCACTTTGTTGAGAAACAGAGAATGGCCGCATAGTTTTAAATATCTTTCTTCGAACATCTTTTAAGTCGATTGGGAGATGCTCAGCAGTGAAAGTTAAATCCTCGACCGATGACAACGTATTGTTTAACCTCTTGCGCTGCACTGGAGGTAATTTCCGTAACAAACGACCGTTGCCGAGTGTTCGTTTTCTTGTTCGAATGCCGTGTGCTGCTTGGAGCATTTATTTTTTCTTCTGGTATTTTTATCATACAAAACGGTCAATAAAGAGTAACAATTCACAAAAATGGTTTTGGATGTGTTAGATAAAAGTACTTATTTTGATATTGTTCATGAATCCGACAGAGAGGAAAGAGATTATCTGCAAGACAGTGATCATGATTCGTCTTTGGAAGAATGACACCCGGTTTCATTTGCCAATTCATTCCTTCGTTGAGAAACAAAGAAACATGCAACTATGTCTATGAATGAATATTTGAATGTGGTAAAATACGTTCAAGGTAAGGTAGGCTGCAAATAACAACGTATTTCAACCGACCTTCCAGGTGAAATTGCAGAACATAAATTTGATGACGCTCCAACTTATTTCTACTAATATTTTTTCGGTTGCACCACTCCACCAAAAAAACAAGGTTTTTTTACATTATTTTATGATCTATTACTAATGCTTAACACTTAAATAATAAAAACCCTTCATAATATTTTTGACAAATTTTGAAAATAAATTCGAATAATACATTTGCTTAAAAAAGTTTTCGAAATTTCTCGAATTAAGACTGCATATTTTTTAGGTGCGAGTCAGTCTGAAAACATTCAACTTTACATAGCAATTGCTATATGAATTTTATTTCCACAGCAAAAGGAGTTTTAAGAAGTTCCACAACACTATCCATCTAAAAATCAATAAACCTATTGTATTTCTTTCTGATTGCATTCGCGCCGACTTGCTTGTTTGCGCACACTGTCCCTGTACGAAGACCCGAAAGTGAAAGATAATTCGCGTAGCTCCTCTGCCACCCGTTCCGAAGCCGTTAGCGGAATGTCTTGAACCACCCTTACATCCCCCTAAGCCATTTTTCCGCCGCTGAGTGACGTCCATCCCCTCCTCGACAGAACGCAGCTCGCGGGTGAAACTTTGGGCTTATGGAAAGCGAGCGGGCTCATGGCCACTCCGCGAGCCTGCCCTACACCATGCACCTCCGCTGCCCCTGGCACTAGGCAATTCGCCGCACCCGCCGCCACCACCGTCTCCGCTACCGCCCATTCAACTCACAATTGACCTGACTGACGGGGTCCACTAACACAACTACACGTGAGTTCAAAACGCTTTTCTCCTACTAGTAAGCATGTCGATGCGAACTGTGCATATTTCAACAAAACAATTTCTTCAAAAAATGAAATGAACTTTATATCCTCTTTTCCTCTGGGATTGACCTAGCAAAATCCCATTGTACCTTTTGCCTAATACTGTGTATATATCGAACTAAACACTAGACAAACACACACACACACACACACACTTTTAAGATTTTTCGGGTTTAGCCAGCAGCAGTACGGGAGGTCTTGGAGGACACAACACACGAAAAATAAGAAACACACAATCATGAGTCATATGCGCGACTTTTCGCACAGTAGTGCATAATCTGCACGCGCCTTAAATACCTCAGTCAACCGGGCAAGTCCCGAACTAGCTTTACCTGCATTCACACGACCTTTCCGTTTGGAGGAGAAACTTGAGAGCGGAGATTAAAATTATCTGGACAAGAAAAGAAGGTTCTACGGAGAGGATGTTCGAAATTCAAGTGTAATTAGAACCAAGATAAATTAATCTAAATAAATTCGCTTGCACTGCTAGTTTCTCTTGCGTATATGTATTAGTAATATAAGCGCTCAGGAAATATTGGGATTTGGAACCTCGAACTTATTACTAGTCTCCAGTTTCTTACATAACTACATGTTTGTCTTTGCATGCTCAGTTCTTAAAATTGTGATCTTGGTCAGCTATGACAATCCTAATATAACAAAAAATACTTTTCCCATGGGTTCTAAATTAACACGCTGTATTACCTATTTGATGACTCCTCGTCAGCTTACCCTCCTATCCCTTTCCGCTGCGCATCGTGATTGGCAGGGAGAGCGATCTCTTCTCCACTCGGGATCAAGGCAGCACACGTTTCAAACGAGGCGCCATAGGTGAAACGCCCAATGAAACGACCCTCTTTAAAAATAGTAAAGGAGAATTTCGACACATGGAAAGAATAGAAAAAGCATATTCTTTATACTCTTCCTACCCATTCTCGTTTTCTATTACCCTCAACATCCAACTCTCTAGCTCGAATATTCAATGGCACACAAGACGTGAACGCCGCACAAGAGCTCAACTCACAAGGGAGAAAACTTCCTCGGCGCGAGGGCGGTTTCTTTCTTCGGCGAGTCCATCTCCTCGCTGTACCACGTCGTCGACCTATCGCGCGCGTCATGACAGCCGTTCAAGCGTTCCGACTGGCTGCGCCAACTTCGCAAACCGAACACCTGCATGTCGCGATGGAAGTGACTGGAAATTGAAGTTGATACCGAGGCAATATAGCGAGATGTTATCTCCCGTATGAGTCAGCCCACGTCCGTATCGGCATCATGGAATATGGCGTCTGTCGCCGCTCCCACCCTCTCCAGTCAGTCGGGGCGTGAGTGACTTTGTTATCGTTTTCTTCCATGGGAGTCAATGTGCATTAAATTGTAGTTTGTTTACACATAAAGAAGAGTACAAGTTTCTCTACCATATTTGAACTTGCGCTATTTAATACTTACTCTACGTAGAAATAATCTACGAAGTTAAACAACATGAATACTCATAAAAATCTAATGTAGTAATCAATCCTAATTTTCGTCCATCCCACCCTGGTGGGGTGTGTGAACGACTTAAAACAGGCTGAGACAGAGTTTGGGAAAATATAATGTTTTAGGACATACATTTAAGAAACTAATAAATAGTTAGATAACGTTTCATAACGTACGTGATATCTACGCTATATTAAGAGAGTTATGATATATCGAAGAACATTTTTGTAACCAAATAAAGGATTTTACACTTGTGATAAAGTTAACACGTTTCAATTCGGCCTTAACCGGTGAAGTAGCTCCGCCGCGAAACACATAAGTTCGGTCAAATTCAAAATGAATATCTGAAATTCAGAAAATATCGCTTAGGATGAAATTACAGCTGACTGAATAAATTGTTTTTTAATACTTTTCTTCCGAATAAGTTCTGGTAATGAAGAATGCGTCAGATGGATCGTGAAGCAGAAAGGAGAGGGTTTTAAAGTGCTGCCATCCCAAACAATGAGTTTAGGCGTATTTCCGAGGGCAGGCTAGCGTATTTCCGAGGGCGGAGCTTCAAAGGAGCCAGTGGTCGGGGTGAGCAGTTCCTCAAATATAGAAATCGCCTGACTGCATCCCGTGTTCAGTTTTCCCACACCCGTGCCTCCCAGCTAATCCCCTTTCACAGTTAATTACCTGAGGAAACATTGCATCCCGTTTCGTTTATCCGGCGTTTCGGAAGGAGTAAACATTTTTGTTAAATTTCGATTCTTTAGTGGCGAAATTAGTTCTTCGTGCACTAGTCCAGAGGAAATCTACAGTACATGGTGGGATATTCGGAATTGTGTATATTAAGCAGGGTAAGAAAATGCTCGAGATAGGTGGTTTCAAGTTTTGTTTGACAAACTTTTAAATATAGTTTTCAATGTTCACAGTGCTCTAAACGTATGTGCAAATGTTTCGTGAAACGGGGAGTGAATTAATGATAATGGATCAATATAATTCAAAGGAGGCCAAGGTAAACATAGAAATCAATCGTTATGCTAAGGAGGAAAACGGAGAGGGATGAAGTCGGACTATGCCTTTACGGGGAGGTATGCAAACAACTTAAAAAGAGTTGACCGGGGTACCTGGGTAGCGGGGATGAGACCCCAGATTTTCCGTTTGGAACTTGCGCTGGATAAGGTAGGTTCGCTGCAGATGTTCTAGCGATTTCCCCGTTTCCACTGCCTCTCATTCTATCTTGCCTGCCCATCCTGCCTTCCCGCCCATCCCGTCTTTATTCTCATAAGCAGGGCTCGAATTCTGATCGAGTCATCTTTTCATTGGTGAGTTCCACACGTAGCTAACTTGTGAATGAATGTTTATCGCAACATACAGATGATAAACATGTATAGTTATTAGGTCATTTTTGTCATTTTTTTAATTTCTAAGTAATTTTTCTCCTATTTTAAGTAATTTAATAAGTAATTTTCTCTTGCTTTTAAGTAATTTTATGCGTCATTTTCGTCTTATTTTTAAGTCATATTGTAGACTATTTTCCTCTTACTTTTAAGTCATTTTATACGTCATTTTTCTCTTATTTTTAAGTAATTTTATACATTTTCCTCGTATATGTAAGACTTTTATAGATTATTTTTAAAAGATTTTTGGTCATCAGAATCCGAGCTCAGCTCATAACCCACTGATCATTAACAACAACTACTAATCAACCAATAATCACCACCACCAGCAGCCCAACCCAACGCCAGCGCCGTTCGGGAAGGGCCGCGCGGCGCCGCTCTCGCGGGGCCACTCACCCGTCATGTCGTCCGAAGGAGCGCGAGGGCGAGCGCGGGGGCTGAGGCGCGGGGCGCGGCGCGGCGCCCGTCGGCTGCAGCAGGCGCTCGCCCTGCGGCGTGGGCGGGGCGGACTTGGCGAGCAGGCTGCTGGACGACCTGCGCACAACACAACGCGCTTGCTCGCAACGGCCACGCAAGGAAGCAAGGGATGGTGGGATTTTTGAGGTTGTGCAGGGAGTCGCAAAAAATACATAAAATAATAAATCAGTAAATAAATAAGTAAATAAATAAATAAATAATAAATAAATAAATAAATAATAAAATAAATAAATAAATAAATAATAAAATAAATAGATAGATAAATAAATAGATAGATAAATAAATAGATAAAAAGACCACAAATTCAGAGGACTTCATCAAAACCGGTGAACGCTGGGTTTAAGAGGTCGGAGCACGGCGCTACGCTGTATAAAGTACGCCCCTGCACACACACCCTCTCCAAGATCAATTGTCAACAATCACTAGAAACGTACGAGTGTCAAATATTTCAAGCTGAGAAGGGCAAAACAAAACTTGAGTAATAATTCTTTCAGCATCAGTAACCAAGGATCGTCACACGTTATACGAGAAAGGCGCAAAGGATCATTAAAATTATTGCATAGATCTTTTTATTATTTATCAGTTCACCACTCAATAATTATTAAATTATTGTTAATGAGAAACTTGTAACACAGAAATCATAAATCCATTTCACCATCATCCAGAATCTTGGCGCCCTTCTCCTTAATTGTGACCCTCTTTGGTAACTCACTGCCATGATTATAGCCTTACATTCTGCCTTACCTTCTCAGCCTGAAACACTTGCTACTCAAACAACTAGAGTGCCTGTTGGAATGTAAAATTTGTAACAACGTGCAAACACATTTATTTCCAGAGCCTAGTGCAGATCCACGACCTCTTACACCCAGGATTCATGGGAGAAATCTTCTTCCCTTGACTCCTCTACCTGTCATCTGTGTTTGTGCATCCCCCCTCCTGTAAGAACGTAATTTCTATCCATAACGACTGAAATACAAAGGGCAACTCTCGGGAGGCGAAGTCTTTTATGTGATTTGTTCCAACTTTTATTGTAGAACGTTGTAAAATCACGTAAGTTGCTAATTATACTTCAATGAAATACCCTTCAAGAATTTCTCCTTAAAGTAGGGAGCTGTAGGGAGGCTTGCTTACTTTGAAGGCGACGTATACTAAATGTTTTTAAACCCTTCTCAATATAGGTCTACCTCCGGCCAATGCTATCTTACCTTAACATGATTTTTTATGAAGAAAACTGTCAAGCTTAATCAAACATTCAATAATAATAATAATAATAATAATAATAATAATAATAATAATAATAAAAATACTTGCGACATGGAAATAAAACGAGGTAAAAATAATTTTAATAATTTTGTACCTTTAATGTGTCCAGGAAGATTTTTATACAAACCGTGTGGCCTCCATGGTATTCAATTGATTTTTGAAAGCGGTAAAAAATAACACATTCAGAACAAAATGTTACGAAATTCTGAACAAAATCTCTAAATGTTTCTAAATGACTTGTTTCGCGGTTATGTCTTTTAATAAAAAATATACAATCACATGTATAATTTGAATATTAATTCAATTAATATAAAATATATATATTAAAAATAATTCATTAACTAAAATACTATACAAATAATATAGCATAACAAAATACCACAATTCTTTGTTTCAATCATTTATTAGATTATGGTAGAAACAAAAGAAAATCATGCTTTGTTTTGGATGCATTCAAATAACGGATGATAACATAAAGATGTTTTATCAAGAACTAATGCCTATACGTCATCCGGTCCGAGACAAAAACAAATAGTCCCACCATATTAACCCACCAAAGTAGGATGACAAAAGATATCACATCCATTTTTAGATATATTTAAGGATTAATTACGTTACCGAATGAGGATGGTGACAACTTTTCCGAAGTTATTAGCAACATAGTTTCAGAATCTGTATAAGTGCAATTACATCAATTACTTATTTTCACCAATTATTTCGTCACTGGCATCCAATTACGCGATGCACGTGGCAGGCAAAACACGTTTTGACGTGGAAATTAGGGTCATCCAATGTTACATCATTAATTAGTTTGGACGACGTACGCAACATCTGCATTACACACGGCATTTACACAAACAAAAATGATGCAAAGCAGATCTCTTGTGAATGCCGAGAGCAATCACAGCTGTTGAACATCAACTTTCGTTAATATTCCTATAAAACTTAGAATCAACATACAGAAAGAAAACAACTCCTCGCTTACGATTTGTAAAAAATTGTCGTATGCTACGGGAATCTTAACTGCTACTAAAATCTTTATATAAATGATTATAGTGGACTTACAGAAGCGCATCTTCCTCGTCAAAAACGTCCGCACTCTTGATGAAATGCACTACCGCCATGAGCGGTCAGTTACGAATACTATCACTCGGATATTGGTGCGCAATGCTTCTAATTTTTCTGGACCACACCCATATTATTCACACTAGACATATCATGAATCACACACTGCTGCGAAGATCTTCGAACTGTTGTTATCACGTTTTAGTCACATGGTATCTTAACTTCTACATACCCGAACAGGTATGATTTGAGCAAAATCATGAAAGAGTTTCGAGTCATAGTACATCGCAAGTTAATATTAGTCCGACACAAAAAATAAGAATGTCAAATTTTATGTAGACTGATGCACTCCTCATATCAGAAATCATACATTATATTTCTCAAAAAATACTGCACAGGTATGATTTGAGCAAGTTCCTGAAAGATTTATGAGTAATAGCACATCGTGAGTTGATATTAGTCTGTCACACACAGACTAAGAACGTCAACTTTTACGTAGACTGACACAGCTCCTCATATCACGAATCACACATAGTGTTTCTAAAACATTACTGCACTTTTCATCTCGTTTTTCACATGTACACAAATATTTGCTCGGAAAGACGCAGTTTTGTGGCTTGCATTCGCGGTAACACGGATCAGCGAGTGCGGTGCTGAAGCATGCGGCGATCCACCTGGCGATACGCGGGGCGGGCGAGGGTTGCGCAGATAAGGTGGCGCCTTATCAGCCCACCCGGCGATGGCTGATGATCGGCGACGCGGCGCGCGGCTGCCAGGCGAAGGATAGCTAGCATGCGAGTGTCGCTCGCGAGTGTTGCACGCAACCTGCGCACGCAACCTAACTGCGTGCGACACGCGGAAAGGTTCGATTTCTAGACGCGCCGGGTCGGTGAAGTGCCATGTAACAGCACCACGGTCATCCACTGGGCCCAATGCTTCAGTATATGATGTGTGAGGGTGGGAGTAGAAGGCAGATAATGCGATTTCAGTACACAAGGAACGAGAGAAGAAGTATATTGAATAGAATGATAACATCAAGTTGTTCTGAAGTTCTTCCGAAGACGTTTTTGACACTCAATAATTCAAATAAATTTTATATACTTTAAATTTCGTTATTTCCATTGAACCTAATTACATTCCTTTGAAATTTTCTATATTATTTACGCAAAGAAAGAAATTCTTTAAATTTTCAGAAAAAGAGTTTGATTATTGAAAAGTACTTCTAAAAAGCATTGTAGTAAACATCAGAAACCTGGTTTCCTTGAGGATTGAATTATTTAATAATACTTCTTACGGAAAAACGGCAGTCGAGGCATGAGAGTGGGGCAAGGGCTGGGGGGGGGGGACTGGGCGAAGCAGAACGAGATAGGGTGAGGCGGGGCAGGACACAGCGGGAGTGGACAGACAAAGCGAACGGGGAGAAACAGGACGAACGGAGAAGAGCAGGGATGGCCCGCGGAGAAGGCGCAGGAGAGAGAAACAGGATGGGGCGACGAGGGTGAAAGTAAAAATACGTCCATTCTATACTACAGATAGAATTTATTACTTTGAGCAGTATCTAATATGTAATTTCCATGTATAAAATCCTGGTAATGCAGATAATTATGCTAGTTACTAATACGTATTTCCTTAATTTGAACTGTGGAGCACATACACTACGGTCTCTGCACAGTGCCTCGTATCAGTTTAGCCTCCCCATCTGGTGGATATCACTCGAGGTCAGCGCTATCGGAGCGATATCGGGAGGTGCGTTGGCCACTTCAGCATCTGGCGTTTGCGAAACGCGCTTCGCATTTCCTCGATCAACGGGCACACAAAAAAATATTCTCAGAAAAGAACTGAGAGGGTTCCTCTTTAACAGCGGATATGTGCGGCACTCCCGGGCTATTCTTCTTTTTTTGTCTCTGGCGCGCAACGCTCCGCGGATTTTAATCTTGGAGCGCACTCATTATCCTACCAGACTATTCACACCAGGGGCACCCAGATGGGTGGCAAATGGGGCAACTTGCTCCAGACCTTGACTTAGTAACTGGACCGGGAGAGGTGGCTCAGGGCATCCAATGATGTCACTGCAATCCCTCTGAGCAGGAGGTCCTAAGTCCGACTCCCGACCGTGGCAGGATTTTCGACACTAGCTCGTCTGCTACGTCAAATTTATTCACAGTCTGGAAGAGAATTCTAGTGGCAGGCTGCTCTGGTCCTTGGTTTCTCCGATTACGAGGCGAATGTCGGAGCAATACACTTACAAACGGGCCCCGGATGGAGCGCGATATTTCCTTCCGCTTCTTTGTCCTGTCTTCATCCCATACTTATATACACACACACTAGCATGCACTCCACTACCACACCTGCCGGGATTTTATAGCTTGTGCCGGCAGGAGCGGTGCCCCGCTGGGGGGAGATACCTGGAATGACCTTAGCTGTTGACGCGTCCAGAATCACTAACAATCAATGAATTGACTTACTTGGTGCTCCGAATTTATTTTTCACTCTAGACTTAAACAACATATTTACTTCTAATTAACGTTAACCGCTATTCGTTATTTCTATAGCATGAGTGTCGAATTATGTTTATGTATTGAGAGGGGGACTTTTGCTTGAAATAGAGGGCCCCAGTGGATCGACTGCCACGAGCGTCTTGTTCTCTCTTGATATACAGAGTTTACTCCAAGAAGGGATCCCTTTCACACGTCGGGAAACAAATGCTCGTCATGCTGGGCGTTGCCATAGCAAGAGATAGAGATGAAGCCATTTACAAAAGAACCAACTGTAAAGCAACGCACTGACAAAGTGAGTGCATGGATATAACGTGATATGTTGCCAGCAGTGGCCAAGCAGTAGCTGTCAAAGCGGTCCCTTCTTATAGTAATCTCTCTTTATCACGTCACCGCCCTTGTTGAGCCATATGAGGATGTGGCGTAAACCCTTTGCTTGATCGTTGGAGCGACAGTGGGGATGCGTGAGAGTGGAATGCATGACGTTATTTAGGTACCGAAGCAGCCTGAATCTGACCGACGAAAACCAGGTAGAGCAACAAAAAAAAAACAAACGACTTCGACCTAGAGATTTTGTAAATTAAATCTGTTGCCTCGGGTCAACATAATTATGCTATTGTGTCTGGAACCCACATTTTAGGTTAGGGTTATTTCAAGTTATCCGTCTTTCGATCTCCATCTGTCGATTATATACAGGTTCTGGAAAAGAAACCAAGATATTTGACGTAGCATCACAACGAAGATCACCTAGTTTTGTTCAACTTGAAATCACACTACATGGTGACGGCGCTGTGTATTGTTTCCATGCGAAGAAGAACGTTAAATTGAAAACATGGACAACACAGGTTCGTCCATACATGTTCAATGAGCATAAATTCAATCTCTCAAGCTCTTACTGAAGGCGAACTTTTTCATCGGAGGAAAATGTGTATGGGAATGCGTATTATAACCAGATGCTCACGTCCTTCTTGGAGGACAAAGGCACTTTTCGGTCCGAAGGATCGCGGGTTCGAGTCTCACCTCGGGCATGATTGTATTCGTTCTTTCACCCCATATCATCATCATATTGTGTCATCCTCATAGTTACCATACCGTTACACGCAATAGTGGTCGCTAATGAACTAGAAGTTGATGCGACCTTAAATAACAGAACAAAACAAAAAAAAAGTTCTTTGCTTTTGGATTGGCCGGACGAAAGAAGAAATATGAAGCATGGCGCTCACTACAAATTCAAATCAATCCGAAAGCTCAAACGGCGTTGCAAGCTGTCAAACAGAGTTATGCTGGACAGAGCCTGCCCTCGGAAGGAACAGGTGCAATTATTTACTGTGATGTCTTTTCTGAAGGAGGCTCTTCGCTGGGACACTATAAGAGTCACGGTGAGTAAGTGTAGCGGATATGAAACCCATGACTTACTCTTACTTCCTGATTGTTCATATGCTCCGACAAATAAATCATTGCTAATAAAAAGAGTCACGCTTTCTTTAATTAAACTTTATTTAAATTTATTGATGGTAGAGGGGCAACATAGTGATAATTTTCATTTCTTTGATTTTTGTAAGCAAGAAGGAAACAGGCATATCCAGGAATTAGGCAGTTTGTGTACACCCACTCCTTATTGCTCTCTGTACTTATATTGTAATTTATAAACAAGTTAGGACTATAATATTCAATTTGAGAATGTTCTAAAACTTTGATTTTAGAGGTATGAAATAATCGTTATCATTACCTGGACCCCTTCAATTACCCGTGTGTTAGAATTACGTGTATGTTTATTTCCAGCATGTATTTGTTTAATGTCTACAAAGTATTTCATTTCAGTAACTGTCGCTATGCATATGTGGAACATTTGTAAGTTCTATTTGTGTTGCGTGCGCGCACGCATATCCAACGTAATACACGAGACAAATTTTAATACTCAGAGTTACACTTTCAATATCATCATTATAGTATGTTTTAATACCGTCATCGATACACCACAATGTCTCAAAGGCAGGGTGCGATTTGACAGTGGAATGTGGGGGATCGATCCCTCTCGAGATTCCTTGCTGAAGAAGTATTATTTTCTACACGCTAGGGATATAATTAATCCATATTGGTGATTTAAAGACTCTTAAGTACTTACTTGAAGAAATCAAAAAGGAAAAATGGGTCATGACAACGTTCTTGGGAGAGTTATTAGGATTCATTCATATTGCGTTGCTTAACGAAAGTGGCATTTGTTTAATTTTCATTTGATTCCATCGGAAGTTTTGAATGCCCCCCTCTCTGGAGAAAATTGACAATTAGCACCCAGTATGACAGGAAATAATTATGATACACACCTACATATGTCACCGTGGCATTTCCTGCTTCCGCTCACAATCATAAGAAGTAAAATTTACAGTTGAGGTTTAATTTAATTTCATTATAGAATACGTTCTATTCCACCTTTATCCTTATAGTTTAGGACAAACAAACTCGCAGTGAATTACCATTTTTTTTATTAAGTCAATGGCAGCTGAATTTGTATGAGTTAACAATGTTTGACCACTATAGCAAGTAGCCTCAATGCTGGTTCATTACAATTCAAATGTTTTGACGGTTAGGCATCCCATGTTTTTCTCAGAAAGTTTACTAACACAATTTCTGCAACCTGCACGAGTTAAAGGGGTAGATATCCCAACGCCGTATTCCGGTCTTCTCAACCTGAGAATATAATTTTCTCATCGTCACACAGCAACATATACTGAGACATTGCAAGGAATCTTGACTGACCGGGAAACGAACCGCGTAATGTAAACCGTGCACGCTAAGAGCTAGCAACGATGCTATTCCTATGATTTACTACTTACGAATTAAGAAAACAAAAAGCATCGCGTTGCGTATAAAGTTGTACATATTTAAAATTGGTTTTAAACAGCGAAATTAAAAAAATAAATGTCGAGGAAGAAAAAAAAAACATTGTGTTTGCAATGTTGTACGATGTATGTTATTTTCATTGGTACTATTAACTATTTTGACGTAAATTATATCATTGGGTACAAGAAAATATATTGTGCAACACAGTATTGTCATCTACGATTAGTTATCAAAACGAAAACTCAGTACCTGCACTTTCTGAGATCCGAAGTTTGAACGGGAGTCGCAAAGAGGTCATCTTGTGTCACGTAACAGACGAAACTCATGAAATAAAACAACAACCAATCACTACAGCACTATCACAACAACTAAAAGCGAACACGGCGAAAGCCAGCACTAGAATGCCTGGTGCAAAACACAGCAACGTGAAGTACACACGCGGGGATATTACGCCTGCTACGTGTAAGCTGGTGCGGCGTTATCGCTCAGCTCGGTTTCCCGCACGCACAGTACCTCGTCACGCGTCGCGCGTCGCTTCCTCCGCCGCCGCCGCCGCGCCGGCGCTTCCTCGCGGCGTGCTCGGCGCCCGGCCCCCCGCCGCCGGTGCGCGGCGAGGCGCGCGGCGTGGGCGTGGGGTGGGCGAGGGCGAGGGCCGCGGGGGCCGCGGGGCGAGGGCGCCGGCGGCGCCGACCAGCCAGGTGCCCATGCGCGCCCGCCGGTGGCCCGCCCCCGCCCCTGGGCGCGCGCTCCGCGGCGCCGCAGCCTTATCGCCCGCGGCCGCCGCCCACCGCCGCTGCCGCTCAGCACCCCGCAGATAAGCGCGAAGCAGGTGGCTTGGCCGCGGGGGGGGGGGGGGGCGATGGTGTTGGGGACGGAATCGTGGGCGGACGCATGGCTAGCGGGCGAAGGGGAGGCGAAGCGACAGTTCAGGCGGCGACGGCGGGGGCGGAAGCGCAAATGGTGAGGGTGCTGGGACCTACACGCATGGACCCGGCCCACGATACCACCGATGCGTCATCATAACGAACATGTTCACATCCTGACATGGCATACTTATGAAAGTAAAATGTGAAATTAAGTTTTATGATACTTACAGAATAGTATCGGTAATTGGAGGTGGATGGGACCGGGCCTAGCTCGAATGAATGAAAACTCGAATGATCGAAAAATGATTATTAAAATAGAAATATAAACACAATTTTTTTAAAATTTCGAAGTACGTGTATTTAAAAAAATTGTACTTGAATAATATTATTATTAATTATTATTATATTAATTGCTGAAGATAAGTTAATTAAATCTTAAAGTAATTGTCAATTGTTAAGAAAATTGTTTCTTTTACGTGCGACAATATAACGCCATCTTCTGAACATCACATAGTCGACGGAAATTACCTCAGGTTGTTGTTCTTCGTACCTTATGGCGACCTCTGGCGCAGCATGACTCTCATTGTGACTCACATTTTTCGGGGATAAATTTAATTCTTTTCATTTATTTATTTTCATTAATTTTTTTGGTAAGTCGGATTTAACTCGGGTGGGATTTATGGGAAACTCGAAGAATCGAGACTCCAGTTTTAGAGACAACTGTAATGAAAAGTTGGTTGTTCTTGCCTAACCTGAGAAATAGCTATATCGTGGCCGGACGCATGGGTGGAGGGGCCAGGGGCGGGAGCGGCGGTGCGGAAGGTGTGGCTGCGGCAGAGGAGGGAGCGTGAGGGTGAGAGTCCCGTAGCCCGGGCGACAGCGGGATCGACTCCCAGGATGCGGGTGGCCGCTCACGTTGGCAATCAATGAAGACAGGGGCGAGGCTAGGTGAGCTGGATGTGGAGGGTTGGGGCATTAACCATGGAAGAAGTGAAGATGTCCCACACAATGAGGTGAGGAAGGGAAAAAGCGCTTGAGTGGCCATGGGAAGTTCCAATCGGAATAGAAGGAGCGGCGGAGACGGCGCAATGGGGGGGGAAAGCGAAGATGCGAGTAGAGTTCGCGCGCAGTGGATGACGCCCCATTTCACCGTCTTCTTTCGAACGAAAACGTCACGTGTTTTCTTTTTTAATGTGTTATTGATTTATAGATCGGCGAATTTGAGCGACGGATGTCAATTCAGTATGTCGTAAGATAACACGCAGGCAGCTTATATTCCTGTAATTCAAGATATACATGCATAAATAAAGTAGATTACAGAACAAAAATAAATAATTGTTTCTCAGATTAGGTAAGAATACATAATTTCCATTATTCATGCCTGAATGTATTCAGTTGGCAGGGTAAACTAAAGCTTTTATAAGAATGCCATGACAGGGTGTGAACTCGTTCATTGTGACGCATGCAATGTCACTAAAAGGAGATACGACAGGAGACACTTTCGAAAGCTCTTCACTCCCCCTACACATCGCATGTGTGAAAACTGCTGCACTGTACTAAACGGGTGGGAGTCAGGAGGAGAGCGTCGGTTCCCAAAATGCACGATTCCAACTTCCGACTGGTGAAACCCCAACGATCCTCGGGTGGTCTTAGGAAGTATTCATTTATAGTGCGCAGGTTGAATATACTATTTTGAAAAAAATTGTATTTGTGTAAGAGTTACGATCATAGTTACAATTTTTTACGTGAATTATTTTACTCATCGTCTCCCTCTCCTTCCCTCTCCTTTTCTCATCGTCCCTTCACACAATTTTCCACGGCCAGTTTCTCTCGTATGCGCGAATACACACAAAGAAAATTAAAACGTATTTTCAGCACTGTTATTTACGTATCTCTCTTTTCTGTTGATAAACAACTAGATAACAGAGATTATAAGAGAAGTGGTTATGCGCAGGGCCGGACTTCAAGATAGAGAGTCGGCCTTCAAGATCTACGGTCCCCAGACAAGTTAACAGTGTGTGGCTTCTCCCTTTCAGTAATTTAAAAAAAAACTGTTAAATTCCGTAAATTAAAAACATGCTAATAAGAATTGCTGATTTATTGAAAAAAGTTAAAGAAATATCTGGGGTCGTTCAACAACTGTGTTCACAAGAATTGATAGTTTTTATGCCCTGTCTCCTCCCAATCGTACTATTTCGTTTTGTGACGAAAGTCTTTTAACTCCTCAATTGCAAGAACATTCCAACGTTGAAGAATATTTTTGTAAAACTATGTCATTTTCTGTAAACTTGGACTATAGTATTTTATTTGTTCTTGAAAAGTGTGTGTGTGTGTGTGTGTGTATATATATAGGGAGGAGTGTTTGTTTGTTTGTTCCACTTTTTAGAAAACTATTTTATATACCTTTGTTCAACAATATTTTTGCTACTGCGGGACACTAGTTAGTGATATAATTCTGTTTTATAACTTCCACTTGTCTGTTCTATTTCCCACTAATCCAAATATTTTAAAATCTGAATTAAATAAATATATCTATGAAACTCTTTAACTACTATAAGTTAAAAATTCCGTTCTGTATTTATGAACTAAAAATAGTTGTATACAAATCTGTTGTGTCCCTGTTGTACTTCACTTCCACCACTCGGAGCCCCCACTGTCGCTTTGACGTTGGGCTCGTTGGCAGCTGCCCAATTTGCGTAGGCTAAAATCTGTCCTTAGGCACGCATATTTACGACTTCAATTGCTGCTTTCGAAGTGTTGATTTTCATACTTAGTAATTCATTTTTTTGAAAAAGTGGCAACTGGTTAAAAAAAACTCTCGAACTCGCTCGGCAATGTCGAAGCGGAAGGCGTGAGAGATACGGGGGCCTTCACGTAAGTGTGAACAGTTGCGAAAACATCTGATTTTATTAGCATTTTATACAGAGCTAATGACATTCATTTGCCTAGTAAACAATATTTAAATTAAACTCTGGGAAAGGGAACGGATATTTTTTCAGGTGGCTGCGTTGTTGATAAAGCGATATTGTTGCATAGCTTTACAAGTTGAAAAGCCAGCCACTAAGCCAAGATTGTCCAACTGACGTCCCGCAGTACCGTTTATTGTGGCCCGCGAAAGTTTGTTAATTGATAGTGAAAGTTCTTTGCATCGGTATCGGGTGAAGACATTGTGCAGCTAGCTCAAGCGACCACTCGGAAACAACACCTCCTCAACGTAACAATAGGTTGTTTAGATTTAATATTTTTTTCTATTTAATTCAGATATTCAAAACCATCCTAATGTGTCTCCCTGCGTTATGCGCGATACAGCCTGATTTCATGCAGGATTCCATTCCGCCTCCCCCCTCCCGTTTCTGAGCAGCCGGGCACACCGCCGATCTCAACAATACGGGGAGTTAGGTGTGTATCGCCCGAGTACTGTAAATATGGCCTGCAACCATATTAAAGGTTGTAGTTGTGACCCTTGAGACCTTGCAAATTGGACATCCCTGCACGAAGCGAATGGCGTGTGCGCCAGTGAAGGAGCGCTGCGTATTGCAACATGCGCCGGCGGAAAGATCTGTTTGCGCACCTGTGCGCCGGCCTGCGCCCCACCCACCTTGTCGCCCACCCCCACCACACCACGCCTTGCCGCGCCCCACCCTCTGCCATTATCACCTCGGGGCGGAGAGGAGGAAGAAGGAGGTATCAGGGGAACCAGCCGGCGCGACAGCTTATCGCACTTCGCCGAAGGAACGCATCGGGCTGGCGATAGGCGTCCACAACGCGAAAGTGTGTGAGTGTGTGTGGGGGGGAGATGGTTTTTTAGACTCGAGGCTCTTCTACGGAACTTTTTTCGGAAGACGAATTATGGTTCAATTGCTTTGTGAGTCACGATGTCTTTTTTTTCAATAAGATATACTAATGATTCAATAGCTCCAATTTACAAATTTAATGTTTATTGACGAAGTTCACAAATTAATATTAAAGAGTAAGCGCAAAATCATTAACTAGCAAATGGTTGTGTGAATGAAAGATGGGAATGAAAAAATTAAGAAAACAATAACCATCAGAATATGTACAGCATCTGCGATAACTAGTATGCAATTTCTACAAATCTGCCAAATACAATGCGACTAATGATCCCAAATATCTATTTTTCCCCTTGTAGTAAGGTCTTCGCGTCGCCAATGTAGTGAGCAAGGAAAGATAACTAACTTTCCTCATTTAAATTCGTTGATATAAAGCATTTTGAGATCTTAGTGAACATTTCATATATATTTTCCCAATCGGCATAACTCACAAACCCTTATTTACGGCTATATTTTCCCAATCACCTTGTCCAATAACTTGATTAAGGCTATGAAAGAACCTGACATTTTTGCTCAAATCAAAACGAAAGGTGTTCGATACTGTAGAATTTATCTCGTATGATATAACTTTATTTTTTAAACCTCTTCACTCTTTTCCTCTGAAGATAAATGCAAGCACGACAAACACAATTGATACAGTATAAATATTACGCTTGTGTATGGAACGAATACTCGTTCTACATCTCCATCTGCAAAGCATCATTGCTCGAGGGTCGTAGTGTACTGAACCATTGCAGTGTGTTTAATAATAAAACGATCGCCGACCTTCGGAAACGTATCTTTAGACTTTCGCTCGTACCTCGACGTGTGTCCACACGTCGCTGTTTATGGATCACTTGGGTGACGGGGCGTCGCGGCGAATGCGTCTTGTGCGTCAGAGACGGGCGGCACCGCCCCCTCCTGTGATCCCCTACGCCCTCAGTCGGCCCCGCGACGCTGGGCGCGGAGCCATCGCGCGGGTGCCCGAGCAGTGACCCCTGCGGGACGCCGCAACAATTAGATACAATGTTGCCTCGGGCCGCGCCCCCTGTGCGATAAGAGCCTCTGACGACTCTAGTCGACTGCGAGCTGCGACCGCAGCGCGGCCCCCTCTAACTGTGCCATTACTGCAATATTAGTTTATTTAATTGTAAACTGTACATACCAATAAAGTTTAATAGACGTTTGGTTTACTTTTTAACTAAACAACGAGTATCATCTTTATGTTTACATGCTAAGGAAAGATGACTACTTTGTTTTGCAGTACGTATCAGACACCATCGACACAAAATACAGCATGTTCCTGCTGGAGAGGGAGTTATCCCCAGGGTTGTAAAAAACACATAGAAGTTCTCAGATTGTGAAAAAGGAAAACAGCATGCTTACGTGCAAAACTGCAACACATGTTACTGCTGAGCACAATTTGACAACAATGCCTCCAAGATCCTTAAAACCACGTTTCCGTGTTCCATACCGGACAAGAATTGTTTCTTAGCTGTAATTAACCAACGAAGACATTCTATGACGTTTCATTACGAATTTTTAGCATGCCTTTTACCTTCGCATGGGATGAAGGTGAGTTCTAATATGAAGCTAATTATGTTTTCGCGCATTATTCGCAAACGTCCAACTATTTTCTATCAAATTTTAAAATAAATATTATTTTTGTGGAAATAAAGAGCCTAGTGGAGCGATAAAATACTTCCACATTAAATTCCACTGTTTACTCTTCAATCCAACATTTCAAATTCCGTGTACGAGACTTGATTTGTTCTAACCACAAAGCAGTCGGCAAATGCTATTGAATACTTTGGGCCGCGTAACTTCTGTGCTTCATCGATCTTCTAGCCGCCAGGGCCTAGCGCTTGGAAACAAAAAGTACATTCTTCTACTCGGCGATACGGATCTCTAAAAACTTAAACTTCCATAATGACCGCTCTTAAGTGAGTCACCTTTCAACCTTTCTTCTTTCTTTCAAATTCTCTTACGATAACCCAATAACTATTTTGACTACATAAAATCTCTTTTTAGTCAATTTAAGTAAAGGTCCCATCAATCATGCTGTAATCAGGACTGTTTGAACGGTGGAAAATAAAGTCTAATACAATGTCCAGTCCGACAGAAAGACAGAAGAGAGGAAGACCCAGACTTGCATGGCACCAGGGAGTGCAAGAGGCTATGACGGCAAGAGAAATGCCAGATGATCTATGGTCCAATAGAGAGGCATGGAGACTGAGAGCGGAGAAACGGCGACAGCTGTAGAGCAACTCCGTACTATATATATACAATGTCCAGTGCTGACGAGGTAGTTTGGAACATTAAATAACGTCGGATTTAACAGCGGTGATTCGCCTATTGTATTTTTGGTTCTCTCGTTTCATACACAGGCAATTTGAACTAATCCCCCTCGCCACGCACCGTGCAAAACATCAAGGCTCATTATTCGTGGCCTACTGCCCTAAGGTATATCTGAGGAATTTAATATACCAACAATACATGTCAATTATGCTTTGAACACACTGGGAACTAGCATATACATCGTCGTTCTTATGAGATACAATGGTTCTTTTTACAGTGTGGAACAAATATGAGCGTCTCTGATTTTACTTCCCGGTAAAACTATAAGGAAGGAAATTCGTGGATTTCAGGCTTTTTTGTGAGCAATACGTGTCCTGAAGTCGTGATTTAAAAACAATGCTCTGAATCAGTCTTCTCACGTGGACAGCCCAGCGCTTATCTGTGGGCACCGGTGTGATTTTGAGCCTGTAGGGAAGAATACGTGCTCAGTCTCGATCGCTCTAGACTAGTGAAAGGCAAGTGGCACGTGGACAGCTGCAGCGGGCAACCGCAGTTAGTGTAGCTCCAGTTTTTCCATTTGGGCAACTGGTCAGGTATAACGTGACCTTCTTCCCAAAGGTATGCAAAGGAAGGACAGTGAGGACGCGAGGCTATGTCGCGTGGCTGTCGAGCTGACACTACTATCCCCGAGAAAACCGGGCAAGCCAATCAGAATATCGGTGAGACCCTTCGGAATACATGAGGCGTACAATCACGCAAGTTAAAACTGTCTCAGAGGTCCTTTAGAGATTGTTAGGGGCGCGTCCTACATGCGCGTTTCTGTTGCTCTGATTTCGAGTCGTCTGCGCCTCCTCTCTGGCTGCCCCCCCACCTCCTCCACCCCCGCCACCTCTTGAAAGCGCCGGCGGCAGCGCGCTCTGTTCCCGACAGCTGCTTTGTCCTCTCGCGGTTCCAACTGTTGCTCTGTAACTCTGTTGCTCTGTAACTCCGACTCAAAGCGCCTTCGGAGAGGTTCGTCAGAGGAAGGACTTGTAGAGGCGCCGCGAGTTCAGTCACGACTAAGGGATTGATTTGCCCAACTCCTTTGCCCTTGGTGCAAACTTTAAATAGTAGAGATGAACGATAATAACTGTGGATTGTTTCCAAGGAGAACGCAGACAAATGCAATCTCAATTCTCGAGATTATTCAAAATTTGAAACTTAATTAGTAATTTTAACAAGAAAATGCATTTCATTAAAGTACACGATTACAAACTTAGTTATAAAATCGGCGCACAATACTTATTGATTTTAATAAAAATCTTTCATTATCTTGTAACTTAATTGTATAATGACTGCAAGTCAAGTCCAATTCAAACTTTTATTTCTGTCTTGTTTTCAAATCCATCTCGAATTGCTGTCAAAAGCATAGTCCACCAAGTCAGAATCACGCCATTGAAAAACTTAACCTCGACAATGTTAAAGAATGATAAAACTTATTTATAAGTTTCTCTTTGCTTGATTGTCGTCTTCCTGCTAACCTTTTCATTCATATCATTTCAGCAATGACCTCAATTACATCGATGCAAGAGCAGCATTTTGCTGACGACGGGAATTATATGGTTTACAAACACGACTGCACATGCAAGCGCTGCCAGTGACCCGGGCGAATCTACAGCAGGGGCGGGAGTGGGGGTGGGGGATTCCATCACGCAGGGAAAGGCACACGCGTGAACTGCGCATGGCAGCAATGTTCAAGGACAGGATTGATTACTAGTGATTCCAAGCCCGTTAACTGCTAAGATCATTAGTCCCGTAAGTGAAGTGCATTATTTATCGCGGGAACTGTTCTTGCCCCACTGGAAAGCGAGATCCGGCGCCGACCTACCGTCTCTAGTGGGGTTTTCCCAACCAGGTATCTCCCGCCAGCGGGCACTGCCCCAGCCGAGATAGGCGCTAAGTTCCCGACCGATATACCGACATGTGTCGTAATGTAGAGTATGTTCGTGTAAGTGTATGTAAGGGGTGAGGATAGGCATGGAATCGGAAGGAAAAATCGTGAGCGTTTGTTAGGGTACTGCTTCGGTATTCGCCTCGTGTTGATCGGAGAAACGGTTTGATGGAAAAATAGAGAAAGTCTGAACGGAAAGGAGGATATTTAGATAAAAATATTCGCTTATATAAGAAGATATGCACATGTTTGTAATCGTATTTTAAGGTCTTAATAAGAGGCTGGAGTTACAAAATTTTTTGACACAAAATTGATTGATTTTAATAATTATTATTATGTGAATGAATATCTACCTAAAAATTCAGGAATCTTCAAACCAATTCTAAAAAACATCACGAAAGGCAGTCTTATTCTCATTGAATAAGACAGTCTTATTGAAAGGCAGTCTTAATCTCATTGAATTCTCATAAAATTTTCTTTCAAAACAACGCTAACACTTAGTACATGGCTCCATAAAAAAATAAACGTTGATCCTAAATCTTAAGGGTAAAATTAGAAACTGGACGAAAATGAAATATGGTGTATGTAGATAGCTACGGACTTTGCGATCGATTGCCGAAACGGTATTACCTTATCTTTCACAGTTCAGAAGATAAACGAGATATTATGACTCAGTTGACTCACCTGTTTATTGTTTGTGAGATAGAGGTAGAAAATCTTTTCATTATTTTCAACAATCTTTCAATATTGGTGTAAAGTTTTTGGAATTTTCTAAACAAAGAAATTCAGAAAAAAGGGTTTGCAAGCATTTTTGCACACCAAACTTTGCCGAAAACTTTGTGTGAGGCTGCAGGCGCCGGCTGCGTGAGACCTTCGCCACGCCCTTCTTCCCCCATCACGCCCCTCTCATCCCCTCCTCACGCCCCCTGCCGCGCCACTCCCTCCGCCGGCCAGAGGCCACTGCTGCCACGGGCCGATTGCGTTATCCTTTTGGCCTTTGCGCAATGACCGTTGAATTGGCAGCGACGGGGCACGAATAAAGAATGGAAGAGCGAATGCAAGTGGAGGAGAATATTGCTTTAATCTTTCTTCTGTTCGTGCAGTCTGACTTCTCATCAGACACTAATTGTATTCCTCTGTGAATAAAGCACTCCACTAATTACAAATCTGCATTGTATCTGAATTACAAATCGGTTGAATAAAAATTATGTAGAAAAATATGTCGTTGTGTTCACTTGAAATCATAACCAATATTGAGATCTGTAAAATAATCTTAGTAGCTGAACGTGAAGTCAATAACTGCGCTTTAATGTCAGAATTAAACTGATAGAAATCGTACATAAATGTAATGTTTACAATATTAAAGAATAATAGTGGATTGACTGTTATTGAAACATTGTAAAAGAGAAACAAAGAATTTCTCCAAAAAATTGAAAGCAGGAAAAGGTTACGTGGTTCTAATAATCTAAATGGACAGAATGACACATTAAATCGATTTAATAACTTCCTTTCAAGATAGTAATAAATGTAATAAAAAAGGAGGTATAAGTGGAAAGTATGCCAGGAAGGCAATACAAATGTGATCAATAAACATTATTTTAAAAAATGGGGAAAAATAAGTAAATGTAGTCGGGAATAAAAAATAAAAGAATACACTCGTAGAATAGCTACAACTCTTGAAATAATATTGCACGGAAAATATATTCAACTATTCATCCTACTTTATCTACCTTTTTTCTTATCAAACGTCCCAATGCATTTGACATAAAATGCATTTATTGAATCCATACGGTACGTTAACATTGTTATATTTAGCAAGTGGCCATTACCGCCTGTGATTCATGAAAGGTTTTTCCCCAAGTTGGATTTCCCGTCTACAACCTTCCGTACCATACGGAATAAATTGCCTTGGCAAACGCGAATACTACATGCCATTAGACCTGTTTTAAACAATTGCATCGATTGTGCATAAAAATCAAAACACGTTCAAATATGATTTCAAACTAGAATGACGAGATCGCGAAAACTATTAGCATAACACATCTTCGCTTATGCGCCTTCCCACGCACAGTCATATTAATAAGACTCCTTCCAATGCTTATTTAACAAAAGTTTACAGACCATTTTCTTCATTACAGCAAAAGACTAAAGAAAAAACTGTATCATGAATTTTCCTTTCGTTTCTTTTACAAGAACAGAAAAATACAGTTCCACGAAGCGTCATAAACCCTTCGCCCCCTATTCGAAGCGACAGCTTTGGAGCTGCCATTATGATTCTGCGAAGTCTTGAAAAGAGTTTCTCGAATCCAGTCGATCCGTCGGCTGGAGGTGCCGCTGACTGATGATTACTAGTGATTGCAGGCGTCAACTGCTAAGATCAGTAGTCATGTAAGCGTAGGGCATGTTTTTGCTCGTGAGACACTGGTGATCTTGCGCCGCTGGACTGCGAGATCCGGCGCCGACCTACCTTCGGCTAGCGGGGTTTCCCTCATCGAGGTATCTTCCACCAGCGAGGCACTGCCCCAGCCGGGACAAGCGCTGAGTTCCCGATCGGTCTCTTGGGGTGGGTGGTAGACAGCGCGCGGTTCGTGGACCATTTGTTAGGGAACTGACCCGGCATTTGCCTGGTGTTGATCGTAGAAACCATAGAAAACTAACGATCAGGGTAGCCGGTCGCTAGAATTTTCCTCCATACAGCGATAGAACTCGACATTGCTTTCTAGTGTCGAAAATCCTGCCACCGTCGGTATTGGAACCCCAGGCCCCCTTGGTCAGAGGCACTGCAGTGACAACAGTTGATGCCCTGAGCAAACCTCTCCCGGTCCTGATGTGCGGGCAGTAAGCAGGGCAGCAGATGAAGCAAATCAGACGAGGCGCGACAAACTAGTGGAAATTCGAACTACTCCATGTGGAGAACGGATCTACATTTTCTCGGGTCTGAAAATTAATTGAAATGTCTGCTACAACTAATGAGATTGTCATGCGTAATTCGTCAGCAAACTGCATTCATCATTAATCCATTCCAATTATATTTTCGTTATTAAATTCCGGCCTTGGGTTATTTATACGATATTGCTAACACACAGATCACATTCAATGTAACATTGTTTGACATTAGGTGAATGTCGATGTAAGCAATTTCATTCGTTATTTAATGATTTAATACTACACATCAGGGTTTTTTTCTGTTACAGCTAATTCTGTGATGAAAAAGTGTTGTTTGCTACCGCACGTGGTTTTATTAAGTCTGAAATACACAAATTACGGCATTGTTAAAGAGTCGTTCTCTAATTTAATAGGTGAGTATAGGATATATTTTCCAATTGAAACTGATACACGATTTATGTTTCACAATTAAATTTATATACAAGATATACATTTTCTTATTAGGGATTATAGTGAATAGAATAGATATTTTCCTTTTCAACTCCGTATTTTTTCTATTTGCAAATATTACATTAATTTTATCATACCTGCTATTTGTTCATTTTGGCTCAATCAATACACATGTTTTGACTCTCCTTTCTTCCTTGCTGGAAAGAAGAGTGGAGGCGGGCGTTTTACGTATATGGTCATAGCCTGATCACCGAGAAAGACCTACCAAGCAACAAAATCTACGGGAATCGTTAATAAGACAAGGAAATATATTGCAAAAAATGACTGACAAACACTATTTTAATTAATTAAACTATCAAATTAAGATATTTGTTAAATGTTAGTACTAGAATGGCCCGCAAACATTTATTTTAAAAAATTGAATTCGTTTCAGAGAGTGCACTCCATACTAAATATTTGGGAATGCGGGAGAAAAGGTAAAGGAAAGGGAGAAGAAAAGAACGTCGTCGCAGAGTTATTGGCTCCCCTGCGTCGCCCTCGCGCGTGTATTGAGTAAGCTAGAACGCGCCCTCCCGTGCCAATGCCAACGCCAGGGCCCCCTGGGAATGCTGCCGAGGGCGCCTCGCCACTTCGTCTTCATTATTTCTCGCCCCACGCGAACGCCCTCAGCACTCCATTCTAAGAATTAATTTTCTGTAATACTGTGTCGTTATAACGATCTATTTTCGAATTCTTTATATTGTCTAATGGATTTTGACTATGAAATTTAAATCCCAAAATTATTTTAAGACAGACGATTCTATATATACAAATTAACACATTTCACTTTTATTTCATTGTAGAATATATAACTCTTTTTATATCTCACGTTTCGATATTTCATTCCAATGCCTTCTTCAGGTTCTTGTTTTGAAGTTCAGAATATATTAGAGGTGTTAGTTGTGTTTTCAGTGGGTTCACATTGACATATTTACCTTAAGATTTTGTAAAAATGTTTCATTAACCTTAATAGTTGGGATTAATATCATGTTTTCTGGACAATAATTTACATAATTATTTCCTACTCAATTTTTACGTAAATATATGACAATGAGGACAATAACACATTGAAAAGTATGTTATCTCAACTTGAAAACCATAACTTGAAAAAGACATTGGAATAAAATGTCGAAGCATTGTAAAATAACAAAAAATGTTAGCTTGTATTCTACAATGAAATAAATGTGAATTGTTTACATTTTTTGTATACAAATTCTGCTGACTTATAATAGTTTGTGGATTAAAAGTTTTTAGTTATATCAATTTACTGTGACCAAACATAGAAACGAATCGTCAGTCTTAACGGCCGACTCCGTTTAGGAATTTACAGTCCGCCTTCTGTTAACAACAATGAAAACAAATGAATTGTAGGTGAAAACGTTCGATTATACTTATTTCCAAAATTAGTATTTCTTGTTTTTACAAAATTTCTGATAAGAATATGATTTCAGGAAAGTATCGAACGACACACGACCGATAACACAAATGAAACACTCGGTTTTCAAACATGAACTCCATCACATGCTATTTATTTGCTTTATGACATTGATGACTTAAATTAGAAAAAAAAACCTACAGATTCACATAAACTTTAAAAAATACTTTACACAATATACTCTGTTGTCCCGATGTCTACATATATAGACGGACTCTTTACAAATAATTGTTTGCTGAAGTTGACTTGCTGACTTGCAAATAAATATTACAAAAGTTGATATTGGCGCTTTGCTCTGTTTAAGATAAGGACATCTTTTATAACATGAAGTATGATCAATACACAGCCGTTAATGCAAAGAAAACAATATCGAAAAAAGTGAATATGACAGATGTAGCCAAAGACAGCAGTGACTCAAATTGATTTAGAATTTACATGAGGAAAAATCTTGCAGAGTAGAAGCTAAGCGTTCAAGAACAAAGACACACGTCAAAGGCGAGTGCTTAATTAATATCGATATGCATTATCCCCTCGAATGAAAAATCGCAGCATGTCTCTCTGTAGAGAAGACGAAGTGAGTGATGGGAGCTGCTCCACTTGAGCTGCACTCCGGCGCGCCCGGTTGCAGGGTGTGTGGCGCGCCCGGTGGCGGGGAGAGGCACTACCTCCGCCGGCGCTCTGGCAATCGCGACAGGTGGGGGCGGCGCGCGACGGCTGGCGGAAATTGGCCCCGGGCGGGCGTCGCTCCTTCCCTCGGCCCCTCGCCCGATCACCCCCGCCCCCCGACAGGCGGCGCGGCGCGGCCCGGCGGCAGGTGCTGCGCAGGAAATGAAAATAAGCGGCCGGCGAAGATAAGCGGCGCGATCGGCAGCAAACGCGACGCGCGGCCCGGAAGGGCGCGAGACAGGCGCGCGAGGGCGTGGCGGAGACACGGGGCGGGGACCGCGGTTGGGACGAGGGCGGGAAGAGTGTGGGGGTAGGCGACAACGGGTGCGGGGGCGGGGGCGAAGTTCGGAGACGGTAGCGGGGACGGGGCGGCGAGGGACAGGTTGCGGGGCGGGGGCGGGGGCGGAACGGGCTCGGGACACCGGCCAGTCAAAAGATACATGCAAACTACCAGCCAACCAGTTAAACGGCGGGTCGGGCAGGGGTGAGGGCGAGGACGGGGATGTGGGTGTAGATAGGCACAGGGGCGTCTGGAGAGGGGTGCGGAGGCGGTGGGGGCGGCGGAGAGAGCAGGGCGAAGGGCGGAGGCGAAGGCGCCGGGAGCAGGGTCGGCCGCCTGACGAATGGGCGGGCACGGTCGGGCGGAGGTGGTGAGATACGAGAGGGCGATGAGAGCGCCTGGTGCCAGAGGTGGTGTCTGGTGCCAGAGCACGTTCCGGCAGCAGTGATTGGATTCCGCTTGAGAGACATGTCTACACAGCGAGAGTCAGGGAGTCGTGTTTGATTACAGGTTCCCCTTTTCCATGTGCAGTCGCGCTCTGTTTTGGATGTAAAAAGTCATTTACTTAAAACGGCAAATCGTACATATGCTTAATAAGAATCATACCTTGTCACATTCATTTCTTTTGAGTTTTAGATTTTAAACGTTTAAGAAGAAGCATTTAAATTTCACGCACTTTAAGAATGTACGGAATATTCATTAAGTGTAGTACTTCAAGACCTTGAATAGTGTAACTACTCTGAACAACCATCTGAAATCAGCTACCATCCCTCTGCACCATCAGATGATATTGAAACGGGTATTAACTGTTGTGAGATAATTTATTTCAAAATGTTGGTAATGTAACGTCCTTGAATCCGGAAAACGAAGCAATCTTAGATCCGTCAGATTCGTTACAAGCAACTAGAACAGCGAACGCCTTAAGTCAAAATCATCAGAAAAAGTATAATTTACATTTTTCGCAATAAGGCTTTCAAACCATTGGAAATCAATTATCAAAACTATTTTTCAAATATCTCTGACAACCTTTCTAGTTTATTTTTCTTGTTAAATTTTAACAAATACATTCACTGCTGAGGTTATTAGCGATGAATATATGTTACAGTGAAAAAGAACATTAGAGGCAAAAACAACATTGCAATACATGGTTGAGCTAAGGCTACTTCATCTTATAAATATAAACTCATTATTTTTAAAGATATCCTCAAAAATAAATTTCTGCATTGCCAATTATGGGTTCAAGGGGGCATGAACTCTAATTATGAACAAGTGTTCAACCGGAGGTATATTTTACTTTTGCATTCCTCTTATCATAATATTTCCAACGTTTAATTCAACTTATAGTTCGAACAAATCTATATCATTTTGCAACTTATACACGTTATTTTGTTTCATGAGTTCACATTGTCGTCTAGGAAGTAGCGCAAATTGTCATTATCCTTATTATTCGACGTAAATATAATGACTTCTGAGAGATTATCAATGGGACGCGGGTATCCAATCGGAAGCTCCGTTACTACTTTACGGAATTCTATTCTTTAATTTCGAAGCTCTTGACTGGATAATCGCGTCAACTGATGACCTGCCACAAGTCACTTTATTGAAATCACACAATCCGAATATCAAAGTTGTGACTTTCAATTCCTTGGAACCTCCTCTAAAACCTGATGCGAATTCTGTGCTACTCCGCCCAGTTGCCGGTGGTCTCGCCACGGAATGGCGATTTAACTGCCTGCGCAGCCGGTGGAAGCGATCGCATGTCACGGGGATGAAGGGGGCCGTGACAAAGCGGGAAATGATAAAGTAGCGGGTCAGGATCCTGAGTAAGGTGTGTCGCAAAGCGCGAGCACGGCGTCGAAATTGACCAGCGACCCGTATGGCTGCCGAGGCCAATAAAAGCGGTCGTTTCTTTTCGAGACGCGACTTAACTGCGGGTCTTCGTGCGGCGGACGTGTAACAGCTCGTCAGCTGCGGGGTTTCCACTGGGGATTACACGGGGCGTGACTATTCCTGTCTGTTTACGCCGTCCACGTGTTCAAATTCAGGAAGCGCAGCGTTCCGTAAAAGCGTTCTCTAACGTAATCCACGTCGTCGACTCGCCCACAAGGGACTACGCACCGCCCCAGTGTTCCACGGGGAAATCTCGAACGAATCCCCATCCACGAATGTCATCCAAGATTTTTTATACAAGACGCATTCATTGACGATCTGAATAAAAATGGTTATCATTTCCCTATAATTCACATAAATTTCATGTTTATTGTTTATTTCTTTACAATTCTGATGACATATGGGAAAGAAGAAGAAAATCTACATTTATTCTCAATAAAAAATAATTCCTTCAAGATTTGCTTTGTGAATCAAGGGCATCTGGACGAACCCCCCAACCCCATTTGAACAATTGGCCTTGAAACTAAATTTACAATAATTTTAATGATGAATTAAAATTATAGAAAATAATCATTTACGTTTTTGTTAACGAAGTGAATTAACATAAACAGTTACAGCAGAATACTTAGTAAAACTAGTTTTAAAAGATCCATATTTAAAACCAAAGACATAATATTTTTATACTCCTTCGTGGGACTTTGATAAACAAGCTAGGCATATTTTTATTATTTTCTTCTGATTTAATTAATATTTCCTTCTTACACAAGAATAAAAAGCATAAATGTGATACATTGTAATTCAATAAAAAATGCCTAATATTTCTCTTTAGATTACTTTCGGGTCTACACGAATAAAGAAGTTGAGAGTCTAACTGAGATACACTTTGTTATTCCACATGATTAGGGAAGCTAAGACCTCTAAATGCCCCACAATGAGATCCAGGCGGATGCTTGCTGCACGCTGCCATCTACAACTGCAACGCGCATTTAACACAGTTGTTTCTCTGTAGTTTAAATTAGGTGTAAATATTGCAGACCATTAATGTTTGCTTCTCTTTAACTATGTCTAACGAGCCCGAAGAGAGCATTGCCACTCACAAGGCCTCCTGACGCCGTGTGAGTCAGCTTCCCTCAGTGTCAGAAGGCCAAGGAGCAACAACAGGATACAAGCAGGGTCAGCTGTTAGGAGCAGCAATACTTCACTCGATTCTTTTCTTCCGCGGCACACGATGGCTCCATCAGAATTCTTTCCAATTTTCAACTTTCGGACTCCTCCTGCTTTTTCAATTGCATTTCTTAACTTGTCAGCACAAACTGTGTGGACGTATTAATGTTTTTTTTCTTCGTGCATGTAGTTTTGACAGCCGTGCATGATACAATAAATGTGCTTTTGCAGAAGGAAGAGATGGGCAGAAATTGCGATGGGAAAAATGCTGCATATTTTTTACATTTACCGAGTGCTACTTCCATTCTCATCAAAGATAAAGGAATTCACAAAAACCAAAGTTCGGAAATTGGCATCCAGAACTAGTAACATATTGCCTAAAATCGTATCACGAATGCTATGTTTGTTTATTTTTTTCAGAAAATCCGGTATCAATGAAAGGAAATAAATTTAACAATATGTATCCGGTTCAGACGACTTTTTATAATAATTAATAACGTACAGGAGAGAGAAACAGAATCACTTACGCTGTGAGAGACTCAAATCGCTTGTGTTGGTAGACGCAAGACGATGTAAACAAATGAAAAAGGTTTCGGTGAGAAATGGTGTCACATATCTAATTATATAACTCACACTCACCAAAACCTGTTTGTGGTGCAGTATTTAGTGATTTAGATAAAACATTACCCGAGAAACAACAGTTTTTAGGTCAGCATCTTCTCAAGGAATTTCAACTCATCGAAGATGCACGTACTCCACCTTCAATCGTATTTTCTCTCCGCTCAATTACTAATATTTTTTTATTAATTATTTTTACTCGTACTTTTAACATGTGATTCTAACTAATTGTTCAGCGTATCCCCTTATTCGGTGGAAAATTACATCAGAAATCTATCGCGCATTTTAAATGACGTTTGTGATGTGACCTTGTCATTACGTTATATATTTACATTTGTAACACAATATAAAGGTTACATATGGATTATTTATTGTGCGGAACGTATTTCAGACGTAATTACCAATCTAACACAGTGACATGGTTCTGCAAAATTGATATCGTATGATGGGCAATACATCAGACCTAACAAACTGGTCAAATCATTTCGTGGACTCGGAATCTCAGTGGTGAGAGCAACTGGGGGTGTTCCAGAAAACACAGGTTCGATCCCCGACGGAGTATTTCATTGAACAATTTAAATACAAACAGAAATTCATAACATATATGACAGACTAGAATAATACTTAAAAACGAGAGTAAAAACATTCGACTTGTATTCAAAGCACTACTTGCAAAGAAAACAAGAAATATCAAAAGATTTATATAGAAACGTGGCTTAGATCCGTGGCTTATATAGAAACGTGGCTTAGATCCTGAAAGAGCACTCCACAAACTACCACTCCTCCAAGGTACAGAGAGATTTCGACCGTGGTGTTACGTAGCATGTCGTAAGGCTACGTCCGGCGCGTAGACCTACTTGCGCACACCGCATCGCGTTCCCCCACTCCTCCTCAGGAGCGTCTTCGTCCTGGCGCCGACCTTCCTCATTCCAGCGGTCCCGTTAGGCGGCGCCCGCGGCGCCCGCGCCCGCCCCATCGGCAGCTCCCGGCGCTGGCGTCTCCCCCCCCCCCCCCACACACGACTCGCAATGAGGAGCTGAGATGGCTCAGGGCGACACCAGTTGCTGCTGCAGCGTTTCCCACCGGAAGGTTCTACGGTGCCAGTTCCGACGGTCGTGGATTTTCGACAATTGCTACATTGCTAACTACTTGGCTGTCCAGGAGAAGCCGCGTCCTAGGCATAGGTTTTGCCCTGAGGAAGGTCGTGGAATGGCGGCCGAAACTTTGGCACCTATTCTCAGGACGCGGTCTCTCTCGAATAGTCAAGTACTGACAAGTACTAGTTACTGACTCCGGTCGCGGAAACCTACGCTCCCAGCTACATCGCATTCAGATGCTGTCTGGAGAATTCTAGCTGCCGGCTGCTCTAATCGATAGTTTTCCGTGGTTTCTCTAATCAATGCAAGGCGCATCCCCGAATCAGAACATTCACAAATGGTCCCAGGACAGCGCGGGATCTTTCCTTTGCCCACCTTATTCCCATCTGTTCCCTTACTCATACGCATACATACTGACTTGCACTTGCTTTTACACACAGTACATTACCACACATGCCGGGAGACCAGTCGGGAGCTTGGAGCGTGTCCCATTCAAAGCAGTGCCACACTGGTGGACATATCTGGATGAGAAAATCTCCGCAAATTGGAATTCCATTCATTCATCAGTTTATGTGACATCAATTCACCAGAATACAGGTCCCGTTTATGTGAACTCATTCTATTAACGTGGTATCACGCAACTTCGCGTCAGCGGTCGACAAACGCGCAGATATTGACAGATTTGTGATTCCCCACAAGTGACGCGTAACAAAATAAGTGAACTAATGAATATAAAGTAGAAAAATACATGCTCGCAATGATGTAATTATGTTTTATTAATGAAACATCTTATGTAAATTAAAACTTATTTTCTCATATTCTGATGAAAGGCTTTCTATAGGATGAATACGTCATTGAATATAATCCGCTTAATGGGTAATATAATTTCGTCAGAAGAAATTTGAAGCTCCTCGAGCAGCGTAAAAAAACAACTTTTAATAAATTTATGCTGCATTATTTTCCTCGATTTTTTATAATTGAATTATTAAGATGATCAAATATAGTCAAATCTAGTTAAATTACGTTGTAAATATTTGTTTATTCATTGCATACAATTTTCTCGGTATCAGCGACATTCACAAATCGGGATTTACCTACTGATCAGTATATCGGTCTCGAACAAAGAGGGAATCACGTAATGAAATTCTCATTAGAGGATTTCGTATTTAGTGGCTGCATGCGATCGAACTTCATAATGCAGTTCAGCGAAATGCAATGCCCCCAAGGGAGGCGCCAGCAATCAGTGAGCCGCATCGGGTCGCCAGTGGAGTCCTGGCAGCGTGTTAGAGTGTGAAAAAAATAAATAGTAGAGGTTTAGTATTTCTTGAGTTGCATACATTGTGATATCTGTCCAGGATCTCTACTATGAAGAATTTGTTAGAATTCATGATTAAACGTTTAATGATTAGTTTCACATTCAATGTAAAACTCGAATATAATACGAATAATACGCATTTTATATTTCGTTAATATAAAATTGCTGTTTGAAAATGAATCGAGAAAGTTCGAATCAATATTTACGTCGTCTCATTTTCGTCTCTTGTCACTCCGAGAGTCTCCTCTAGGCGAGCTGAGAGGCGCCGAGTCATAGAAACTACTCCACGCCCACGACTTAGAATCAACCGCTCAAAGCGCGAGCGGCTGCTAGAGGCTCCTTGCCGGCGCGGTCCAAAGCGTGGACCTTGTGGGACGCCGACAGAGAGAACCGCCAGCGCGCGACGGGCTCGGCGTCGCCGGCGGCGACGGTGGCGGCGGCGGCGGCCACGCTGGCAGACGCGGGGGCGCGGCACGCACGTGGTTCCCACGCGGCGGCGGGGGCGGGAGCGGGGATGGGCGGCGCGGTCGTCGACCGGCGCATGCGCAGTCGCCGCCTCCGCCGGTCACTGGGCCGCGCCCACGCGGAAATCGCAAAAGCAGACACCGCCGCCGCCGCAGACACGTGCCTCTTGGCAAAACGCACACGGCGGTGCCTGGAGAGCTTCACTGGTCGTTGCCCGGGCTGCGGTGCCAGCCTCCTACAGATCGTTCGAAAAGTCTCTCTGCAGTTGCAAGCTTCCACGCTGAGGCCACCAGCATGAGGAGGTGCCCACGTTTGTAATCCTAACCGCGTGATAGCTTACTGTCACGGAGGATATATGACATGTTAATGCCTCATGGAAGGCAAAGTAGTCGGAATACTTCGATTGGGTTAAAGCATTTTCATCCCGGATTGTAAGAGCGTCCAACAGCGATCTTTCACGGCGAAGGCGTTTGTATTATTATAATAGATGAAAAATCGGACGCATTTCTGTTGTAACATAACTGTCGTAACGTAACTGTATTCATTTCACAGAAAGTGCTTTCCGTTATCTAGGGCATTCTTAGTACAAGCATGTGGCAGCTGGCGTCCGAGAAAGTTATCTGATGAAATCAAAAACTATAATGGAATGACCTGTCTTATTGAGCTGATGTAAAAATTGCACTAATTCACCTTACACCAACTTCTCGCTTTTTGATGTTGTTTTTTCTTGTTATTTCTATCAAAAGATATATACAATAGTCCTAAAGATCCATTAAATGAGATAAGATGTCATGAAATATCATTGCAAGATTAATAGAAATCATATCAACACAGACTTGTAATCAGTCAATGGAAAGAAATCAAAATCATTTGGCATCACTTAACATAAAGGCTATACTGGTCTGAAAGATTAGATATGAAGTAAAACATCTATACCGCAGGATGGTTATCCCGATATTATATACACAATAATTTTGTTGCAAAAGGTGATTGTGACACACTCAAACACTCTTGATGTTAGACTTACTCTTTCGTGGTTACTCGAGGAACTTACCGATGCGGTTTGGACACAGTAAGTGAATGGTGCCTGTTGTGCTTCCAAAGAAAAGGGCGAGGTTCGCTTCCCAGAGCAGGCACTCCCCTTCACCGCGCCCCGTCATCGCCCCCTCCGCATTCACCGCTCCCCGGCCCCCGCGCCCACGATGGCCGCTCGCGGGCGACGCAGTGGGCCAAAGCCGGGAAGCGGCGGCCAATCACGCACTCGGAAAGTTTGGTTGGTTGATTAGTGATTCCGGGCGCGTCAACTACTAAGGTCATTAGTCCGGTGAGTGTAGTGCATGTTTTATTGCGGCAGGTGGCGGTGACCATCTCCCGGTGGATGGTGTGATCCGGTGCCGACCTACCAAAACAGGCTAACGGGGTTTCCCGCAACAAGGTATCTCCCACCAGCGGCGCACCGCTCTAGCAGGAACAAGCTCTAAGCTCGCGACCGGTCTCCAATTATCTGATTTTTTATATTTTTTTTAATGCACAATTTTGAATACGTTTTAATTTTTGAACATTTGACATTCTACTAAAAAACAATAATTATTTTTCCATAATCTTATCCATTATTTTTCTAACATTTGACATTGACAATGACTTTTCGTCCATTTAATTTCTCTATTTATAAAATCCTAAGGAAATATGTTAGTTTTGAACGATTCATTAGACTCTGTCGACATCAGACTATGTAAATGTGCTGCTGTTGGATAGGGAATCATCCCCCGGGGGTGCACCGAGAATTGAAACGGATAATGTAGATTTCGTAATATCAGAAAATCAGCAGGCGCTCCTGCAATCCGCAACATGTATACTGTAAATCACGTTACAAATGTCCATAAATCAAGACCTGTGCATCCTAGGATCGTGCTATCGGATACTATGATCGTGCTTTTGCAAAATGCGAAGAGTATTGTTAACAAAATGTGGCCTATCTGAATCTACTACTATACATGGTCAGAAACGTGGAGAAATTCGAAATAGTATATGTAAAATGAATTGACTCTTTGACATCTGCGCAATATAATTGGATAGATCTACGACTTTTTGTTTGTTAATAAAATGCCTCGCTTATTACAACCGGTACAGATTGTACCGGTTGATGAAACGCACAGTTCGGACGTTAGTTTTAGTCTAAGCTATTTTCACTTTTAAAACGTGCTTACGAAATGAAGAAAGTTCACACGAACCCAACCAGTGTACTCTGACATTTTGAGAAAGTGAGTGATGAGGCTTTTGAATTATTACCACTTCCCGTTTCCCGTGAGCCACTGTGTGGGGTGAGACGGCGCGTGGGGCTCGATGCCGCGGCGCATGTTTGTTTACGCAGCCACCGACGCCGCGCCGCGCCACAAGGACATGACTGCGCCCAGCGCTGCAGTCGAGACACCGTGACGTCATGCGCAGGCGACTGCTTCACCATTCACTCGTGCCCACGCCCTCGCCATTTACGGCTCCGAGGGATCTTCCCTGGAGAATAAAGGGGCGGATCTCCAAGAGACCGCGTAGAGCGTCTATTGATACGGTCAAACACTGGAGATCGGAGATCAGGAATCGGAGAAGACTTATGACGGAGGAAACGAAAGAAATATATTTCTTACACACGTGATATCGTAAATTCTCTTCTTTTTTAAATTTTCTTCCCAGCATGTTTAAATGTTTTCTGTTAAGATTACTCTCATCAAATGCATTGCATTCAACTCTTCTCTTTTCGTAATTGGTCTATTGGCTATGAAGCCTCGCTGTTTGTAAGCTTCTCTGTATTATTGTCATTGTGCAAGTGTTTTGACTTCTCCTTCAACAGCCGACCACTTGCTCTATATCAAAACGTTTGATGTGTGCAATGGACTTCGATCGCATATTTCGTTACAAGGTTTAGCCAGACCTGAAAACATAGTTGCAAAGTGTATCTGGTGGTGTTTGGTATCTTCAAAAATACAAAACTGGTTTCAAAACTACAAAACGCTTTGATGTGTTACGTGACTGGACTATATCTTTTTTGTAAAGAGAATTAATCGGTTTCAAAGGAAACGAAAAAATCACAGTTCTTAACCGGGCAAATGGAGCCACATTTTAGTAAACTGCAATCATTTTCTCTGTAAATTCATATGGTTTTATTTTAATTATTTGCGACGAAAAATGTATAAACTTAACAACTCTGACCCACATCCACTATTCCCTTGCTCCGCCTATTCTACCTATCCAGTTGTCAGTAGAGCTCAAACTGTGGAGTATTATGTATGTTGGGCACCACAATCAGGATCAGGAATCGGAGAAGACAGATGTAGGACGAAACGAACTTATACGTGTGATGTAGTAAATTCCCTCCTCTTTGAAATTTACTTCCAAGCTTGTTTAAATGTTTCCTGTAAAGATCTTGAATGTGGAATACTATATAGTATGTAAGGCACCACAATCTACACAAAACCAATATTATATCTCGAAAATCTCTATAATTGTTTGAAGTAATTATATTTCAACCCCTCAACGCTACCGGACCGGGCATCGGGGCTATGGGATATTAAATGACAGCAGTAACACTACTGCGTGCATCTAGGCAGGGACTCCGGTGGTTGTGAGGGCTGAGACTAAGTGGGGCTGTGTGGGTACTTGGAAGCTGTGATAGGGGCGCCGCGGCCGTAGCAGTAACCGTCGTAAGAAGTACTTTGTTACGACGATAGCAGCGTCGTGAAATGCTTTCGCATTCCACTGTACAATTGATAGAGGCACACAGCGTTTCCTGTTCCTGGTCGCCCTCAGCCAGTCCGGTCTCTGGGGTCTCTTCGACGAATGAGGAATGAAGTAGCCGGCTTTATCTGCGATAAAATGTCTGCATATTTCTTTTATCTTCTGCATAACATAAAGAATGAATGCTGGAAAATTTTTCCATCCTTTAGAAGTGATTTGTCGCCAAAATTATCGCAATTTATAATCATTAAAAATATACAAACACTGCTAGCAAGTAATATTAATGCAATTTTTTGAAATAAAAGTATGTATTAAAAGAAATTCAAGTAGCTCGAAAGAAAAAACTTTAGATACCTAAATGCAAAATTAACTCTTCCTAAAATTTCATTGATAATTAAAACAAAGGATTGCCCGTGATCCATAAATTGATATTAAAAAAGGATTGGTATCATATGATATGAGGTATGGCAGAAATGATGATACGGCGGCTAATAAAGAATAATTAATTGTTATTTATCTCATTTCTGAAAAATCAATGCATATTGAATTGCATGAATAAACTTGAAAAAATAATAGAAACCCCGCTATAGGAAGACGGCGTTCTGAACAACCAGATTTCTTATTGCTTTAATTGGACGAAAATGTCCAGAATAATGTTGATGCAACCACGAAAGATTTCGCTTACACCCAGGCGCCGTTAACGTCGGGGCTAGCTTCGCCTGGCCGAGACAGTCCCGTGTGGCTCATTGCTACCGGCCTACTTCGGCAGAAGCGTGACCCCCCCGCCCCTGTCTGTAGAGGGGAGCCCACACGCGCAGCGGTCGTCGCCCTTTCCCTTTCGCCTGACCCCCCCCCCTCCAGCTCGCCTTAAACGTCCTCAGGAAATCGACGGTGGTGGTCGACGCCTGCGAGAAAGCACCGGCTTCCATGTGTGGCGAGGTGCTGCGTATCTCACTCATCGACGGCACAACCTCGACCTCCGCGTTCTTCGCTTCCGTCTGGAAGGCGGCCAAGTGGTCGTCAGGCACTACGCGACTACCTCGCTGAATTTGGTCATCTAAACCAGAGGTCGGCAACCCGCTGCCCGCAAATCCAACTCATTCTACTGTAAAACAACTCATTATTTTACTGTAGTCTACTGTAAAATTCAATTCAATTATGCCCTATTTCACGTGGCGAGACCACGCAAATTTTGCTTCGCTCCTTTCATTAGCTAGTGGGGAAAGAAGGTGGGCGACAAAACAGGCGATTTGAATTTAGCTCAGAGGCTAAAGAATTTAAGCTAGAGGATATTTTACATGCTGTAAATCTACAGCATGGGACAGACAACTTCACTTTCACTTCGAAAGAAGGTGTACGAAGGATTTTTCGCCCTTAAAAAAATCCACGGCCGTAATTGAATTTGAACTCGAGGACATGGGTATAACAACCCAACACTCTAACAGTTATACTATCGACTCCATAAACAAACTCATCTTTTTTTTGGCATTGAAGCTGGCGTCGAAGATTAAATTCGGGGTTTGGGGCAAGTTGCCCCCCCCCCTTTTACCCCATTCTGGACGCCACAGAAGATAGTGCACTTAAAAAAATCATACAGTGTAGGGGGGGAATTAAAATTGAAAATTTCTTCACTTTTGGGCTCCGCAGAGTGAAAGCCGACTGCAACGCTGTGCGAGGGGCTAAAGCGCATTCTGCAACTGGTGAAGCGTGCCCGCATTTCGGACAGAATCTGTTCCAGCAACAAACCTCAAGGGAGCGATTGGGTGCGGGGGAGGAGGGGGGCGTTGACGGGTGCGCTCTCAAGTGAGCGCCCTGAGTAACTGCCCTCTCCTTTCCGCATCGATCTCCGTGACCAGATGTACACCGGGTGGTAGGGTCCAGGCCCCTGGGGGAAAGCAGTGGGCAGTGGAGGGTAGGCGGAAGTTTGTGGGTGCCTCGCGGCTGTAGGTAGGTGATGGGAAGTGAGCTGGGGGCGTTGCGCGGTGGGCGGTATGCGTTGGAAGTGTGCGGAAGGCGGAGGGCAGTTGGTGGGCTAGGGACGATGTGCAGCAGACGGAGGGCGATAGGTGAAGGGCTATAGTCGATGCACAATGAGCGATGGACAACGGGTGATGGGCGATGTGCGGTGGTGCGCTGTACGAGATGTGTGATGAGCGATGAGCGGTGGTGAGTGATGAACGGCAAGTGGGCGGGCAGCACGCGTTAGGCGATAGGTTAGGAACACGAGGCTTCCATACAACAGGCTACATAGGCTCTTCTATTGCCATTCACGCCACAGTCATGGGATAAACATATCTGTTTTATAGGGTACCGAATCCACAACAGCTCAGGATGTTTCCCACAGCAATCGTCAGCGTTACGTAGGTCAGAGTGACGGATGTACGTTATTGAACTCGTTTCAACAGTTGGGAGATTTTAAGGTGCCGAGATAAAATATTTCCAGCAATGTTTTCAACCGTTATGTGGCGCCTTACATTTTTAAACTTCCTTTGCTATATAAAAAAATAACCCGAAAAATTGGAACCCGTTCTGAGAAATTTTTGAAAATGTTGTTAAGGCTGCAGGTAAAGCACGTCGAAAAATCAAAATATTTGTTTCAATTTTTTAAGGGTCTGGAATTAGGTCAGATTGATTGGAGAACATCCTTTGTTCGGCTTAGGCGCCAGTGTTGACCACACGTGGACGGACTCATAGAGATTTTAGTGTAAACCATTTTTTTTTTGGTATCAAGGATCCACAAAATGTGTATTCTGAGTAAACAAGTTATAGATGAAGTAATATGCTACATGTGGAACAAGATTAATAAACTTTTTCCGTTATCAGAGCTCCATAATACGAGATTTTCTGACAAATATTTTCTGACCCTATTTTCTGTTGAAGCTTTACAATACTTTATCTTTAGTGCGTAAATACGTAGTGGGCGAGAAAGAAACAAAATCACGTCATTTTTTAAATTAATAAGTGTGCACCGAAAGTGAGAATTCGCAATATTTAATTTTCCTCTTTAAGAATATTCAACCAAATTTTGCGGGGCAATCAGTAATTCTCATCTACACGTTTTGAATACTAAAACAAATACTGAAACATATCGTATGATATTTCTTCCTTGAAAATGCGTATATCTGTTCGCAAATAACTATGAAAGATGAAGGGTAAGGGTGAGGTAACCACTGATAAGAGACGTTGCCCAGGTGTTCAAGATATAATATCCGGTGTTAAAATGTTTCCGACGATAAGAGCGCGTCGTGGGTCAACTTTGACGCATGTCCGATAAGAAACACTCGCGATAAATCAAGTAATAGTTTTTCCTTCTGACAATATCTTGCTCACATATTGCATTTGCAATTGCATTATGTAAAAGTATTTAGTCTTCTGGAAAACAATGAAATGTGAATTTATCTTGTACACTGTCTAGTCAAAATATAACAAGGTCTTGTGTAATCCTAGTTACACACTTAGTAATTTAAATCATTTCTTGCTTTCGCAACACAAACAGATAAATTGTCTTTGACAGTAGATAACTAATTTCCAAGAATACTGGAAATTAACAAATGTAAATGAATATTCTAAAAAAACGGGCCTTCTACGAATTGTTTGGAATTGCAATAACTATTTTCTAAATGGTAATTTTACGCTCTCCATATCCAATTATTTCGAAGGGGTTGCAAATTACGAAAAATTGATACGAAGATTACATTACATCTATCATCCATTTAACCTCCATAATACACTTAAATACTGAAGAAAGCAAAGATTTTCTCCACAATGCTCCGTCGTTTCACCCCACGTCGCTAGAATAAATTCAGCGAAAAGAGTAATCCTTATTTCTATTAACACTAAGCTAAGAAAAGATTATGATTTTTGTCATAAGCCACCATCGACACAAATACAGTACGTGTACTATTGCTGGATGAGTACCCCCAGGGCTACATGAAACAAATTTAAACGAACAATTTAGAATTTTGCAAATGTGATTTAAGGAAAACAGCAGGCGTAGGCAATACTTTACGCTATATCACACATTACCATTGAACCTAACTGAAAGAATGCATTCTAGGCCCTGAAAATCCAGTTTTCGTAGGGCACGAATTAAGCTTCTGGTGCTGTTATCTACAAAATGAGGCATTTTACTTTTTTTACATTGTGGAGGGTTTCTTTTCACTTTCAAACTAATTCCTTGTTTAAAATAATTATTCGCAAATTGTGGAATTTTGCATGGACCGTCCTAGTTCAACTAGTCCTTATAGTTAAATGAAAAAAGAAGCAATGTTGAATTTTGATAGGAAAATTTGACTCTTGTCTAAACATTGAACATTTTTCATTTTTTTAGGGTTTTCTTTGCAACTTAAAAATAAATTACATTGTGTTGTTCTCACAATGATGAGAAGTACAATGTGTATTCGTGGCTTCTCTGAAGTATGTTCTTATGCCGTTCGTATGGCAAAGAGCACGGACGTCTGTAAGCGCTTTGCATCATTTTGTACGGAAGGAGACTGCACCAATAACTACATCGAGAGAACTTCAAAATGCTTTAATCACCTGACTATTGAAGTCAGTATTATTGTGCAATATTTCATTTTTAATTGGAGCAGCATTGTGCATTATCGATGCCCCAAAAGTTGTAGAGAAAATATTTTGTCAAAAAATGACATGCATTACGAAGATTACAGGGAACACTCACTACACAACTTGAAATTAATCACCAAATATGACAATTTATGGGAAATGTAGAAGAATACAGAAGATTAAAAGCTTATTTTAAATGTCTGGCCAATATTTACTATAATTTCAGAGAGTGAAGTTTGTGTACTTTCGTTGAGCCTACACTAACAATCGTCGTATATTTCGATTCGTGGCATTTCAAAATATTAATTTAAGTAAATGGATCATAGTTATGGTGAAAAATTATACAAACGCCTTTCAATCCAGTGCTGCACTTTTTTCACAAATCACCATATTTGCAGCACGCAACCCTTGAAAGTGGTCTGTGTGTGCGTTCCTCGTCAAATAAATAGGTTTGGATTGTACTCACGTAAACGGTACAATCGGTGCTTAGATACTCAGTGTCCACATCGCACTTACCTGAAACAAAAAAATGCTAACATAAATAAACAAGAAAATATATGATAATATAATTGAAAAGACGTTTAAAAACACGAAATAAACTTGGAACCTGATCGGCCCCAGGGCTGAATAAAAGGGAAGTTTTAACATGACCTAATATCGAACTTCACCCGAGAACCACTCACAAAGTTTCTCAGAAATTGTCAGTTCAGTTTTGGAGAGTCCAATTTGTTCTCAGGCAATCCCTTCCGACGCCCTAGCCTTCTGTTTCCCGCAAAGTTGGCTTGATTGCAACAAAATTACGCTACGCTTGCCATAACGGTGGTAGGAGCATCAAACCTCAAATATTTCATTGTGGTGTCTGTTGTTGCATTTACACCATTAAATAAGAATAGTTTTGTAAATGTAATTGGCAGATAATTCATTGTTAAATTGTTACACCTATTAGTCAGCATTTGTATTTATTTACTGCTATATCTTTCAAAATGGCTGGAATCACAAATCAAGGAGCATTGTTTCCGACATTTTTTTGATTCGTCACCGGCTGTGCTTTGGAGGACCGAATAGAGAGCATTTAGCGTAAATACAGAATAGGCAGTGTAACATGGGAAAGAACAAGAGAGACGAGGGGCCTGGTCCTCTCCGCTGTGGATTGACCACTGCCCCTCCTCCGCGGCCGCTGTTCGCCCCACCATCTGGCCCCGCCCGTCAACTCAGCGCCGCCTCCCGCGCGGCAATTCGGGGCACAAGCGAGCCGCTCGCGCCTGCGTAAAAAGCCAGTTCGCACCGGCCGCGAGGGCAGGCAAGGCGTGGCGAAGGCGGGGAGGAGCGGGAAGGAGAAGGGCAGGGCGGCGCGGGAAGGCGAGACGGAAGACGGGCGAGCCAGAGAGCGGCGGGGCGGGTGTTTCGCTGAAAGCATGGATGAGTGAAGATAGCGGAAGACGAGTGGGGCTCCCAGAGAGTAGGTGGCCAGACGAAGCATGGTGAGAAGCGGGGCGAGGCGAAGAGTGGCGAGGTGAAGCGGGACGATGCGACGCAAAGCGAGGCGAGGCCAAGCGAAGAGAGGCGAAACGGGGCGAGGCGAAGTGGTGAGGGACCAAGCCGAGGGGGGAGGGCGAAGCGGTGAGGGACGAAGCGTTGAGGGGCGACGCGGGGCGAGGCGAAAGGTTGCGGATACGTGAGAGGGGCAGGACGAAACGCGACGGGACTGGAGTGCAATGGGCCGAACAGTCGTGTGAAGGGGACACGGAGAATGCGACAACTGACGATGCTTCTGCAGAAAACAAAAAGAGCAGACGGCGACTACGCTTTGGCGTTTTTCTTTTCAAGGTCACGGTCAGGACACGACGCTCGACAGGAAATAAAGAGTCCCAATCCACGAAAAAAGCGGATGGAATTCGTTTCGTACGTTGTACCACCGCAAGCCCAACATAATTAGAAGGAATATTTCAATTTTATTTACAAAGTTTTAGGAATGCTCGTCTATTTGAAGCAAAAAAGTTAAAGAAATAAATTTTGAAGAAATATTTGGCACTTCAAACTTCCCATTAACATCTGATACATTCAATTTTTCATTTTTAAAATATATAGCTTTTCTTACGTGTAAAAATGTTCATCATTCGATTAAAAACATTCCAAGACGACTCCAAACTGATAGCCAAAACTATTCTCAAGCCAGATGGGTGAATATTAAATATTATTATTCAAATTCGTAAGGCAATTTATGCAATAATATACATTTTTCAGGGACACACTTCTTTAATGATTTTCGTTTTAACTTATCCCCACTTGCCCATCCTGGTTTATTCTTTGAAGATTACATCCTGAGCTCTTTACATCTGGCCTGCATAAAAGCACTTTTACGAGGCATTCTGCACTAGTAAATGTGTTCTGGAGTACGGCGGTAAGCGAAGCCAGATTGTCCAACATCGCCTTTTCACTTAGGAGTAATTAACCTATTTTATGTCTGCGAGTGTGGACATTTTTATGAAAAACAACTAAAGCATATAACACGAACGAGTAAACTGAATGTGTATACAAGGCGATGCATAGATGGTAGTATTGTAAAATGTAGATCGTGTCGAACCAGTCGCGAATGAAACCGTTATTTTCAATAACCGAGTGCCGAGTATGTCGTTGCACTGTACAGTGAGTGTTATGTCCTTAAACTGAAAGGTCGAGTCATACAGCCTTTTCTGTTAAATCCAGTTATACCGACGTGTATAAAATTGAAACGAAAATTGGAGCGTCTTATTATATTATATTGCACATTATCCCTTAAAATATATAATTCTTGTCGGCAATTGTGGAGTCTGTATTCTTCACGCTCAAATTACCTTAGGCATCATCTGATTGTCTGAATTCTTTATGGTGCTCTAATTCAATGCCCAGACAACTTTGACCCGCGAACGCCGAGGTGCTATAACCACCGCGCCCTTAGAACTTGCTGGTGGCGGCCAAATCCTTTGCTGTCCGCGTGACGAGTGTTTCTTTTCACTGCGGGCGTGCATGAGTGCAGATGAGGGCCCCATGGGAGCTCGGGGGCTCTAGCGAGCGAGCTGCGATCTGAACTTTGAATGTGACAGTGAATGGCTTGCAGAATTTACATCATGATGATTGCTCGGTATATTAAGTACCCGTAATGACGAATACGAGGAGTTAAGAATGTGTATACAATGGCAAAGATGAGAGAGGTTATGTGAAAAAGAAAAAAATAGAGATAGAGGGAGAGAGGGAGGGAGGGAGAGAGAGGTAGAAAGAGAGGGAGGGAGAGGGAGTGGGGGAGACAGGGAGAGAGACTGCGAGAGAGGGAGAGGAAGAAATACGGAAAGTGTGAAATATGGAAAATGAGATAAAGGAATGGGAGGAGAGGAGAGGAATAGAAGAAGGAAGAGAAGGGAAATGAGAGGGAGCGATGGCGTTAAAGAAAAAGAGTACGATAAGTGCGTCGAGAAAATGAAAACACGCGAGAGAACGAACAAAAGGGAGAGGGACAAGGGAAATCTACCCAGAGAGTCGCCCTGAAAGGGAAGAAAATTGAGATACGCCGACGAAGGTGAGGTAGGAAGTAAACAAAGACACAGAGGAGATAGGCAGGGAGGGCGAGTTCATCACGGGCAGAGGCGGAGGTTGGCGCTGAATGAAAGTGGTTAGGAAGTCGCTGGCGGCGGGGCGCTTTCCACGGCGCCGCTGACGCAACGCTCAGCTGATCGCCCTCGCCCTCGCATGCGCCTACGCGATCCCGCGGAAGGAGAGCGTCGCTCTCCTCTTCCTCTCGGCCGACCTCCGCCCCCCCCTACTGCAAGGTAGACCACAACACGACACATCGCGGCGTTGACTCATCGAACCCTCCATCTGTTTATCGGGACAACTTCGTCGACCAAACGGTAATGACAGTGGGTGAATATTTTGCGAAGATACTTTTTTATCTTGAGATTATTGTCACTTCAAGAATATTGATTAGTAAACGTTGCATTACTAAGGGAATAAAGTTTCTGCTTACATCATTGATTTCTTATCGCAAGATTAGAACTATATTAGTTCCAATCACTTATGTCTACATGCATTCTAACCATCAGCTGCATTGAAACTGTGATTAAGCGGATGTATTCCATTAGAAAGTCTGATTCATAGGGCAAGCGCGATTTTTTTGAAGCTAAAAATTGTGAAGCTAAAGCAATGTTACCAATATTCTGCGCTTTAACGGAACTTGTAATTATAGATTTGTCAACAGCGTACGGACATTTGAAATCAACAACCTACTTTTTGGGAATAAGATTGCACAATTAGACTTTTTGGCACAATGACTTGATAGTAGACATGCACTAGTTGTCATATCACAACTATGACGTCGGTTGTTGACGCTAAAGAAGTTTCTTTCAACTGAGAGCACCTAGCTAAACGATGCTTAGGGACAAAAAAGTAATTCAAAAGATAGTAGAAGTTTGAAGGACGAAAGGCAGAGAAGAGTGACAAAGAGGAGACGGAGCATCCAACAAATAAGAATAGAACACCGTTCGGCCACAGGAAACTACAATTAAAAGGAACAAACGTCGACTCTTAACTATTTTCATTTAGTTTTTGTAAACCAAATTTCCAATTAAAAGTTAAATTTTTGTAATGACAGGAAGTAATTACAAAACTCATCATTTTTCGTTTTATCGTGCGTTTATGAATGCTTATTAATTACAGGTTTCTTGCAAAACGGACAGTGCTGAAACTACGTGCTTTTAGCAGTGACTACGATTTTCCAATACTATGGGCAAAAATATCCAACCCCCCTTCCCAAGCACATTATCCTTATACACGTATATAATATTTGCAACAATATTTTGTAATTATAGGAAATTCTTAAAATTACTCAATTATGGGATATGCACAAAAATTATAATACTTATCTATTTAAATGATTGTTCTTAGTATAAAATACAACCAAATGAAATTGACTACTACGCTAAAACTTTTACTTCACAAAAAAAGTATTAAGGTTTTTAATGATAATTTATAATAATAATAATAATAATAATAATTTTATTATTATTATAATTATAAAAATAAAACGGTAAAATTAGTTTACTTTTCATGTCCGATTTTGCAGCCATTTAACTAATGTGAATATCAGCTCTATCTATTGACAGTTGCCTATTTTCTAGTATGAAACTATTCGGTAGATGGCATGTGGCTGCCACGACCAATAAAGATCTATATCCAGGGTAGGTAACGGTCAATGCTCGGCGTTGTGAATCGCAGTTATCAAAAACTTAAACGGCCAGCATTTTAGCGCATGCGCACAATGGCAATTATCGTGCTCTTCGTGACGACACCAAGCTTTCTCTTTCAAAACAGCACAAATCCATCCCCCAGACTGCTCCGACAGTAGGCGCGTAGGCACGCATTTACATTAATCAAAGTCCATTCCGCAATTGTTGTGTACCTCACGAATATTACGTTCAATGCATTAAATTTGAAATATCTTAATTTTTGAAACACCGTTGTTTTATTTATTCAAGAGAATGGTTTGTGTGGTACAACACCGCAAGGCTTATAGACCATCGCCACGAAATTTTGATATTCCCGGTCTATTAAGAGAGAGAACGATGTTAGTTCTAATTTAATAAAGAACAGAGTATTATATTTTCCTTTACTTAAAGAGACATTGTGCAGAAGGCAATATGCAAGGCGTCAGAAGGCGCCGATCACCTCACGGAAAGACCAACACTGCTTTCGGGCAATATTCTCCGCGACCCTTCCCAACCACACATGCACCCTCTGTGGGTCACTAGCTGCGTGCGCGGAGAGTGCCTTGCGCAGACCGAAGAGATCAGAAAACGACTTAATGACGCTGTAATCATTTGGAGCAGCCTCGGCAACGGGCGCTCGGCTAGTCTGGTTCGCCGTCGCCGCCGCCACCCACCTCAGCGCGCCTTTGCTCCAGCCGCCTGCGCTCACCTTTGCCCGCCTTCGCCGCTTCGCCTCCCTTGCCCGTCCCGCCCGCTCGCGCCGTCCACTGACCTCTTCGCCGTTCTTCTCCGTTCCCATTCCGTCCGCTCACACTCCATCCTTCCGGCTTGTTCATGTGCCCGACCTTTGTCAGTACCTGCCCGCACCGCCCTCTACCGTCCTGCCGCCTCCGCCGTCGTCGCACTTGGCCGGTTGCCACCCCGCGCGGCAGGTCCGTCGACCTCCTCCGATCGCTCACTCTCCTACCCTGCTTGGCCCCGCCCTCCCCACCTCGCCCGCGCCGCCTCGCCCCGCCCCGCCCCGCCCCACTCCCCCAGCCCAGCGGTCACCCGCACGTGGCGGGCACCCTTCCGCCAGACACGCGCGTGCGCCGCTCTCGGCAGGAAATGTGGCGAGGTCGAGGGCGGGGGCGAGGCCGTAGGGGCTGGGGGCGGGGAACGGGGCGGGGCCGGAGGCGAGGTGGCGGTGGCACATGCGGGCCGCCCTGTTACAGAGGATCAATGTCTACCGCTCAGAACTTTACACTGTATTTAAAGGCACCCCACGGGAGTGCTTGTTTCATATTTCTTCTGCCATCAGTCAGGCCCTTTTGGCGTTTCTGACCCGCATTTCATGCAGAAAGTTTACAGGTATGTCTTATGATTCTTCGGAACTAGTGTACAACAAAATTTACGGCTGAAGTAATTGTTTATACATAACAAAGTATGGATTTCACGTTTTATTCGATGTGGTATGCAAAAAAAGTGACTAAAATAAGTGTCTTATGAAGATAGATTATATACAGAAATGTATGATAAGGTTTAGTCAAGCACACGCGGTGCTCCTAGATATTTTATGTCTTGTCAAATGCATATAATTTAGCACTGATAGAAACGCCTAGGCAAGCAGCTTTGCATGCCATCTGTGAAGCAATTGTGCCATTGCATATGGGAATCTTCAAAGATTTATGAGCATTTTAAACAATCTGCCATAAAAAATGCAAGAATAGAAATAACAATTGATTTATAAGATTGAAAATTAGATTCCGTTATTGCTTACAACAAACAGAAATTACAATATATTTTTTCACAATCAGAATCTTACTTTATGAATTACAGTAGTGAAAATGTGTAAATTCTAATTACACGTAGAAATAATGCGCTAATTTCCAACAATTTCGTGGGTTATATAAATACTTTTCTTTTCGACTTCGTCTACTCTTTTACTAGAGGTTGGAAATGGCCTAATAAACCTTGAGGGTTACCCCGAAATTTTCGCTTCAAAAGCGCATAGTAAAATGTTCTTCGAAATAGGACTGGGGCGTGAGGCGTACATTTCAGTATGTGGGTGAGTGGAGTGGCAGCCCTGGTTCGTGCGCCCGATGCACCCACAGAGGTCTGGCCCGTGAAGGTGCGTGCAATCGTTACTCCAAGATTCTTCATTGATGTGCTCGGGTTTCCCCGGCTCCTTGCGGAGGGTCAATACTCGAACACAGAGGGTCCGCTTACGCTGTCGGTCGCCAGGACTGGGGCAGAAGGAATGCACGTCACTAACGTATTTGTGGCGTATAACGTACTTTTGTCTTAAATAACAAAAAACATTTGATGTATGAATCTGCCACTTTTTGGGTCCAACATTGCTTCTTTTGTTGAATAGATTTGATTGTGGTAAATCGAGGCTACTTATTCAAACTTACGCTTCAAAATATGCAATTGGAATACGTTTCGGCGTTAGATTTTAATAATAAAGCTGATATTCGAAATTATCGAAAAAATTCATGCGAAAACTATGATATACTTTCTGTAAAATTCAAAACTTTATTTTTTTAAGTTAACACGACGGTTCAGATTTGTAACCATCCAATAGCTGTTGCAGAACCATAGTTGTAGCTTTCAAGTAACCTCGACAGCTAACAACCCGACAACAAGAATAGTTTCAGTACTAGACTTCTCAGGCGCAGCAATGAAATTGTACGCTGTACACATAGCCTTTCGAAAGACGAGGTCTTCGTCCTGCTGCTCAAGGGGGAAGGTTGAAGGGCACCAGTGATTTCGAGAAGTTCAGATCCTATTTCTACACACCTCTAAAAGATAGTTACAATTTATTTGTTAATAATAATAATAAGTAATAATAACAACTCAAGAACAAAAAAAATTATTACACAGAGTTGATTAAATATGGAACCTGCTATATAGATGAGTACTGTTCATGCTAAGACATTTTATAAAAAAAGGAGTAATCAAAATAATTGTTTTGTGAATATTAAGACGAGAAGCATGAGAAAAATCTGCAGGACAAGAAAGAAACACTATCATTTCGCGCAGCTCAATTGAAGTAAGATATTCAATGATATTCAATATACGAATAATAAGAGGTTGTAGTATTCTGAACTACGGCCAGATATACTAGTACTTCTTTTATATGCCTCCCCCTCCCGAAGAGCAAAGAAGCATACGTTGAAAACCGAGTCTCGGATTTCGTTCAGTGTCGCTAGGTTACGAACGAGTGGGCCCTGCGCCCAACTCAAACCCCGCCCCTGCCGCCCCCTCCGCCGTCACACAACCGCCGTCTACGCCTGCAAATCCGTCGCCGTCCCCACCGCGGCATTCACCGTCACCCCAGCCGCCGTTGCCGTCGCCGTCGCCGTCGTCACTGCCGCCGCCGACGTCGGCGTGCCGTGCGAGTGGAAAGTAACACAGCTCAGGGGCACCGCGAAAGGGTAAGAGTCGCCGGCGGTGGGGCGGCCACTACTGCTCCGTGTCCTGTCCAGCTGGTGCCAGTTTCCTTTCGCGATTCTATGTGTGGCACTGTGCCTAGCGATTGTAGGTAGAAGGGTAATGAACTGCCATGCAAAATGGTAGGCGAGTTTAGCTAATAAATGTCGGTGTCAGTTAGCGAAAGGACAAGATATTTTAATTTGTTTTTCTTATATAACTCAAGACAAAAATAGATATACGCAACCGTTATAGCTTATGAACTTAACTGGAAGTTTCATAAATACACCAGAACATACTATTATTAATATGAGAAAACATTAGCATTTCGAAAACAACAGCAATAATGGTGTCTATAGAAATCAAATACAGAATTTTTGAAATTAAATGAACTTAGTGAACTTTTTAAATGGTCTCGCCTCACCGAAAGCATTTACACACACAACAATTATCGCGAATGAGAAAGTAACAACGAACACCGTATCCGGTAGAACAATCAGGGCGCTTAGGAGTAAAAACGTCAAATCTAGTAAATCCCAGCGTTTGTTCTCGTGAGTGAGTTTATTCTCGATCAGGCTTGGATGAACGGCGCTCTTCGAGAACGGCGACTGAGAACTCTTGGCCGGCAGTTCGCGAGTTTTGTTCCCGAACTTCCACCCGGCTCGGCGAGCGCCAACTTTGTAAAGGATTCTATGTAGGCAAATGTGCGTGAGTGTGGGCGTGCGTTTACCATGGCCAGCAGACGTAGAGATCGAGGAACTGTGCGTCTGAGCAAGGCGACACCCATCTGTAGCTCACTATATGTTCTGCGAATGGGTTACAAAGTGACGACGATCAATTTCATTATCAGGGCAACTGCTCGGAAGGCGAAAAAATGAATATTGTTTACTCATGTTTCCGAAAGCTGTAGAATTTTTAAACGTCTCCTAAGTCACCGCAAAGGCTGTTTTTCGAGAAATTTTCAAATATATTATAGTAATTTTAAACAGCTTTTACGAAAAGTGTTTCATGCAACGTACATGCACTATTAATGGTTCGTGACTTCATCGACGTACTTGGTTAGCTCTTTGATGTCAAGACTAGACTGACCAGCTGGTGTCTTGCCTCTGAGACGTTCAGTAGGAGACTGCATACATCAAAGCTGGCGTGTGTCATGCATACACGCGCCTGTGCGAGATCCTCTAGGTTCCCTATCAGAGCAGTTTTTCTAGCGAGGGTCCTTTGAGCGCAAGCACGAGGCGAGCCCATCACGTTAAGGAACGTTCGGTCGCGGTTCTGGCAGCGAAGACTGGTGAACGAAAGGTTGGGAAAAGGGCAAGTGCCTTAAAGAGGAGCAGAGGGGAGGGGAAAGCGAAATTATGGGAATAAGGGGAGGAAGAGCTTAAAAGGAGCGAATGTGACAGGACGGGGAGACAACAGTACAGGAAGATAAGAAAGTGTAATGTAAAAGAACAGGAAGTTTGAGGGCGGGAAGTGGAGAGGGTTTAGATTTAGATTTACACACACACACACACACACCAAAAAACAGTAAAAACTGTAAAAACGTATGGGGGAGAAGATTATCTGCGCACGTTTTCTTGAGTTCCAGATGCGAGAGAGTGGGGAGTCGAGAGGGTGATGTGGTGAGAGGATGGGTGGGTGGCGAGGGGCGGGGATGAGAGAGAGCGGGGAGGAAAGAAGTGCATGCGACACGCGAGAGGGTGAGAGGGAAGAGCGGGAATGCGAGCGGTAGGGTACCGGGCGCATTAATTGGTTAATGCGACCTCGCGCAGGCCTGGGGGTCGGTGTCGATGCAAACAGGAAACTGTTTCCTGCCGGTACACGTATTTGCCATGAAACAGTGCAGCAGCTACTGGCGGCAGCCGATGGCCAAAGCGCAGCCGGCCAATAGACTGATGATCGCGCGTTCGTGATCCAAAGGTGAGTCAACATGCACTGTCCCAAGAGGGTTCGATATTTACAAGGACATCATTGTCCAGCGCTAGCTAGTTTCCGAATGGTATTCCTAAGCTTTGCTATATTGTACCTCCTACAAAAGTAGGAACATTTCGATTTATTGAAGAAGATCAAATACACATTACCTTATATGTTTCTCACAGATTATTGTCATTTCTTTGTGTTTAAAGTTCGCAATTCGAAATATGAATTTAACATTTTCCTTGATAGTAAAATTATAATGATAATAAAACTTATTAACTTATTTTGTACATGAAACCATCATTCTTTTATTCAGTTTTGCTCTCATATATATATATCTTCCTAATTTTGATTTGTGAGAGAAAATGTAAGCTTATGCATGTCTCCGTGGCTAACATTCATATTTTATAAAAATGTAATATAAAAATTAACAGATGTTTGAATATTCCGGGAATTATCAACACTTTTTCACGCAACTAAACAAGTCTATGAATGCATTATTTTTCTTGATTTATTTTTAAATTCCATTTTTTTGAATTGCATTTTGTTAAAAGAAACAATTCCATTTTACCATCAGAAATATTTCTTTGACCAAATAACAAAATACGCAACAGTTATATTTTACTCATGTACATGTTACGCAATAGTTTTATTTCAACGTTCGCGTACTTTTCTTCTCTATAAGACTATGTGGTTTCCCGGTCTTATTAATAACTCGGGAAATTCCGTGCGAATTTCGGAGGAGGAAAATGATCCTACTTCGATAGCGGTCTGACTGTGGTCAAAGGGAATGGAATCCGGCGAGGTGGCTGATTCTTTTCCGACGTAAACTTCCCCTTAGAAACCGTAACAGTAGCCTCAGCCCCGAAGTGCTCCTAGACAAATATATTCTCCGACCACTCCTCCTTTACAATTGCCCAATGTAGTCTCCTTCAGCAACATCCCACATTAACAAGATCCAAGTCTTCCTGCGCATTGCAACCAAAGCCCCAAGGTTTGTCAGAAACGCAACTCTCCATTCCGATTTCAACTTAAAAGAGCAAATAATTCTAATATCCCACAATTTCTTCTTCCATCTACCTAATATAACCGGTCCATTCTTTCACAACATCTATACAGATAACACTCCCTTTCTGAAAATAAATCAAAACAAACAGATATGACCTTCATTGATTTTTAAACTGCTTTTTCACCTTTGAAAAGAAGTAAATAACTTCAGCATGTGATATCATCTCCTAGTGACTTCTGGAGGTGCTCGATGAGTTTTCCGACTCTTAATTTTTAAGCTTAGAATAAGTCACCCATCATCTGTAGATTCAAAAGACTGAACGATGAAAATTTGGTCACAAATAAATGAATTAATATAAAATAACTCCCCCTTCGACCTCCTAGTTGTCCTATGTAATTTATCGTATGAGGTCTGACAAGTGCAGGCATGGACCCCCAGAAAGTGCGATCTGGCCGCCTCGAAACCTCTCTCTCCAGCAACGGAGAGCAAGCCCAGCCGTGTCTCATGAGTCACTAGCGGTAGAGAGTTCCTGGTCGCAATGGGGATATAAACCACAGCGAAATGGCGAAATAGACGCTATATGTAAGATATCCTAGGGTTTAAAGAGGGAGTGGAGTTTAGCTGACAGTGGGGAGCATCAACATGTAGCCAAAAGCTTAAGACGTTAAAATGCTGCCATTTGGGCTTTCACTTTGTGCCCTCGCAGCTACTCGTTATTGGGCTAAAGCAGTGGAAGACTTTTCTGTCACGAGTCAATACAGTCACTGTAATGCAATCACTGGCCCTACGAAAGCCGAAACGTTGAAAACACAACGTAGCACGAGATCTCTGGGACTGTCATGACATCTACCTGTATGTCGATGCACTCAGACTTTTCTTTGTTTTCTTTTCTCTTTCCAATATTTTTCCTCTTTCCTTTCTCACCTTCCTTTTCTTGTTTATTTTTTTCCTTATTATTTCTTTTATTTTCTTTGTTAAAAATTATTTTCTTTCTTATTTATTTATTTATTTCCGTTCCCTCTTTCTTTCAATTCTTCCCCCCCGGTCCACAACGTTAGCGCACGAATGACGCGTGGCGTGGCGGCGTGGCGTGTGCCTCCGCCTCAGCGTGCGTTAACGCGTGCAATTGTCGCGGCGTGCGCTGCGTCTGCCGCCAAAGAGCGGTTGTGGGCGAACGCCCCGCCGCCGGGAGGACCTTGCTCCTGCGGAGGAGGCACGCATCACGTCACATGAGGCTCCTCGTAGCGCAGCGGCTTCAGCGGTCTTCCTTCGCTAATTCGGTCTACACGAAATTTCTCTATACGCCAGGCAGAAGGATTTGAAGACTGCCACTTCGTGGATTTAAAACTGGACGATTTATTGTTTACTCTTGGGAATTTGCATTCACGCTTTAAGAGAAGGTAACTAACACTAATTCCTCTCAGACCTAGCACTCAGTAAATCTGAAAAGATAATGTTCTTCTCCTTCTAGAAGTCGCTCATACGTATTTAGAATTTATAATATACGAAATAATTCTTCTCTTTTCACCTAGAGGCTAATCAGAATCCGAAACTCTTTTGAACGAGTTACTTCAACATTCTGATGTTGAGATGAAAATAAAATTACTTCACAATAATACTTTTGTATTAAATCGTCAGGGGATGCGTATTCTAACAGTTACCTGCAGACTTCTACTAAGGAAACTAGTAGTACTAAGGAAGAACCTGGTCAAGAATGCAGTCAAAAGTTTCTCAAACTCACATCCAAGCACTGTCAACTATTATTCATTTTTTCTGGTGTATAACAAGTCCAATATGCAGTACGTGCTATTGCTAGCCTGATACATTGCTGTTGCTAAACCTGATATCATATTTTAAATAGTGATGTTACCGACGTTTACTAAATGATTTTTGTACTAAACCACTGGTTGCAAAAAATTGAAAGTTACCACATTTGTTTAATAATCCAGTCTAAAGTTTCTTCTACTTCAAAGTCTTTTAGAATTTTTCTTTTGTGAACTTTGTTCATAGTGTCAGTTAGCAGTTTTGTACACAGAATCTATGAGTGTGGACGTTGCCTGTTGTCGTTCTTTCGGAAAGCACAGCATGACTCGCCACAAGAAAATACACTAAACATTCATTCACTCACCACACACACTCACTCATATACACGTGTGCGCTTGCGCACGGGACGACTGCCGAAACGTTTCGCGACGGCGCAGGAGCGCCGACTTTTGGCGCAATGAATGGACAAGTTTGAAGGAAGGAGACGAACGCAGGAGGTCTAAATTTAATATTTAGTTTATGAACTTCCCCTTACGTTTTCCGACAGAACCAAAGTCAGACGCTGAGATATTGTTTAAACGAAGCACATGAAAGTGTACTTCTTATGAACAAGTGAAGGGTAATAAATTGATTGTAAATTTCAATACAGAGAATGCAAAATATTTCACATAGGAGATGTCAGATTAAAAAATATCCTCTATTTAGGTTGGATTGCAATTTTAAGAGCATACACCCAAAAATAATTCTTGTTACGTTTCTATTGTGTGTCATCATAATGATATTATGATCTGAACAGAAACGTAAGCAGAATAAAATAAAAAGGAATATATTATATTTTTTCAACTTTATTCAACTTATTTCACAATCAAGACCAATCAGAAAGGCGTCTTATGGTCTTAGCCTTGCGATTACAAAATATATTATTATTATTATTATTAATATTAATTTTCTCACCACCCATTTTACAGCAATAAATATTCTTAATTTAATGTATTTTGTGGACTGGTTGTACGCTGACATGCCGTTAGTTCGAATCTCAGACATGACGGTCTCTCCAGTAGCACTGTTTCTGACGCACTGTGTCTGAAGCTGCACGACAGCGCTATGCATCGCGTGGTGTCCCAGAACCTCGCGTGGCGTCGCCCGTTGTGTCGCGGAGCGCGCGTCGCCGCCCCAGAAGGCGAGCGATCTCGCTTCCGGCTCTCGGCGCAGCGGCGGCTCCGCGCGTTGTCTCGCTTTCCGGGAAGCGCTTGTTCTCGTCTGCGTAAGCGCACCGGCGCATACGCACAGCCGATATCACTTCTCGGAAGAGTGCGCAGGAAAATGACACCGCGCTCTAGTAATTCATTCTTGCACACCGTTGAAGAAACAACTGCTGTTTAGGCTAGTGATTCGCCAAGGGCATTCGATTCAAATCTGACGTTTTACGGAATAAATTGTCATCGTATAAAGACAGTTCAAAGAATTATCAAAAAGTGTAATTTCAGAAACTGTTTTTGAGCTCCTGAACTATTTCATTGAAGAGTGAGGGTCATAAATATTGTCATTTGCTGGAAGCATCACCGGCAGGCTAGCGGGGTTTTTACCCTAAGAGGTTTCTCCCACCAGCAGGGCACCTCCCCAGACGGGACAAGCTCTAAGCTGTCGACCGGTCTCCCGGCATTGTCCGATCGTGCGTGCTTGTGTGTGTGTATAAGGGGACAGGATAGGACAAGAAAGAGGTAGGAAAGATCGAGCGCGATCCGTGGCCCGTTTGTTAGGGTACTGCTCCGGCAGTTACCTGATGTTGATCCATGGAAAACTATCGATCAGTGCAGCCGGCTGCTAGAATTCTTCTCCAGACAGCGACTTAATTCGACCTAGCTAACAATCTAGTGCCGAAAATCCTGCCACCGTCGGGACTCGAACCTAGGCCCTCCCTGTCAGAGGAACTACAGTGACATCAGTTGATGCCCTAAGCCGTCTCTCCGGGTGCACCGTGTCGAGAATAGTAGTGTCCATGTGTCTACTGTACATCACATCGTGGTCTTCTTCAGGTAGAGAGACATTTCTATAAAAAGGGAGCGCTTTGACAGCTACTGCTTGGCCACCGCTTGCAATAGAATTGCGAGTTGCGTCCATGTATTCATTTTGTCGGTGCGTTGGTTTATAGTTAGGGCATTTGTAAATGGTTTCATCACAATCTCTTGCAATGTCATCGCCTTGCGTGACGTTCATTTGTTTCCCGACCTATCGACACCCCTTCTTAGAGTAATTCCTCTATACTCCAGCTCCTCCTCCATTCCAGGCCAGTCCAGAGCTATGCGCGGGGTGAGTGTGTATGTGCCGGAGGCTTCGCAAGGTCGAGGGGGCCACGCATGGCGGCGTTCGGCGACGGGGCGGGGACAACATCATCGAACGAAGCTGAAGAGAGTGGGTAGAGCGAAAGGCAGAAGGAAGGGGATGGGTGTACTTGTTTGAGCGTCAGGGACTGCTGCCTGAGGGACAATATTTGACCTGGCGCACGCCACGCCTGTCCGCTCCTCGGCCCCCTCCGCGCGTGTCCCGGCCGTCGCCGCCGCCCCGTTTCGCTCCTCAGAGCAGCTCCCGACGCGGAGGTCGAAAGAGGGCTTTGCGAAACGGCGGCCTTGGCCGGTTCCGTTCTCGCCAATTCTTTCGTGATCGTTAAAAAACAGATTTTCGCTACACGTTTTACCAATGGAGTCCACGCTCCGAGAAGTTTGTAGGTCATTACCAGAAGGTGCGGAACGCTGTGATCTCTTTTTTATCAGAATTGTGGTGGTTGAGCAAACGGCTTTGTTATTGTTGAATGACCTCAATCAAGACAATACTGTGCGGGTTTACAAGCACTTTTGCAGAGGAATATGACGAAATTACATTAATTTGTTGTGCATATTTTAGTTACTAGTTTTATTTCATACACCCTACTTTCATTAATCTCTATTACATTGTACATGAATAATTAGAAACTCATACATTGTGCACTATTTTCTTTAAAAATGGATATAATTACAGCCAATGATGCAGAATCGCTTCATTAATAGGATTTGAATGCTCAGCATGACATTAATGATCAGAAGAAACAAAAATCAATTTCTACACTCCCCAGTGTAGTCATCATCCTTATTTGTCGTCAATGCTATTGGAAACAAAGAATATTTTTAAAATAAATAATCTGTACAGTCACTGTGTTTCATGTTAATATTCTCACCTCTTACAGTTAACTGAAACACATCTGTGCGACTTCTTTGCTTACGAACCAATTATAAGATGAACTATTAACCTAATAATTGCTTATTTCCTATTTCACCTACAACTAATTAACTTTACGTCAGTTAAAAAATAAAGCCAACATTGTAGTTTCGTTATCTTTAACGACTATCATGTGCGAGCAACGTTATTTTCCTAAATTGTATTATTGATGTAGGGATTCTTGTATGTCAGAAAATATGCAGAAGATCTTTTCATTCAGTTCCTACGAACAAACGGAACTCTGGGTGAGCTACTAAAAAAACTAGACCACTGTCAGAATGTTTTGAGAATTCTCCGCTGACCTTTTTATTAGTTTGGTAACATCCCGGCATGCGTAGGCGGGGAGGACCTTGCGCGCACAGCAAGGACATCCGCGGCGATGGCGGGCGGTTTTCGAAAGTCCCCACCTCCGCAGAGCAACGCGGCGCCAACGTTGCTCTCGCAGGAAAGAGCACTGTGCCACGCGGTCTGTCGTAAGACGAACAATTGCGCAATTGGAAGAGGCTGAGCACTCCGGGGGCACAGTGCGTTAAAAAAATCTCCAAAGGAATAATGAATAATCATTCGCAATACTTCATTATTCAGGCGCCTTGGGAAGCATAGAATTTGCGCCCCAGTCAGGAGACTTGAAATAAGTGTTGTTGTTATTTGTTTTAGGGAGTATACTCTAAATAGCGCTCTTGTGAGTGGCGCCCATGGAAGGTGCCATGCCTGCCACATCGTAGTTACGCCTCTGCTTAAAAGATGTTTGCTGTTTTATGGAAAATGATAACGTTAGTGTCGTCTACTTCCTCTTTATCGAAGCCAATGGAGATGGAGGCTTGAAGGCTGATCAGATGAACAATGAAACGACAAAATGTATATTTATTTTAATGTTCCTACCAGCACATAATGAATACTGTTTCTTAAAAAAATGCTCTGTTTTCTGCTTCTTTACAGCTTTTTCATTACGAATATATCACAGTGTTCTATTTACTTGAAAGTCAGTTCTGACTTTGTGTCAGATGCAATACTTACTAATATATCTTGCGTTTGTGGAACTGCATACAGTGAAAGAATAAATACCTACATGGAACTCCGTTATAGTTAATTGCATATGAAAAGTGCAAAAAATATATATTTACCCTTTGGAAGATTTTTAACCGTACCGAGAAGAAAGCGTAACGATTTTCTGTCCGGAGAATACTACGCGAAGGTGTTGCGCCACTTGATTACTCGAAGAACAGTTTTGAAATGTCTAATTATCTTTATCTCTCTTAAGACGTCCGCAGGGAGCATTCACACAATACGTTTTTTTAAAAGCTAAGAGGAGGGAACGGAACTGAAGTGTAGAGCAAGCAACGCCGGCAGTAACTCCTGGCAGTCCATTGCACTGCGGGAGAGTCGGTAAAGTGAATATTAATTGCGCAGCGCCCGAGGTCCGCGGTGGCGAGGCGCCAACGGGTCTCAGTATGCCCCCTCGACCATTTAAATGGCTCTCCTGCGGTAAGTAATCGCCGGCTGGTGTTTGCCTAACGGCGCGGCGGAGGAGGGATCTGCAAAGCGGCCGGCGAGCGGGCAGAGAGACGGGTCGAGAGAGATCGCGGGGAGCGACGTGGCGCTACCAAGTAGCGGGGAGGCGGGACGTGCTTGGATTGGGGAGAGGCGGAATGGGACCGAGGGAGGCAGGGAGGGATGAGGCGGGGCAGGGCGGGAGGACGGGGAAGAGGGAACACTGGGCTCGATGGTCCGAGGGGGCAGGTTTTTTAGGCGGTATTGTGGGCAGGGGCGGGGAG
>BOPP01000008.1:8995298-9036567 GCA_017312745.1 Gryllus bimaculatus
CCCGCCAGTGCCCCCCGTACCCGCTCGCCCGCACCAGGCCGCCTGGCCGGTCCTCGCCACTGCCTCCTCCGCTCCCACCCATCCGCTCGCCGTCCTGCCCGGCGCGCTAACGGTGCGCCGCTCGGGCTGGCACCCGGCACTCACCAGCCAGTTATGCGGCCACCTCCTCCTCCCCCGCCGCCCCCGGCGCTTTGTCTCCTCCAAGAGCGACGAGCGGATGCGGTTACGCGGAGCCACGCGCCCGACAACGGGGACGCGAGTGGCGCCCGCGCCGCGGATTCCGATCTCAATGCAGCCGGGGAGACGTCACAGGAGAGCGACGGATACACTGGGTGCCGTCTCAAAAACATTGACTTGCTAGGTTTTCGTTAGGCAGCTTCGGGCAAAAATAATGTGCAGGATCGAAGGCTTTCACGACCGGAGTCGATATTAATGGTTACTTCCAGGCTGCTTAGGACGTGGACCAGTTAGGGAATGTAAACGTACATTTAAAAAAATAATGGTTACATCCGGACTGGTAGACCATGGTTCAGTTGGCGTTGAAGGGCCAAACGTTTCGTCCATGACTGCGGTCGACATCTTCAGTGGCGACAAGGACTCATCAGACGCTGTCGTCAGTCGTCAGTCAGCCGCCCGAGATCCCGCCGCCATTGAGGACGTCCACTGCAGTCTTGGACGAAACGTTTGGCTCTTCAACGCCAACTGAACCATGGTCTACCAGTCCGAAGGTATCCATTTTTTAAAATGTACGTTTACATTTCGACTGAGCACAAAAGAAAACTAATGAAACAAATATGTAAAGCATTTACAATATATTTCCAATCGTGACATTAGCATTTATATTCTTTAGAGATTCCTTAATCGATGTTTTCTGAACAGCAATAATACGCGTAGATAGCGTAACTGCGCGTGAAGAGTCTTTTATCGTCGTTCACATTTTAACGGCCGTCGAGGGAACACACATCTTGTGTGGACTCCACATTTGGCGCAGGACGGGGCAACCGTTCGTGGTTCAAAGATACATTATTTACTTACTTTACAGTTATGCATATTATTGGAAATAGGATACGAATGGCGGTCGGTGAAATTATTTTTCACTCTTCTATTTTAGCTGACTGACGGTCTCACAGAAGCGAAGGAGCCGTGTAGTTGACACTCTTGGATAGTTACATTAAATAGATATGGAGATGATGTCACTTATAATTCGAAAAATAACGAAGTTTCATTAATTAATGATTTAAAAGTTCACTCGATGTGAATTTTCAATAAGTGATGCTGGATACTACTAATTCTAAATTCCAATATTATATAATCAAGCATGTTTCAAAGTTGATTTTTTCTGATCTTTGAAAATCATATTTGGAAATTCTATTTTTCTCGAATTGCTAAGCCATTAGATTAAAATGAGCCTTACTGGTCGAGCTTCAGATAATATTATATTTCTTATTGCCTATATGCTATCTCTTATTCTATTGCTTAAGCGTTTCCTTTAGTCAATCAATATTTCATTAATGACGATTACCGAATAAATGAAAATAAAATTAGATACGCGATTGACTGTAAATGATTTACAAAATAAATTAAGAATGTGTCGACAATAATGACGATAATAATTCTCTTAATATTTCACAGCACCGCAGAGCAATACATAGCAAATTACTCACAGTGTATTATTTTCTCTTCCACATCCAGTTTGCTGAATCAGTTTTTTTGTGCTTTCGAATATGTCTCTCCCGTTACAGCGCTTGCATTTCCTGTCATGGCCATTACAAACACTGCTGGCGATGTGTTGACGGAGGAGCCGGGGTTCCCGGGGAAGAGTGAGGCCAAATCCCAATTAGCCATTCACGGCACGGCTGCCTCGCTCCGTTATCGCCTGGCCGCCCTGGCCCTGGCCCTGGCCCTGGCCCTGGCCCAGCTCCACTGCACACATGCCCTGCCCTCTTCAAGGAGACGAAACACAAGAACACTCAGGCGCGGACAATTTCCGAAGCATCGGCGCTTCTTTACTGCGCAAGATGTCTGCGATATTAACTTTGTCTAAAAGGTTATGTTCATTTCGTGCAACATTTGGGGAGAATTAAAGCTATACTCCGATTTATTTACAGTGGCCTTTGATAGTTCATCAGCTCGGGATCGGGCTCGGGATCGAATAGGGAACTTGAACGTCATTGTAGTGACGTCACTGTAGTGACATTTAAGCTCCCGATTGGATGACACTGTATCAGCATATGATCTGTCAAAGAACACTGTAAAGAATTCGAAGTACACATTTGCCAGAAAACTGCAGCTAATTGCCCTTCGGTTCGCAGGGAACCTGGACAAAAAATTGAACGATTTCTTTACAATATGAAACAGCTAATGTTATTTAATTCACTGTTCCACATGCAGTTTGTTTCCCACTAGAAATAGATGTAATACTATATGCCGAATGTCAGTCCTCACTTCTCACTACACTTTATTTATTTCAATATAGGTGAATGGAAGAGGCATTGTCATTAATTCGTCCCATGTTCGTTTTCCAAAAGCAGAGTCCGTTTTCAGTTGCATCATAAACAAAAGGTACAGTAGTCTATGAAAAACGTTAACGGTGTCCAAGATGCACTCAAAGCTCATTAGTCTCATCGAGCTCGTCCAGAATCTGCCCCGGACCAACTTTACGACTCAACTTTTCAGAATGTTAGAAAAATATTTAAGTATTCTGCCACGCCATCAGCGGTGCGGACAGACAAATATACAATCCGCCCCTCGTTCACAATGTTAAATTAACACTTTTGTTCGTATCCCTCTCTCCTCTCCACCAGAAATTGCAGCTGGGCAGTTTTCCTGACAGTGCCATTTGAGGGAAGCCACTACCAGTCCTTGAGAACAATCTACATCATGTTTCAAGAGGAATGTGGCACCGACATGCTATGTGTTTAACATGATATGCGTAAGAGAGCCAAACCCTCGCTCCTCCTCATTGACCTCCGCCCCACCCCACCCTCCCCTCCTCCGTCCAGATCCACACCGTTCCTCCCATCTGCAGCTCGCTTCGCCCCGCTCCTTTCCACCCTTCCCCACAGCGCTTCGTCTCACCCTGCCCCCCCTCCCACTCCGCCCAGATTCATCTCGTGGCACTCGGTTCTACCTCGCTTCTCCCTGCTCCTCATCGCTCCGCCCCGCTCCGCCTCTCTCCGCTCCGCCCAGCTCCGCCTCGATCTACTTCGCTCCGTCTCGCTTCACCTTTCTAAGCCTCTCTCCACCTCACTCCGCCTCTCTCATTCTCCCATCGCCTCGCTTTGCCTCTCTCCGCCTCTCTCAACCTCTCACCGCTCCGCTCTGCCCCGCTCCGTCTCCATCTACTTCGCTCCGTCTCGCTCCACCTTTCTAAACCTTCCTCCGCCTCCCTTATCCTCTCTCCGCCTCTCTCATCCTCGCTCCGCCTCTCTCAATCTCTGTTCACCTCACTCCGCCGCGCTCCGACCCGTCCGGCCCCACAACACTCCGCCCCGCTCGCTTCACCTCTGCCCTGCTCCATACCACGCCGCCTCTGACGGCCCCGACCCGTCCCGCTCTGCCCCGCTCTGTCTCTGCCCATCCCGCGCGCTGCGCCAGCCCCGGCGCAATTAAAGTCTGCCGGGCGGCCGCCCACGGAGGCGGCGGCGGCGCGTCACCCGGGCTGACGGGGCAAACACAGGCGGATTAGGGTTTTTACGCGTGGCCCCTTGCGCGCGGTCACCATGGCGACGGGTAAACACGCGGAAATTAAGCGACGGACGGACGGGCGGGCGGACGCATTCGGGAGCGTCGCTGTAGAAGCTAGGGATGAGGGCAGTGGCGAGGGCACAGGCGCGGGCGAAGGGGCAGGGTAGGGGGCGGATGCAAACGGGGGTGTGGAGTGGAGTGGAGGTGTAGGTGGACGCCGGGTTTGAAGTGATGCAAGGGAGGGGGCGGTGCAGGGGCGGAGGTGGAGTCCGGGGACGGAAACAGAGGACGAAAGCGTGTGAAGCGGACGCAGGATGGGTGGCGGTGCGAAGGCGAAAGCGAACACGAAGGCAGGAGTGCATGTGGGAACATGTGGATGTGACAGGAGGCAGGGAAGAAGGCGGGTACGGAGAAGTGGGCGGATGGGTCAAGGCGACCGTAGCAGCGCTGCGTCGGCGGAAATTTCGGAGACAATTGCAATGGGGCAGAATGAGAGTCGCACGAGAACTCATATTAAGAGTACACAGTGGTTAGTTGTTCTATTGCCTCAAGTGAAATGTTTTCAAGGTTCTGCCATCCAGTTCTCGCAACGAACAATTATTCCGCGCAGGGGCATCGAGGCAGTGGAGGTCCGACGAATTGCTTGCGTGGGGTAGATCTCATTTACTTTTAGTTCCAAAAAGGTTGGTTATGAAAATTGTTTGGAAGAAATAAAATTGACAGTATAACAGAAAATAAATAACTCAAGCGCTGCACTCTTTCCTCACAAGGCGGCACTCAAAGCACTAGATGGCATAATTAAGATCATTACTATTATTATCAATTTTTTTAATTTTTTTCGGGAATCAGAAATCATGGAAGCACTCGTTACGTGCATCCCAATGTGTATCAAACTTGATTATCGGGGTAGGTGCACGTTATTATTCTATAGGGTGGAAATCAGCATTTTAATGCAGATTCTATTTTTATACCCAAGGGTTGTTAGACCTGGGGGAAAGGATGAAATTACGATGACGATGATGAAAGATGAAATAGATGCTACCGAACATACAGAGACACACACAGCACAACCATGCCCGAGACGGGACTCGAACCCGCGATCCTTTCGTCCGAGACTGCCATTGTACTACAGCCTTAGGGATTTAGGGATTTCAGCCAAACAATCGGCATTATTATTATAATTATTATTATTATTATTATTATTATTATTATTATTATTATTATTATTATCATTGCCATTTGCTTCATATTCAGGATACAGCGGACATTTGTATTATTTACCAAAAAACTACAAGATAAATTAAATTTAAACAGTTCTTGAAAGACCCGATATCATTTTCGGATTTTAGTGATTTGCTATTGTCGGGGTAGGGGCGTGCGCTGTGGCTAAAAACTTGTCAGTAACCGCGAGCATTCACTAAAGAAACTAATAGGGCTCGCAGTTCCAGTTGTACGATAACCACCCTTAATAAGTTGAGACAAAAGCTTAGTTTCTTCTGAATTAAATATGATTACATTTCGAGAGTTTACGACACCATGGAACATCACTTACAGTGAAATAATTATTGCGTCACTATTGTTGAATTATATGAAACAATATTGTTGGCAATGACGACCCATATAGTAAGTATTTCATTGGAAATGCCAACGATAACTCACCACAATACCTCTAAACACTTACAGTGCCTAACAAGCATATCAAGATCTGAGGAAGCCTAAAAAAGGCCTTTTTAGTGTAACTGGGGAATGAGCTGGAAACCGTCGCTAGACGAACATTGAAACTGAAACAGAAACCTGATTTACTTTTAGTTAGGAACCTTGGCTGGTGACAGGGGAGAAAAACAAGAACATTTTCGAAATACTATACTGTGATATCGACTAATTGGAACGAGAAGAACGAGACCCCATTCTTGAAGTTAGGCGATCGTTTTGGATTTATAATCTGTTTCACTGACATCTCATCCAGTAATTTAGAACTCGTACGTATTATATTATGTTTTATTAAGGGATTACATTTGTGTATGTAAAATATATTTTAAGATATACTTGAAGTATTAGCTTTGTATGTTTTTTTGAATACAGAACATGTGCGAATGATCACCTATTAATAAGATTCGGAAACATTACGAGAGGATAACACGTTGTTCGGTGTATAAAATTGCGGATAATAAAGCACGCCTTGCTTGCAATTTGTTTACTTGAAAAATTTGCATTTTAAACCCACCTAGAAATTTTTCTTCGGTAAGATCGTGAATCATTTCTATTGTTAGGGAAAATTATATTTTGCATTTGTAGGAAATTTTCGGGTATTTGATAAGCATTCCACTGTCGTGTTATTCTTTAATCAATGAATAGAAGACAAAGAAATGTAGAACTAGGAAATGTATATCTAGATTATTTCTTTCGTATCCCTCTGGTACAGCGTAGATCTGACATTACGTTTCCTGAATACTAAAGAGGAAGAGATGGTTTATTAACTACATAAGCTCTTTAAGGGAACTAATGAAAACATTTACCGTGCGATAAGCCCTTTTAATCGATTAAAACTTGTGACAGAGGAACCACGAGAACTGTCGTGACTGAGGGCAGTCACGCTTTCCGTGCATTTGCTTTTGGCTAATGTCAATTGTCAATATTGCGCAATATCAAGAAGCCATGTGACAATTGTTTATGTAGACTTACGCCTGAGGAAAATTCGCTGAGTTGAGTCTACCATCAATATTATCACGCCAACGCAAAGCAACCATTTTAGGGGCGTCAAGAAAGAAGTCCATGCTTCAATTTAGAAGTTGTTTCCATGAACTGACTGAAACGATTAAATGACGATACAAAGCACGAAGGCGCATAATGGCAGATATACCTACATTGACGGAAAATACAAGATCAAAAGCTGCATGGAAACGTCATAAGTTCATTTTATTCTTGTTTAGAGTAATAAAAAATTAAATTTGAATTATTCAGCCTAAAAATTAATTCGTCAAACACCACTCAATTTCGAGTGACAATACTTAATGATACGAAAAACACAAAATAACACAATATTGAACTGCAAGGACAAACTTGACAGGTAACAACCTTAGCCTCAATAGATCAAGAAATTCCTCTGTACACAAGTCAGTGGGCACGAGGCTCTCAGAGTAATATGTTTTCGTGTGATCGACTTTTCTGCCATTGTGCACCGTCGCGGGGTGCGAAGGGAGACGAGGAAAACAGCGGAGGCGGGGAGGGGGGAAGGGGGAGGGGCAGCTATCGACTGAGGTCGCGAACACCGTGTGAAGGAGACACGCGTTGATACGCACGCCCACACAATCACACGCCCGCCAGCACTCTCTCACGTGGGACCTCGTGTGCTGCGACCGTCTCCACGATGCTTGTTTTTCGTTCAGCATTTTGCGTAACTATCAAACGCATTCAATAGCGCAGGTGTTGCAGACATGCGCCATTTCTTGCAAAGGAAGAACGTACGCGGTTGGACAAGGATTTACAGAATTCTTGAGAGCATTGACCGTGTGTTTTCTCCTAAAAGAGAATAGTGACCTTTCAAAATAAAGAAGGATATTTTTAACATTTACTAGAGCTACTGAAGACAAGATTTTGTAGTGCTAGACTGCATTGGAGTATGGAGTGAAGTCTTGAGGAAGGTAATACTACATCTCTAAAGAAAGATATTTTTCAGAAAAAATAACTCAATTTTTGATGTTTATAAGTGAATGAACGTATACTATATCCTTCCAAAGGGCCATATAGGGCCATATTATTCAGATATTTTGTTGCTTTAGCACAAAATAATAATGTAGATATTACAATTCATTGGAAAATAAAAATTCTCTACGACCGTGTAATAATATATGCATACCCACAATATTTAGTCGACGAATGACATCGGTTACACACCCGAGGATTCAGGTCTGTAATCCACAACCTGTCGATCAATTACGTTCCTAAAATTTTGGGATCCTCGGGTACAATTGCATTGACTTTGCTATTCGCGATAAACCACTTTCACCAATTAGTATACTGCAGTTTTTAAACAAAAAATGCAAGATGGAAATATGTATGCTTTTGTGAAATTAGTAAGAAGTATGTTGACCTTCGTCCGGCTAATGTGAAAACACCTCCATTTTTAACTATCAACGCGGCAAGTGCACAGTACAGAAAATTGGCATTAATAGATTTGCATTTATGGAAAAAACAAATAGCAACATTCTTTAAGTTACCGAACGCAAATCTACAAGTATCTAGTACATCTACTTGTATACATTGGACATTAAATTCAGTAGATCTTCTGCCATCTTATTAGTTGATGCAGATGACGATTACAACTCTCAAATGACATTGGGAATGAAGAGTACATCGGTAGCTGAAGCCTGCATAGACGATTCTTTGGTAACCAAAATGATCCCTGCAAATAAAATATCGCAATCTATAGAGCAGAAAATGCAAAATATCTTACTAACATCACATACTAGTACTGATGTCAATTTTGATGAAGAGTCAATGTAATCACTTATAAATATTTCTAATTGCAGTTATTTCACCATTAATTTTGTCAGAAAAGAAATTCCGACTTGTGTTTCTATATTACTGTACATTGACGTATGCCATTCTTTCAATAAATTAACTTTTGATATATAGTTCTTCTGTTATTGTATTCATGGGTTTCAAATTAAATATAAAAATATATTTTCAATTTTTTACTGAATATTTAAATGTTGAACCGAAAGTACAAATTTCCACATGCGCATAATAGCCATTATTCACTCGTAGAAATTACGAAACTCGTTCCTACGTCCCTCGTGTCGTAAACATCAGATCGTGAATAATAGCCATCATTATACGCTCGTTGAACAATACACTATTGTTTTTTTTTCCTCGTACAAATACATTTTATTGCATTTTTATTTGTAAGAGCAAAAACCTGTTCGAGAAGTGCATACGCAAGTTCCAAGTTGCGTATGTCTTTTAATTTCAAGGGTATAATTTTACACCCCAAAGACCCTTTGTACGGATGAAGATTATATACAGTATGCGACCAACATTCGCAGGGCTATTTGAAATACCTTACGACTATATTACAATTAGTTTTTTCCTTTGCTATATTTTTTGCATTTGTTTTTGACCTTTTGCTTTGGTTTTATCTTCGAATAAAAAATAGAAAAAGATGTAAATCTAAAACTATACAATTGTCATTTTTTCACACTAATTGCTGTTGATTTAGACATAATAGTTACAAATTGCCATCGTTACCGTTTACGTAATGATTTCCCAAATATGTTTATGCACAGAACACAAAAAAAATCGAACAGAAACGATATGGTGAATATTTAGGGTCACCATTCATAATAGATGCAATCTACTACTCTTCATTCCTGCTGATTCTAGATTAAACTTTTCCTGTAATTTATTTCGAATAAGTATACTCCACCTTTCCGTGGGTTAATTATAGCGCGGGTGAATAGCCAATGCTATCGTGAGGTGGGGTGTGAAAGGAGTAGCACTGATATCGCCAGCTGATAAAAGTGTAATTCGACCAACCTAATGAGAATAATAGTAAATACTACTAAACCTTTTTGAAATTTTCCTTACAGGAAATTTGAAACGACAAGAATATATATCATGCATACAGGATTCAATAGACACTAACATTCGTCAAACAGATGAATGATAGCACATACCTCTGTTATACTAATACATAGCCTCTGTTATACTAATATTAGTGATATACATAGCCTCTGTTATACTAATATTAGTGATATCAACGATCCGGCTCTTAATAGCGGATCCAGAATGATCCTTTTGTACAATAGTGTTTAGTGCCAAAGTTTACTTACACAAAAGTAAGATTTTCAAATGTTAACGACACATAATGATGCATACATCAGAAACGTTGTGTGGGTCAGTACAGTAAATATACCAATGTAAATAAAGTTCCAAGTTGCGAATATATGTTTTTTACTCAGTTTTACTCAGATCTAAGTAACCCATTCGAATCGATGTTTAATCGTACTCACGTTAAAAGCAGATACGCGATCATCTCAGATTGTCATCGAACTTACCTGCAACAAAATACGTTCATATAAATAAAATAAAAAATAAAACATAAAAAATTCAGTGACATATTTAGAATCATTTCCATTTGTATTAACTATTAATGGAATCAAGCAGATTCACATACGCATAATAATAAACATTAGAACACATTGTAACACGATGGTTCGTTTCTGTGCACATCTAATAACAACAAGCTGTTAATCTTAGTGATTTCTCTACGTGCAATACCATTCGACTTCAACTCCAACATTTTTTGACCCTGCTGAAGAACATCCCAGTTGGGACGTCCGTTGGCCGATAAGGATTATCCATTCTTAAAGTAATGGAAAAATAAAATAATGTATTAGAGCAGGGGCAATGTTAATTCTTTAAAAATACATCAGCTTCCATTACTTGAAAAGCGAAAAGATTCCAATCTCAAATTTCTTTCGAGTTTCCAGGAATCCAATTATTCGAAAAAATCATTCCCACTACGACCAGAGAGCATAATCCGAGTCTTTGCACCCGCAAGCCCTTCCAGATTCGAGGTCAAGTACTTCACACTACCGGTCAATGTAATAGCCCCCGAATCGGTGAGCGCGACCTTGGCCATGAGCTACTTCCTTATGCGCTTGATTAGCCCCTCGCCCCATAAAAACTGCATCCGCCGACCGGCGCCGCGTCCCATGGATTAGTGATGCGGGCAGCCCAGGCCTGACCTGCGGTGGCCCCCGAGCGCCGCCACGTGCAGTTGACAACGGTCAGGCTCATTGCAGATTAAAATAATAAACATTGTGGCGTGTTCACGATTACATCTTTGCAGACCGGAGTGTCGATCCCATTTTTTGGAACTCTTTCATGGTTGAATACTATATACATTAGAGATCGTAACTATCTGGATCCACCCTTTAGTGTGTATGACGAGGTCACGCACGATCGACAGTCACGGAGGACGGAATTTTCTATGCGCTCCATTGCAGGCGTCGAGAAAATGCACCGTATGTAGCATGTAGATATGCTTTAATATATATGCAAAGAGAGAGAGAGAGACAGAGAGAGACAGAGAGAGAGTGGGGTTATGAGATCCTTTGACATTTTCAATATGAGAGAGGGATGGACTGAGAAAAAACAGACGTAGCGAGTTCACGCGCGTTTGTATGTGTGTGTGTGTGTGTGTGTGTGTGTGTGTGTGTGTGTGAGAGAGAGAGAGAGAGAGAGAGAGAGAGAGAGAGAGAGAGAGAGAGAGAGACAGACAGACAGATAGACAGACAGAGAAATAGAGATGGGAAGAGAAAGAGAGAGAGAGAAAGATGTCAATGACTGCGTACATTAAATTGCTCTACTACATTTGTACATTTCTGTTGACAGCTCTAGCTTGACTCATTCCGATCTAATTTGAATAGCGATCTGCACACTTCAACGTGTGCTCGGTTTGCCGCGATCTGCATGCGCGCATAATGAATGGCACTCCGCCCTGTCGTACGGAAGCGAAAGAAGTAGCAGGAAACTGCGAACGAGGCATCAGCGGCGCCCTAAACGCCTCGTGGAGAGAGGCGCCTGGACTTGCCCTTGCCGTCCTATCGGCGGCGGCGCCCCTCGGCTGCGCTAATCGATGCGCTCATTAGCGCCGCCGCCGCCACGTCTACACGTACACACGGCGCACGCACGCACACACACGACGGCGACCTTGAAGAGTCGCGCCTCCCAGAGGACACGGCGGGGGCGGCCCTCGTTGTGGCGGTGGCGGTGACCGCATCGGTTGGTAGCTTTTTTCGTGTCTTCGCGAGCGTGTTCATCATTCCTGTAAGTGAAGTGTAAGTGTTTTCCACATGAGGTGACGGTGTTCTTCCGCCGCTGGATAGCGAGATCCGTTGCCGACCTACACATAGGCTTGTAGGGTATTTTCCACCCGGTATATCCCACCAGCCCCAGCTGGAAATAGCTCTAAGCTCCCTCGGCGCGTGGGGTAGTGAAGTGCATGTAAATGTAAGTGTAAATTTGTGTAAGGGAGACAATAGGACAAGGAAAAGGAAGGAAAGATCGCGCGAGGTCCGTGCCCGGTGTCTGTTATGGTACAGCTCCGGCATTCGCCTGGTGTTGATCGGAGAAACCACGGAAAAGGCAGGGGCTGAATTCTACTTAGCTATCTAGAAAGTGTTGAAAATCCTGCCTCCGCCGGAACTTTAATCCGATGGGATCTTCCGAACAGAGGCACTGCAATGACATCAGTCGAAGCCCTAACCCATCTCAGCAGCCGGTGGCGGTGACAGAAGACAGAGAACGAACCGGTGGGGTTACTAAATGCACGAAGCAGACAGGACCCGACAGGACATGGGGCGGCACAGTGGGGAACGACACCGCGCTGAGTCCTGCCGTGTCGCGTCCTAAGATCAGTCGTGTTTGTACCCTAAGATCAGAGAGAAGGGAGTGCTTTCCACGACGATCACAACGGCAAAGCCGCTGGCGATGAGAATGGGATAGTGACGGTGATAGCGACGGTGAGAATGGGATAGTGACTGTGATAGCGACGGTGAGAATGGGATAGTGACGGTGTCGGAGACACTCAGGTGAGAAGCGGCAGTTGGGGCGATGCTACTGACATCGCAGAAAGCGAAACGTCAAGTGGAGGAGATGGAGTCGGGGACGATGGCAATAGAGAGGAATGTAGAATAGCATGAGAGACCTAGCAGCGGCTGGGCCGGCAGCAGCAAGGAAGGAGATGGCGGTGGTGCCTATGGCGGTGGTTGCGGCGCAGATGGCGATGGCGGAGGATGTGGTCACGACGGCTACGCCGGCGGCGGTGTGTAATGTGGGGCCAAATCGAAAATCGAAATTTCGAAGGAGACTCCAATCGCGTTGCGCCTGCCTTGCTGCGGCAGTGAGAAACCTTGTCGCGACCTAAGCGCACACGTATTTTGTGGCCTTCATTTACAACAGGAAATTACTGTTATCTTCAGCGTGTAAACATGGTACATTAGATAGATTGTTTGGATGGGAATTGAAAATAACTCTGAAAGAATATATCTTCTCAATACAAATATAGTCTGCCATTTGTCTTTTATTGTGAATCGTAAATTTTTTCGTATATCAGCACTGATGCTCGGCTTTAAAAATGTACTTTTCACTAATTATGTTTGTCTTTATTTACTAATTACCCACAATGCAGATACTATGAATTCAACATTACTTATTTATTTACCAAAAATCTTTTTGCATTACCTTCAACAATTCTTCACAGTAACACAATGCATTCGGAACAAACTGCCATGAATTTCATTATTGAAGATTGGTCATTAGATTGCATTTTTTAAAGTCTTCGTGCGATTAACTTTAAATGTGATGGATAAGGTGCGTCTAGTTCACTATCACATGCATGTTGAATTCTTGGATGGATATAACGAGTTTCCTGATTGAAATAAAAAGAGAGAAGGGGAAACTAAAAATTGAATTCAATCTTATACCAGCTATCGCAATCACAAGATTCTTTTTAAACTACAAGTCTCTCAAATATAAGTTCTGTACATTTGTTTTCAGATCATGTAAAACGAGTCCAATAAGTATCAAAATTGAATTTGAGAATTTGACGATTCATTCTGTTATTCAATTTCAGGGAAGGTCAGCTGGGAATTTTTTCTTGAAAAAGCAAATGTTTGGTGAAATAACATGGAAATCAATATTCTAACAATCTATCATATCTAATGGCTATTATTACACCAGCTTCTTCCTTTGGGAGTTAAATACGTTTTTCCCTCTCGGATCGAGGTCGTTTTATACAAAGCTGTCGAGAAGTACAAGGAAGGAAGAATGGAAGGAAGAAATTAGAGAATATACATACGAAAATTATGTAAAGAGATAAAATCCATCGAAAGGGAGAATTACCAGACGAAAATATTACTACCAGAAAAGAACAAATATTACTAGCGTGCTTGTTTTTGTTGTACTTTTACGCCTTCTCTTTTAGTATCTCTGACAGAATATGGCGATAAAGAATCAAAATATGAACTGATTACAATAATGAAGACGATATCTGTAACACCTGAGTGCTTTCCTGAGGCATTACTCATAATTTTACAGAGCTTTTTAAATTCTATGACACTGCGATAAAGCTTTTCAGCACTTAATAAAGTACTAAGTTTTTATCGCAGTCCATTCAGAAGCCATAGAATAGGCACTGACATATGCGAACAAAGGCAGCACACGGGGTTGCAAGTGCTGGTGGCTATGCCACTGGAGGAGCAAGCGGAGACCTTCCACTGCGTACGGTTCTACGAGGCGGCAAGGCAATTTTTTTTATTATTATCCCCGTTCTACAAAATTATGCCTTTCAAGGGCTTTCAGGTTACATAGTATACTTAATCAGTTTTGAACTACAATACATCGTACATGAACAATGTTTGAAAACAATGCTAGAAACTAACTATTAAGGATACTCAGGAAGAGTCCTTCAGAAAAATACATAAAATATTTGGAGTACAAAATTCCTTTTTGAATTTAGGACACGGCGGATAGTGGCGTTCTTTCCCGCACACACATTCACTACCGAAAGCTGCAGCAACAGAGGCGCAGTGGTGACTAGCGCGTACATAGATGGCATGAGGCTGGAGCAGCCCAGGGCGGGGGGAATTTGTTCGACTTGTACTGTTGTTCTGTTTTTCGGCTTACAATAAAACTTTGTTTTAAGTTTAATGTGTTTACTCTGTCGCCCGTGCGACCTGAACCTAACAAAAAGTCCGAAGGAACACCCCCAAGCGCGCCGTGACGGAGAATTCGTTCCCGACCTACGTTCCTCTAGGGCACTGCGAGGCCCTAGCCTACACTGGGGCAGACGGATAGGAAGAGAAAGAAACGAGTGTGTCTTTGAGCCTTTGTAGAAGGTGCAGCTTCGGCTCCCCTTCGCATGGAAGTGATCAAGGAAATTACGTAAACCACCAATCAGAGTAATCGAACTACATATCACATTCCGGCTAGCATCACAATCTCTAGGGTTGAACACTTCAAACTGCCGTCCTCAGGGTGGGATCGAACCCGTGTTCACCCAATAACCGATTTGCTCGATCGCACGACTTTGCCTTTACGCTCATGTGTATCGACTCTACGTTGGTATGGATTCGAGAGAAATGTCACAGGTACGGGTATTTGAGAATAGCGCTGCCCGCCGCTTTTGCGGTGGGTGTTAGCTCGCTCTGCCAGGCCACGCACCTTGTACGCGGAGGTGGCGCCATCGACCAGCGGCGGCGAAAGGTCGCGGCCTCCGCTCCGCTCTGGAATTCCCCGCGCACCCCGTGGTGCGAGAGGGGGGGGCGGGGGGCGAGAGGGTCAAGGGCCCAGCGCGCACCTGCCAGCGCGACGGGCTTATACACATGGATTGATATTTAATACGCTTCAGGGTTGAGGGTGGAGTAACCCGGGCGGAGGGATGCAAAGGAGAGAGAATTCAAGGAAATAGTTGGGTACAATGTCGCATAGTGCTCAACAACCACTGCAAGTAAAGTAAGTACTCTGGCGTAGAACTTTATTATACTAGAGCTAACACGAAAATTCAACACCAAAGTCTCGCTAATATTACATTTATTAACAAACGAACACGTACAAAGCAGTTAGAAGGTTCGCCGTAGTAAACATAGAATATCAATGTTTGCTGTAAATACCCAAGAGACGTGTTGTCATTGTTATTGTTGTTGTTACTTGTGATAGTGGTGGAGGTGGTAGTGATATGTGTTTCTGTGTGTGTTCAGTTAAATCGTTCACATTATGTTTTCACACGGTTTAATTTCATGGCCTTTATTGGCGTCCACATTTAGTTTTCACACCGATTAGGAAATAGAAGTTGTCGATAAGAAATATAAGCTCTTTTTAACTCTCTTTCTGAGAGGGACATACATGTGTTTATTCTTGATTGGCGTATTCAGAGACCAAGGTCATCACTGAGCCCGGAGAGTACAAGTCACCCTCTATTTGATATTGTGTGTCTCTTCAGTCTCCGTGTAGTGTGTAGATTGCATCTGTTTGTGTTAGCAATTTACAGACGTAGATCTTCAAGATAAAATGTATGCAAGTCCAGTTGGCGCTACTGTTTTCCCTATGACATATACAGCTTATAGTAGATGTTACTGTACTTTTTCAATTCTTTGTAGGGCGACAACGTGTAGTTTATCGCAAATTATAAGCAGTTTGTACGCGATGATCGGTGATTTTGTTGCCACGCTTACATGAACTGTTGGAGAACATTTCTTGCCAGTCATCCCGGCAGGAGGTCACGTGTGCTATCACATTCGCATACATTCACACGAACATGTGTGTTGCTTAATAAATACGTGTGTTCTTACTTCACAGAACGCCGACTTATTATTCAATTCGCAGAAAATATTAGAAAACTTACATCAAACATTTTTACTCTCTCGCTTACTACAAATGCAATATAAAGAAAGTTATGTTAATCTTTAGTGAAAACTGTCATTTTTTTGGTAAAAACAAAAGTACCGTCTTGATACAAAATAATCTACAATTCATGTTTCTAAATATAGTAAATTACGTCCTCCACAGGTTGTATATTAAGAACCCAAGTTTTGGGTCCTTGACACCGAAATATGTATTTATGACCAAACGTCTAAACGCATATGCCTATGTACAATGCTACCGTAAAAAGTTTTCACAAAAAATAATATTCCCCGATCGATCTGGCTAATGCCGTGGTCTGGCTGATGCCATTTGAAATGGATATTTTAATTTTGGGCTACTTAACATGAAGCGTCAAGGATATTTTCAATTTTTTTCTCAAAATTGACTTCAATTTTTTGCATTAGTCTTTTATAGGATAGCAGGAAGTATGCTTATTAAAATTGCGCGGGTCTAATGTTATTTGAATTCTCTGAAGTTTCGACAACCGCAAAAATAAAAAACTTTTTTGGCTTCTTCCTACAGCTACAGTACTGAAGGTAGAGATGTTTCTCAAGAATATAACCTGCACTTGAAAATTAAATATTTAAATGAGATGTCGTACATTTTTTCAAAAATATGAAAAGTTTACGCGAAATTTTATGTGAAGTAAAAGTAGTTTTAAAAACAAAATTTTCTCAAAAACGTATTCAATTTTTTAACCATTTTTGTACTGAATGGGGTAATTGCACTCAATGACATCAAAGCCATTTTGATATATTCTATTGATTACAGAAATGTACTTTTTTTGTATATATCTCACGTCGTTTTTAGTTCAGAAACACTTAAGTTATAGACGACTTTCTACATTATTGCATTTGTGAGTACAGTACTTGAAATGATTTCTCATGCATTTCCTCAAAAACCCAAAAGTTCTGTGAAAATGAGCTTACAATTGCACATTTTCCTAAACGCTCAAACAACATATTACCGAAAACGGGGTCAAGATTCTTCAATGAAAACCAGCATACAGAACGAAGTTTTATTCTTCATTTATATTCTTGTAATTTATATTTTACTTCTACTATTTGAGGGCTGCAAATTAAGAAAATGAGAAAAAAAATAGTAGGTAGCAGCTGGGAATATGGCGAGACAATATTGAAAAGCTAGCCTAGGAAAAAGAGTATAGAAAATCATCTTGTGCGAGAAAGTCTCTGGCAATCTTGAGGACTACTACTTTATTTATGCCACATACTTGAATAGCAATTAAAACTTTAGCGATTTTCGGCAGCAAAATTTTGTTGAATATAATTATTCATTCTATAGGTTTTTCCATTATTTGTCGCGATTAGTCTCTTTAAATATTATACCTGGGGACGTTAGACAGGAAATAAGTGTGCCATAGTTGTTATTTATCTAACAAAACCTTTTAGTGCTTGTTTGTTGTTGTTTTTATCGAGGGAGAAAGGATACTTGGTTCCAGGGGCAGTGTGGACACTTAATATCGAAGAAAAAGTACCAGTAATGTTGCACTTTATTCATGGTTATAATGAATATGTGAACGATCTAGATAGTCCTGTGCCATATTTTAGTCCTATTTAAAATAATCCTATTAACGTACTCGCCATACCGTTTATTACATTTTGAGTGTATTTTCAGATGCTGGTGTACCCAATATCGTGCTAAAAGCTGCGTTATTACAAGTGTATTTCGAATATATAGTAAGTAAATGTCCGTTTTATTTCAAAACCCACAGGTTTTTAAATCAACTTTGAAGTTGTAATAATTGAAAAGAGTATGGATTCTTGATGATCCTCTGTGATTAATTAGAAGTTCCCAAGCTATGAGTGAACGTAGTCTACGATCCCTGACGCTGTCTCTTAGAGAGGCAACACCAACCGCAGGAGCACCTTCCCTGCAGGAGCGGCAGCAGCGCGTGCCGAGGCGCCGTGGCAGGTGCAGAGCGCTCGTCTGGCGGGCGTCTGCAGCGCAGGTGGTCATCGCGGCGGGGACCACTTCCGGTCGCTCTCTTCCGGGGCGGCCATCAGGCCGGCTGCTCGATTCCCTTTCGCCACGCCCAACTGTCTCGCGGCGGTTACATGACGGAGACCCGCTGCCCTCCTCTTCCGCCTTTCTTCCCCCATTCCGCTGCCCTTTCGCCCCTTGTCTGGACTTTGGAACGAATTCGGAAGGAATTTGTTACTTCAGGGAAACCACAACCTTGAAGAAATTTTCCTAGCGTCATATCAGTGTGAGCTTGAGCCAATATAAAAAAAATAGTGAAATTACAGGACAGAAGTTGATAAGCAGTGAACATAAGCAATTGTGAATTTAATCTCGTTACATTAACATTATGTGAAAATAATTTAAATTATTTTGGGAATATATTGAAGGTTGTGTAATTATGTACGACAAACACATCCTGGAAACAAAGTGATGTTTTAAGACTACCTTAATTAATAATGCGATGTTCTATTGCTCTTACTGAATGTGGCTACGCTCGTGCGTGGGTGAGTGGTAGAGCTGTGCCTTCCTTGCAAAATTAACGCCCGCGACCGACCTGCTATAAGGTAGATTATTGTAAGAAAGGTCCGCATTCCCAGCTACTGCTGGCAACAAAACTGCTGATTATGTCCATGCGCTCAATTCGTCAATGTGTTCCTTTGCAGTTAGCTTTTGCAACACTTAAAATAACAGCATCATTATAACATTGAAGTAATAAAATTATAAAATCATATTAATTTGGAGCCCGAAACGTTTGAATAAGTTACAGTATCAACATATTTCGATGTCACGTGATTTTATAGTATTCGGGAGGTCCTTATTAAAATTACAGAACGAAGCACATTTATGAACATTCCGCATTTCTTGAGTATCCCAAACTCATCAAAAAAGCAGGCATACATGCACGAAGTCAATATATGTAAAAATATTAACATTTCACTATTTCATGTTTATTCTTTATTCAACATTTCCCTTCTTAGAATTATTAAACATATCAAAATGTGTTACATTGCATCGCAAGAAATCCATTATCCATAAGGAATTTCATAGAGGACATCCTCTAAAAATGTCTACTTTCTATAATTGTATAATCATTACTTTTTTAATTGTATAATACTACTTTTCATGGTAGCTTAACGTCATTTGCTTACCAATAGCCCATGTAACATTATTTTCTGTCTAATTTTTATTTCGATTTTTACAAGTTTTTTATTCTCTCTCTGAAAGGCACCGCTTCAACTGACCAGACGAATTTCTATGTTGATATTTCTTTACATTCAATTTTAAACGCTAAATAGTATAAATATGGATATGCAATCAACAATGCTAAGAAAAAATATGTAAGAGGAAAGGCAAAGTGCTCCACTCAACTTTTCGACCATACTGATCCACAAAACGAGTCATTAGTGAATGAAAAACCATGTTCCGCTTTCATTTCGTCAAAATTCTATTATACAATGTACTCTTCTACTTAAAACTTATTTTCGATGTTGTAATATATTTAATTCACCTTTTGGACGAGGAGGTCACACGAATAGATAAAATGGTAAGGAACAAATCATAAACACACAAAAAAATACGTTTTGCAATGACCTTTACTGTGAAATTACAGTCTTCGGCCTGTGAAAAATGTCTAGTAGTTTGTTTTTCCAAAAGAAAGCATTTGTCATTGGCTCATCTACAATTGCAGTAAACTTGGACTATTTAGGTGAAAATGTAATAGACTTTATCACAGCTTGCAAGTATGATCGTTGACAAGAAAAATATGTACAAGGGGCCGTTTTGAAATGACCGGTCAAAACATTACAGAAGAAAACAGGAAAGAAAACCTGACGAAAGTCGACATGCCTCCCACACACATTCTTACACAATAATGAAGCTACTTTTTTTAAGCAATATTTTGCGAAACCAGATGCGTCTTGATAGATGTCCGAGATTACGTCTCATCTCAAGAGTGAATACCCCAGACCCCAAAAACTTTCACATAATATTCCTGTTTCCGCTTTTAAATTTGTAGGTATCTGCTGAAATCTTTTAAACGGCTTTCCATAATTTTTGAAATTTAATTTCGAAATTTCTAATAATTCTGAACTTCTATATATAGAAGTTTTTCGCTATTTCTTTCTGTCGACAGCAAGATCCTGGATAACTTACAATAAAGGATTAATAAAAAAAATGTCTGTTCTCAGAAAAATTCACATCATATATTACTGTGTATCATTAAACGAAACGTGAACACAGCGTAACAACATGATCTTTGAAAAACGAAACCAGAATCGAATCTGTTTCATCCTTTTCGGTTTCAGCATTTAGTTAATGGACGCATAACGTTTTCAGGTTCATCGGCAAGAACATTTTTGAAAACCAAAACGGACCGAAATCGGTTCATTGCTTTTGAGGTTTCATCAACCTAACGAAAGAATAACCGTTTAAGGTTACCACTTACTAATGAGACGGATTTTAATGGGTTCGATGCGATGCGATTGTACCATGAAATAATTCCCCTCTGAAAAATCATAGCAATATCTGCAATAAGAGGTAGTAAACTGTGCATGAGGAGCCTTGTCACCGTGTTCAACTAGTAATTGGTCAGAAGGGGGTATTGGAGAGGAGTTCCAAAGAAATTGGAGAAAGTCGGGTAAATCGTGAACCCTTTTTGTTTAACTATGTAAAGCCCATAGAGAAACGGTTTTATTATATTCCAAAGTCCTTTAATGAAGATATGATCCTTAACTTTTATTATGTACAAAGCAGATCATCGAAAGTGTCATTTGTAACAGTGCATTGCTACTAAGAAAGCGCTTCCACGATTACCCGCACTTCCCCCTATTGAGGCAGCAGCGGAGTGCCGCAGGGTCCGCAGGGCGGGCGGCCTTACCTCCAGCGCAGGGCGCCGAGCCGCGGCCGCAGGCGCAGCCGCGCCTCCACCATGGCGGCGGCGTCCGGCGCCAGCGCGAGGCGTCGCGACGCGCACGGCCCGGGAGGCGGCAGGCCGGAAGCCGGCCTGCGCGGGGGCGGCGGCGGCGCTGCCGGCGGCGGGGCGGTCCCGCGGGACGGACTCGACGGCCGCCGACGCCGGCCGCCCCGACGTATAAATTCGAAGCGCCCGCCCCGGCCCGCCCGCCCCCGCCCCCGCTCGCGCGTGCGTTTCGTTTTAGCTCTCGCTATGGCAACGGGGGCGGTCGACGCAGGTGAGGGGTGTCGTAGACACTGGGTGCAGGTGGGGGAGGGTGGGAGGGGTAGTGGCGGTGGGGTAGGGTGGTGGTTTTTGCATTGGAAGTGTCGGAGAATCCTCACATTTGGAATCGCCGTCGTTTCAGGTGACAGGTCGCAAAACTGTTTCTGCTGGCAGGTCTTTTTATATTGAATGTGGTTGGAATGGCCTGCGTAATGCGGCTGGGGAAATAGCTGTCATTTGTGGCGGTTGATTTCGTTATTTCTGCGAAGTTATGCAGAGAACAGAATTATAAGACATGATATGCATACTGACGAACTAACTAAACAGGCACCCCTATTAGCAGGAATCCCAACTACGACACTGTATCCGATCTACTGCAATCTATGAACTCTCCATAATTTTGTCATAGACGCTTAATTTCACTACGTAAAAAAACGTGAAGACAGTATCATCCTCGAGAACTTTCGTCTTTTAAATCTAAAGTACATTGCCAGTTGCACCACATACTCATTAACGCGTGTCTCAAGGCTATTTAATTGCATTTGCATTATGTAAATAGTAATGAGAATTCTTCAGTAGCCATGCGGAAATGAAAATGTGAAAACTCTGATGATAATTGCTTATATTGTTATTCTGTTATATTGGTGTGTTTTAAATTATATTTCAAATGAGTTCCATATCAATCGTTCGAAAAAACGTTGCTTAACAAAAGAAATCAGTCTTGTGCGAATTTAAGCGAGTAGAGGATCATAAGGGTTCTGAATTATTCACTCGGCGTGAGACTCAAAGGGTTGGTGAATGGATCTAGTACATGTCCTCTTCGGGAACCATGGACTAGGCGGTTGATTATCTAGTTTGCTTCGCTAGTGAACAGTTGACCGTTTAGCTGGGAGAGACTCGCCTCACAGGGGCGGGGCAGTGAGGGTTGAGGCCGTGGCGGCGGCGGGGGAGGCGATTACGTTGGAGGTCGGTGGGGGCGGGTCGGGACGGGTCTGGCGAGGGGGGGGGAGACATGCCTCTCGAGGGAGTCTGCGCTAGGGCGGCGTCTTTTTCTCTCTATCCTTTTCACCCCACCCCCTCCTCTCATCAAAGTTGCAGCTCTCCTCCGACCTCGGCGCCGCGTGCATGTTTCAGAGGCTCCTCTCCAGCCCCTTTCCCACCCCGTTTCCACCCCACCCCGCCGGCGCCTGTCATCACCCCGCCCTGCGCCCGGCCGCGCCCGCCCCGCGCCCGCGCCCGCCCGCGCCCGCCCCGCCGCCCGCCCGCGCCCCGCCCCGTCCCCTACCGGCCATCGGCACCGCTGGCGTCGCGCTGTCTGACCCGTCCTCCCCCAACCGCCCCCACCGTGCGGACGACCGGCAGAGCGGGGAATTTGTTGAGTGAGATGAGCGCTTTGTTGGCTGATCAATAGGTGAAGGCGGAATAGTGGGAGTGAATTCGTAAGTCCAGCGCTGGATGTAGATGAAATGAAAAATGAGAGAGACAGTTTTCTGTGCGTTTCTTACATTTGTCAAGCTAGCGATAGAGAATCATCGATTTTTCTAGTGCATATCGATTTGCTTAGCCTCGAACTATAGGTGAGAGAAACAATTGAGTCACTGAATCTAAAGCTGGGAAATTTACGCATACGATTAGCTCTAAAATGTACATGCAAATGCAATCAAAATGTTGAAATGTGCAGCGTTTGGATAAAAAACATGTACACATTTTTCGATGACATTCAGAATTTTATGCCATGTAAAGACAAAAGATTTTCGTATTAAATACAATACATGTCAACAGCATATTTTGTTGCATTAATATCATACAGTATCAAAAATGATAAGATTTTCTGTTCTTAGAAAGCGTCTCTTGTCAGAAATATCGTTTAAAATTTATAAAAAAGCCATGATGGATATTTGTATTTCGACACGTTTGTGCAAAATATGGTCTGTGAATGACAGGGATGCAGAGAAAACATTTTATCATTTGAGAATCATCATTTACTCATTATGAATTTACGCATTAGCACAACAATTTTTACTTCTTCAGCCCTGGCCATCAGTCATCGAAAAGTTACGCTTGTTTGGATCATAATAAAATTGTTTCGAGTAAATTAACATCAAAAAACAAAGGCATTATTTTAGCACAAAATTGACAAACATGCAAATTAATACATTTTAAATCTCTAAATTATGCAAAATATTCATCAAATGCAAAGCTTTTTCTATCTCCGATTCAATAAAATACAGAAATTTTAAATTTCTGCATGTGACCATTAAAACATATGCAACTTAATTAACGTCTCACCTTTAATACAAACACTTCTATATTTTTCCTCTCGGGCGAAATGTCTGTTATAAAAATATTTAGCTTTTAGTAAGTTAAGGAAGATCAGTGCCCATTGATACTCAAGAAATAATGCAAAATTTGCAATACACTCTACAAGTTTCACGTAGAGTTATATAGATACAAAGGCCCCTCCTTAACGTCATTCAATTCACAATTCAATACTTCGTTTATATATCAATTATGTGATATATTTTTCTTCGAAAAGATTAAGAAACACGTTGCAATTATTTTTCCATGGTCATTATGTAAGGGTCAGACTTAGTAAAGAAGTGAAACAACCACAAGACAGAGACAAAGGAACATGAGTCCAACTGAATCGATATTTTTTGGGCCTTGACGAATATTGAGAGTGTTGTCGAAAGTGAAGTTAAAAGAGAAAGTTATTTTTTTTATAAAATCAAACACAATTTATCATTTAAATGCAATAAACTACAGTTACACAAATACTTTCAACTACACATACTACGGGAGATAATAAAACTTGTCCGAAAAGAAAAACAGCGGATCATCTCCATGAATAGTGCCTTGCGTGCCTGCCAAGTTATAGGGCCTGTAAGTGAAATTTTTTGTCTGAACCTGTAACATTCATTGAACAGAGTAGAGAATTACGGAGAGAATATTTATGGAGAGAAAGGTAAGGAACCGTTTAACTCATCAACGCCTTGGGGTTCAGCTTTCAAATAGTTACCAAAATTAGTATTACGGGATACTTTCCATTCACGCCATGAGAAAAAATATCACTTCTCTATTAAAAAACACGTTTCTTATAGATTTGTTCGTTAATTTTAAAATAAATTCCTACCCTAAAACAATTTCTTTACTTTTTAGAAAAAAATTTAGGAGCTTTTAGTGCAAATACTCTGTGTGAAATTTCCCGTTCGAGTCAAAGTTGCCATCGTGTAGTCTTATGTTAAAGTGACTAATTCAATTTTCTCTCCAGCGCTCATTCTAGGAGTAATGCAAAGAAGAGGGGAATGAACCGAGAACCTCCGAATGTGGACCTCGCGATCACTGGCTTCACACACGAGGTGGCAGAAACGATGGACAAACAACTTCATATCAGTTTAAAAATTTCATTTCTGCAGATACGCGTAAGTTTGGTAGCATTTGAGAAATTTTTTTTAATTATATGAAGTTTTTAATTTAGCATTTGAGAAAAAAGTACAAAATTAAAAAAATAAAAGAAACTTACACATATTAACAAACACAGCTATATAATACAAATAAACAAATAAAAAAAACATAAAAATAGATAAATCGTGCTCCATCTCTACTCCGTATCTATCTCTTCACTTCACTCCATGTTCATTTGCTACCCAGTAATTTATATATTAACGTTAAGTATATCCACCGCAGTTTGTCCGCACTTTTGTTGGCTTTTCCTTATCCCGAAGAACGTCACTGCACTTCACAGCATGTCGCTGCACTCTACGATTGCGCTCTTGAGAACTGGACTGCATAACTTGCGTGCTCCAGGGATGAGGCACTAGCAGCTCAGTAGGTGAATTGTTCCAGTCAACAATAGTTCTTTTTACCAAGCAGATTTTTCCTATATCCGTTTTGTGTTTTCTGCATTCTATTTTACGGGAGTACTCGTTCCTACTTAAGTTACATGTCATGTCAAGTCTTTCATTGATAATTACATTAACATTCGTACGAAGTAAAAACTTTCAAAACGTATAAATTTTTACATAAGAAAGAATTATGTTCAATTATTTTATATTTCCTCTGCGGCATTTTTTATTTTTGTTGGAATATTTCTATTTAAACGTATAGATATGAAATTCCCAAAAATTTTGAAATGCGATGCAGCAAAACTTTTTGGAAGATATATCTTTTACCAGAGAATAATTCCAGGAAATTCGTTTCGAACGTTATATAATAGAGCTCTTTATATTTTATTCACACTCAAGAATTCCGTCCCTTTCCAAATCATGTGATGTTCTTGAAAGTGCTTGGATAATTTACGATTATTGATATTTTGTAGATATATTTATAGCCCAAGATATGATTATTGGTTTCTTACCTATGATTTATGAGCTATGACACGGAAGCAGGGAGGGCTATCTCTAAGGTTTTCCTTGGTTTGAATGGAATACGGAGTAGCGTGCTGGAATCCTCAGAGAGGAGGTCAGATTAAAGTATTGAATCCGAGTGTAGAAAAAAGGCTAAGTTTGCGAACAGAAACAATGGGAAAAATGTGAATTGGGAATCGTTTGTTATATGAGTAGATGGAAGCACAACCGCATGCCCTCTTCAAGGCTTACCCAAAGCTACTGACACAAAAAACTATTTTCGTAATAATTTTATTTTGAAAGCAATGACTATTTCCATAGTTGCTTCTTCGCGCAGATTTCATTCTGTACCAAACTTCACAGATATGTTGTTGTTCGTTTGCATTTTTTTAAATGTACACAATATATACAATGTATAGAGTGTATCAGCGTTAATACACGTGTTACAGTACACGCCTTAGCAGCATTTACATTACCATTGCGCAAATGCATTATCTCTGGAGTTTTTTTAAATAAACTTTTGAATGTAATAGGGTGATGGAAGATTATATCATACTATAAAGTACGACATATAAGTTAAGCAAGAAAATAGGTAAATGAGGATTTGAATTTTTCCCGGGAACTTTTAACTGAATTAACCCTTTTTATTCAAGGTTTTACAAGCATGTAATTGGAGATGGTAAACCTTCCGAAAATATACTTTAAAGATGACTGATATATTGACAGATATATTGTCGAAGGTAAATCGATTTCACGAACCATGGTGCTTTTGCTGCAATGCAGAGGATCTTATTCTCGAACCTCAGAAGAGGTTTTATGCACCTTCCCACACGGGGCACACATAGGATACAAGAGAACGAAATGCAGTTTTACGTAAAAGAAACTTATGGTCAAATTTAAGAACGAATTTCCTGTCCTTTCTTTAGCGTGATATAACTTGAAAAGTGCTGCGTGTTTTTTGTTGTTTTATGTAAGTTAAGTGGCTTCTATGATAGCCAGGTATCCAAAAGAACTGTGAAATGGGTGCAAGTAAATATCCGCGCGCGGGGGCCGCGTGTGAGTGGCGCGACCAGCGCCCCCTGGTGGACCCTCCCCGCGCAGCTGGCGGCGGATCGGGGCCGCGGGGAACCGGTCCCGGGACCCGCGCGTTGGGCAACGCCCCGCAAGGTCGTCGCCTGCAGCCCCGCCCCACCCCCGCTGCGGCCCCGCCCGCTCCGCCCGCCGCGGCGATCGCTCCGGCAGAAGCCGTTAGCCGGCGGTTGCAGTGGGGCCGATTTTGACCGCAACAGCGGGCGACCAACTCCAGCCGTTTGCGTCCCACGTGCCAGATTCGTTCAAACACGTGCAGCTAATCGGAAATAGTCATAGTGAATTCGACGACTTCTTCAGAGGGCGCGACGTCCGAAAGCATTACCTGTCGGACGATACCTCGATTGGTTCAGTCGATTCTATTCGCCAGGAATCAGCTGAATAGACAAGGCCATCTTCACGTAGAATGTGCTGTGGAATTATAGGAATAATCCGAAGTATTCGGGTGCAACATTGGTGTTTTCTTTAAATGAAGAAAGAAATGAAGGTTTCGCTGGCAGTCGTCCGGTAATAGGCGACCAACTTTCGGGCTGCACTGTGGTCGTAGCCTTTGAGTGACCGTAACCTGGCCGCTCGCGAATCTCTCGCTCCTCCACCATTCCTGGCTCTGCGCCGCGCGGCTCCATTCGCGGCGCGCGACTCGCGCTCCTCCACGCGGTGCCAAGTCTTCCTGAGACGACTCGTCTCTCACATCCTTCCATCGGCGAAGGTGGCTGGGGGCATCAATTGCTGTCATTGCACTGCCTATCATCGGGAGGTCCTACCGTTCGTGTTCCCGCGAAGGCAGGATTTCCGACACTAGGTGAGCCCTAGTTCGGCAGTTGTGTGGACGAGAATTCTAGAGTTGGGCTGCCTTGACCGGTAGTTTTCAGTGGTTTCTTTGCTCAATGCCCGGACGAATGCCGGAGCAGTACTCCAACAAACGGGTCAGGTACCGCGCGGGATCTTTCCTCCCTCTCGCTTGTCCTATCCTGACGCCTTACTAACACACGTACATGCGCTACACTACCACATATGTCGTGAGACTAGTGCTACTTAAGAACGCTTCCCAGTTGGGGCGCTGGTGCGCTGATGGGAGATACTTGGATGGGGAAATTCCCGCAAACCGACATGTCGACCAGCGCCGGAGCTCGCCACCCAGCAGGGGTAGTTCACTGGCACATCCAGTGATAAAATCATGCACTACACTTACAGGAATAATAATCATAGCAGTTGACAAGTTCGAAAACAATTAATCAATTTATCAATCATCTTCCGCTCAAAAATTCCATTTAGGACCAACAGCAAATAAGCTAATTAAATCGAAATTGCAAAAAATATATTCACAGCTTTCTTAACTAATATTTCCGTGTACAACTTTTTCCTCTTTTGCTTATCAGGTTCCTTCCAGTTTATCCATACAAAATCAAAATATTTAGATTATCTAAAAAAAGTTTTAAAAATAAACCAGACTAAGTAATTTCAATTTGTAAAGGAATTGTCAAATCAGTTAGGATCAACATGTAAAATTGATAATTCTTAGGTTCAATGGGAAGAAATAATTTTTAAAGCCATTATTCGTATCTCTATCGTTTTCCACGTTTCCAAGAGTTTCCAATAGATTTTCGCCCTCACTTATGCTCTTGAATGCAGTAAGTTGTATAAATGTGTCCCTTGGCCTATGCTCTTTTTTGTTGTTATTGTTATTATTACTTATTGCTGTTCCTCCTTCTTTGTCTTTTCCCTGATATTGGGTCTGCATTCTCACATTTACTTGCACATTCTTTCTACCTGGATTCGGCGCGGAATACTCCGTGACCATTTCGTGAGTGGAGGGGAGTCGAGAAAGACCACTAATTAAATATTCTTCTGGACAAAGATAATGGTAAATAAATGCAATGCAATAAAAATAAATGCAAGGGTCAAGGTGCAAAGATGTAAAGTGGTATTTTTATGGGATTGACAGATATTACAGTCTTCCTAAAGGATCAAAGTTCATTTGCGTACACAAGTGAAAAAAATCTCTGTAGAGAGTTTTCAAAGAACCCAACATTGTCCCCTGATACGCAAACTGTTTTTTAAAGGACAACACTCGTTGGACACAAACGCTTTGAATATATCCTGAAGAACATTATAATAATGACCACTTTTCTTTCTATAATCATGGTAAGTAATTTTTAAAGAGAGAGTTCCAATTTACGAACACTTTTTTTGCAAGTTGTAATATTTACATATAATACAAGTACAAGAGATTTTTATGTAAAATTATTTTCATTGCTAATGTAAGTAGATTTGAAATTTTATACCGACATCAATTTTGTCATCTTAAACTCATTATATTTTATTTTTTTAAAAATAAAACACAGTTATGAATTATTAATTGTGACTGTTCTAATCAATTCGAATACGTAAAATGCTCATACATTTTATGAGCATTCACTTGCCAACAAAATTGGGTAACACGGACAAGGTCAACTTCCACATCTTTACCAGTGAAGTCAATTGGAGCAAGCAAACATTTTATACGTACGCAAGATCAAGGATGATTAAATTTAGTATCATCATTGACATCGAGTATTAAATCTCTAAGTCTTTTCCGTCTCAATCACTCCATCTCTTCGAGAAACGTTTTACATTTCTCTCTCTTGGATTGGATTGTATGATATTTTCTTTATCCTATTTTCTGGACATAAACGTTCCTGATGAATATATCTTGATTGAATAAATTACGTGTAAACATTTTGAGGTGATAATTGAGTGCATCTTTTCCAATTGAGATGACACAATTACACAAATTCTCTGCAAAACTACATCTAGCGTGTGCAGCAGTGTGACGGTCATTTGTATGATCTCATTCGTCCAATAACAAAATAAAGCCGGAGAATTAACTTGAAAAGACACACGGTACTTGCTCCTCTTTTCACTATTTTGTTCTCGCTCTCACCCGTTGGGCCATGGGATGGATAGGCGTTCCACCCCCAATGAGCTGAGTCCAGCTATACTGCGATTCGAGGACGTAAGGCCACGGACCTATCTGGAGAGTAGCGCCCTCAGCAATGAAAGGGAAAACCGCTTCTACTGTGGATCGCTTTTCACTCAAAAGAAGTGCGCCAACCATTCCGCGGCGCCTGGACGTTGACGAGCGCAGTGAGGGCAAGTGGCGAGCGGCGACGAGTGGTTTGAAGCCACCGCTGATGGGGAGATTGATTCGTTGGCGACGTCGTCGCGACGTTCAGCTTTCTCGCGGCCGCCCATTCAACGACCACCGCAGCCTCTCAAGAGGGGGCCGCCTCGCCTGAATGGGAGAAGCGCCGCTTTATTCCGTTCGTTATCTCAACTGCCGCCAACGGCTTCGCGTGCTAACGAAGTCTTCCCCACCCCACCCCACTCCCTCCGCCCCCGCGCCCGTCGTCGCCTCCCGCGCCGCCACCGCCGCCCGACCCCTCGCGGCCCAACCACTGCGCGTGATGCTTTGACGGCGGGCGCCACGGAGAAAACAAGCGGATGAATTGCTGGGTCGACTGCCTTCGACACACAATTTCAATCTCGCTCGATTGTTCAGGTTGTCCACGTGATCACACGCCTCAATAGAACCTTCTAGTTAACTCTTTGGGAGGATTTCGCAATTATCAAGAATCTGAATGCGAATCCTATAGTGTTCTCTAATTTCTCGAATCTTTCGTAACAACCATTTATAATACTATTAATAACAGTACATTTATGCAAAACGGTATAAGAAGAAATCTTCTAAGACGGAATAATTGAAAAAATGAGCTATCGACGTGTACGATAGGTTTTACTATTACGATCAATGTAAAATCTAACATTTTAATATGCATTATTATGTTGAACTAATTTGAGAAGTAGAAATATATAAAAACACGAGCAAACTTATAGTTTGGAATGGATGATAAATATACTTAACCCTAGAAAACAGTTTCGAAAGATATCTCAAACATCGAACGATTGGGACGAGAAAAATATGCAAAATCTCGACATTTTTGAACGTACAATTTTTTTTCATGAAATTACGATGTATTAATTCAATACAAAGATTTCATTTGTAAACATTTGGAAATAAATATTCGTTCATTTAGAAACCCGAAATTTAACTAACCCGTTTCTGCAACTAACCGCGATTAGATCGTACAAGTATGAAGTGTTTCAGCACAAGGATACTGAATGTTACGAATGGAGGGTATTGAAGTTCGAAATCATGGTTAGACTTGCAATAACGACATCTGAAACGTGAGTAAGCTTAAATTCGTGAATATTTTTAATATTTTGAATATTTGGCAAGATATTCACGCTGAGGGTTGCCATTGTATAATTTTTTCACCTGAAATGACTACAAAACATTACACTATGAATCATTTCAGGTAAAAAAAACAAACATTTCTCATAATATTCTCATGTTTCTTATAATATCAACAATAAATAATTGGTATGCCTTTTTGACTCCAGGAGCACAGATTCCCGTAGAGAGAGTTTTTTTGATTTGTAATTTGTTTAGGTTTTCCAAATTCCAAAGTTTCCAAAGTTTTCCAAATTCTTGTCAGCCTGTATGTCACCGAAATTTTGTGCGTTGCAATTCTGACTACTGGCTGTCAGTAAGGTTCTAACGGCGTAAGGTCGGATGAACACCCGCGATATGGGGTTGCCGTAATATGGGGCTGTTGCACACGAATGCCGGTAACTTTCGTTTTTCCTCTTTTGTATAAACTTTTTTTAAATTCTTTTATTTTTATTTTTTGTAATTTTTACAAAGAGTTATCTTCAATATTTCGACTTTCTTTAAGCACAAACTTCTATCCGTTTTCGAAGAGAAATCGTGAAGAAACTATTGGGTTGTGAATGGGCGTTTTTCATCTAAATGACGTAAGCAATATTTGCTCATCTGAGGAGAATATAATTTTTTTAAAACTGAAATAATTCACCTGTATATTATGTATTACATAAGTAATGCCATAATACAACGTCACGTTGTATTACACATTATTGACAATTTTGATTTTTTAAACTCGGTATGTTAACTAACGGAGAAAGTGAATGTCACACCCAAACGTAACAAAGGTCGCGCATCGAGTGCACCTGTTTGAAATATCCCGAGGTTTGAAATATCCGCGCCGTTCAAAGAAAGCCTAAAATACGGAAAATACGTCGAAAATACGGAAGAAAAAAATTCCCAAATGGTCTCACCCTACAACGATCTCAAACGAAAAATAAATAAACACAAGAAAATAATTACAACAATACAGGAAATCGTCCTGGGTTTCAATCCCGCCTCCGGCATGGTTGTATTTGTGTTCGTCCTTTCACCCCCTGTCATCACCTTATCATGTCATCTTCACAGTTAACATACTACAAAACGCAATAGTGTTCGCTAATGGTTAGATGTTAATGCGACATTAAATAACAAAAAAATATAGAAAATAGTACGTGAAAAATACTACCATTTTACATCTTACAAGACTACGAATTTTATTGAAGATTGATGCGTGATGATCATCAAATATTTTGAATTAAAATCTTATATTTTTAACTTGAAACAAACAAGGCTCTGAAGGATAGGCGTGTTCGCAAGCTGCGCTCGAACCAACGCAGGCGCAGAAGCAGACACGGGGCGTGGGCGTGGCGTGGGCGTGGGCGGGGGCAGGGGCGGGGGCGGGGCGCGGGCCAGAAGAGCAGCGGGGGTTGAGAGCGCGCTCGAGCGGCGCAAAGGTCGAAGGGCAGCGGGTCGTGGGCCCGGAGCGCGTCACAGGTGGTTAGACGAAGCGACCTTATTCCGCCTCCAAAGCCCAGAATGTGTCACCATTCTACCTAAACGATTCATGAAACTTTTGCAATGGAGCTAAATGTTTTGACACTTAAGAGGTTCAATGTTCTCAAGAGAAATACGAAAATGTAAGGTTGAAATTGATCAATGTAATTCTTTTTCACCAAACGCTTATTTTTGACGTTTTTACTAGGTTTAAATGCTGAAAAAATCCCCTAAATTCTCGACAAATAATTCGTCTCTAGAGGCAAATCAGCGCACTTTTAGAAACGTGGAGAGGCGATGAGAAATAAACTAGTGGTGGCTACAAGAATCACAGACTTTCTCGTAGTAAATTTCCTAGTTATTGCGTTGTGGGTTAGCTTTACGGTTCTTACACCATCCTCTTGGGCGGTTGTGACCTATCGCCACCATAAATACATTTTTCGAGCCATTTTTGAGAAAATTTTTGAAAATGTCCCTGGGATTTTATGAAAAGTACACCCAATTTTTAAGAAATTTGTTCAAAATCTGCAGCGCTTAGAGTGGAGCCAGATCGACCGAGAGTATTCATTTTGGAAAAAATCCTAACCTAACGGTTGGGTGCTAGTAGTGTTCACAGAGGACGTTAAAAAAACACCGTGTATTTCTGTGGAAATCTCAAATCGATATTCCGCAGCATTACATAACTTTCTCTACACACGTGTATTACTCCGTATATACCTACGTATACGGGAAAGTAAAATCTGTCAAAGTCAAGAAATTTAAGCGAGCCATTTTCGAGTAATCGAGTTGTCACTGCGTAACATAATTGATCATCTTGAAGACAAATTCATGTAAGTAAAACTCTTTGTTTCCCCAAATCTATTTTCCGTATCATTATTTTATTTTCTTTGGCCTGAACTCTAAAATAAAATTCATTCAATCTCTGTATTCGACAATGATTAAAATTCACAAATATAAAACTTTTTACTGCTTAAGTTTACATTAACGAGCTACGGTACAACAATTCATGTATTTTAACTTCATTTGTTGATAACAAAAATTGTAATAGTCACACAACCGGAGGAAGTAACGTCGATTTCGCCGCTCTTGATGGAGTATACCTTAACAAATGCTTTGTTTACAAGTAAGCTTCCAACATGTTTAGTCACTCACTGACACTCTGACCCCAAAGCGATGAGGGACGTTGCAGAACGAGAATCGGGGTTCCATTACCTTCTAATTTAACCACTCATGCCTCGCACCACGACCAGCCTCGCTCCTCGCTCTAACCCGCCCCTTATCGCGACCCACCCACGATCCGCCAAGCGTCCATCTCCGCCTCTCGAGCAACCCCGTCACGACCTTCCCAATCCAAAACCTCCCTATGCCGCGTTCACCGTGTCACGTGTCACAGCGTCCCGTCCCGTCCCGTCCCAAACCCGTCCCGTCCCGTCCGCGTCCCGTCCGTCCCGTCCCGTCCGTCCCGTCCCGATCCGTCCGCCCCGTCCCGTCCCGTACCCATCCGCGTCCCATCCCGTCCCGTCCCCGTTCCGCCCTGCCCCGTCCCGTCCCGTCCCGTCCCGTTCCGCCCTGCCTGTCCCCGTTCCCGTCCCCGTCCCGTCCCGCCCCCGTCCCGTCCCGTCCCGTCCCGTCCCGTCCCGTCCCGTCCCGCCACGGGCACTGCAATGCGTCGTCCCGCCCCCTGACCTGCGCTCAGTCATGCGTCCGGCCCCGTTCCGTCCCATCCCATATCACACCGCACTCCTCTGCGCCCATCACGCCCCACGCCCTGCGCTCCGCCTCGCGCCCCGCATTGAGCCGCCCCGCGCTCCGTTTTGCGTCGACGCTTCCTCGCGATTCCGCGCAATCAGCCGATTTCCGGCGCCTTCGCAGCCAATTGCGCTGATGGGGCGCCGCCTCCGCCGCGTGATTTAGCGCAGTCGCGTGGCGACGCGCCGTCCCTTCGCCCGAAATGGGTCACTGACCCATTGAACTTTGGGAAGACACTCGCGGTCTTGCCAATTATTCTGTTATGGCCGATGGTGTATTAACCTGAACAAAGGTTTGCATGATGTGTATCCATAAAACCTGTTAAATTACTGAGCCCTCTGATAAAGGGCTCTCTAACGAATTAAACTATAACGTGTGCCGAAGTAAATTCCAATGTACTGAAGATTGGTCATTTTCGTACGACCCAATGAGATCAAATAAAAACCATGCTCCGCAAAAGCTCGCTAGTTGTCGTCTACTCTGAAGTTAAGCCACCTTGTCTTGCATGTTGCTAAGGGCCTGAAAGGCGAATGAATTCGCTCAAAGGAAGACCGAACGACCTGACCTGGTGCGCAGATATCACATAATGCAACTATATGACTTTCATAATTTTATAGTGAAATAGCTTTAAGGCAGTGGATGCTATAGTCAAAACACTGTGAACAGAAGTAAAACCTATCATATGCCAATATTCAATATTTATTGGATTATCCGGGATGTTGTAATTCTGTAATGCTGAAATGACATTCTAATTACGAGGAAATTACTGTGTTATATTACGATTCAATTTTCTGTGGAGTAAAATAAACAAAAAAAACTTAATTTCCTGCCAAATATAAGCATAAACGGAGAGGAGATGTCGGCCAGAACACGTTCGTACAAGGTATCTGTGTCATCCTTGGCGGTAATGCTGCTGATTTAAGTGACAAGTCATATTTTGCGACTTATAGTTTGTCTAGATACTTTACTGCCGGAGCTAATGCCGTAAAAGGCCGCCGTGACACAGCGAGTGGTGGCTGGAACACATACACCGCCTCTCGGCCTCACTACCCCCCCCCCCTTCCCGGTCCGCCAGCGTGTAGAGATTGTGTTATAAGAAGGGACTGCTTTGACAGCTACTGCTTGGCTAACGCCGACAACAAAACTGCGGGCTATGTCCATACACGCAATTCGTCAACGCGTACGTTCCGTTAGTTCATTACTAAAAGTTTTTCATCATCATCTTTGCAAAGCCTTCTCTCCAAGTGACATTCATTTGTTCCCCCACCTGTCAAACTGGTCCCTTTCTAGAGTAGTAATTCGTTTATGACACCGGTCGTAAATATTGGCAGACCTGGGAAAGCGAGAGAGCTAAGGGCGCGCCGCCTCGGCTCGAAGGGTTGTGGGCTGGAATCCTGTTATCGTCTGGTGTTATAGGCGATCTCTGCAACCCATTTCCTCCCTCCTTGCCGGTGTCGCTGGGGCTTGGGTAATTTCGCTTGAATTCGTGAATTCGCGAGGAAATATTAATGACGTGGTTTAAAATCCCCCATGAGACATGGATTCGGTAGACTGAGGCTCTCCCACACATGATGAATTTCCTTTCAAATAACCTTCCTTTCAATTCCCAACACTGATCATCTTCTCATAGTCGTCTATATGCGACCGAGAAGGGCCTGCGGCATTACAATAACCATGGGAACAGGATGATAGTGAAATGGGCTGGGCATGAGGCCATCTTTGGCAACAGAAGAGGAAATGGGACCCATCCAAGAAACTTTATTTTACGGGGCGAGACTCAGACCATAAGGTCTGCTTATCCGCCTGACCAGGCAAATTTTGCTAGTCCTTTCGCCATCTCGCATAGAGAGGTGGCATCACTCGGGAAAAAACAGGCGAATTTAGCTCCGAGGTTTATTTTAGCTCGAGGATCTGTTACATGCAGTAAATCTGAGGGAAGGCCTTCAGAGGATTTCTTCGCCCGTAAAAATCCATTGCTTCGATGGGGGTATGAACTCGCTAATTTAACAGTTCGATAAGCTAAGAACAACACCACAGAAGCCTCCGGCACGTGGCACCCAACCATCACAAAAGGAAATATTCGAAGGACGATGGGGCGGAATGTCCTCGGACCTCGTGGTGAAAGGAAGGTTTACGGTATGCCGGAATGTGTGGGTCGACTAAAAAATGGAAGAAAAAAAAATAATAAAATAAATAAATACACAAGTTGGTACGTATCTGAAATGCAGAGGATGGCGTGCATAGAAATTATTTAATCATCGCCTTTTCTTCTTCTTCTTCATCATTTTCTTCTTAATCATCATTATTTCTTCTTATAGCCTCTAGCCTACACATATTTTGTATGTTTTTAATTTATTAATTACAAGTGATTTTTCAACCAACTGCCAATAAAACTGAAGTTGGTTTGTAGCCCCTCTGCTCTAAAAAACAATTCCAAAACGTTTGCTATTCAGCCGAAACATTCAAGGCCATCTCAATAAGCGAAACGTTTGGTGGAATTAAGCAGACTTTTTTCTTCAAGCCGTCAAATTTGTCTACGGTAGCCATCCACTTCACATCACCTTGTAAGCGGAAGTCCGCGTGTGCGGGCCGTCGGTGGCTTGTCACGTGATTGTGCCGCTCTACGCGCCGACACGCACGCGCACGCGTGCTGGAACGCCGAGTCGTTGGCGGTTGGTAACGTTGCCGGTCGTCACAGTAACCGTTGACGCGAACAACGCACGCATCGCACGCGTTCTTGTCCGTTGCCAAGGGCGCGGAAGCGGCTCTTCACACCAGGAGAGGTAGCTCAGGTGATCAGCTGATGTCACTGCAGTACCTCCGGTCGAGAGGTTCCAGATTCGAGTTCCTACGGTCGCAGGATATTCGATAGCAAGGTCGACTCCTGTCGTTGTTTGGAGGAGAATTGTAACGGCCGGCTTGTCTGATCTGTTGTTTTCCTTCGTTTCTCCGATCTACATCAGGCTAATACCAGAGCAGTACCCTAACCAACGGGCCACGGAGCGCGCCTGATCTTTTCTACATCTTCCTTGTCATATCCTCGCCCCTTACATACATGCATATATACAAAAACACACACACTCACGTGCAACTCACTACCACACATGTCGGCAGACCGATTGGGAACTTCGAGCTTGTCCCGGCTGGGGCGGGGCCCCACTAGAGAGAGACACCCGGTAGCGAAAACCCCACAAACCGACGGTAGGTTGGCGCCGGATATCATCATTCCGCGGGAGAAGATCACTACCACATCCCCAGGAAAATATATGCACTAAATTTACGGGACTAATGACCTGAGCAGTTGATACGCCCGGAATCTCTAACCAATCAGTTCATCAAGGGCGCGGATGGCGATGGCAAGGGTTCGTGCCCCCGTTGCCCCTCGTTCCCTCCAAGAAGTTCCGTTCTCTCTCCAAAGGATCGCATTATAATGCTTTTTGAACCACTTTCAAGGTGGCAGTTTTAATGATTTTTTTCAGAAAACGTATTGACAGTATTTTTTAAACATTTACTGCTATAAACAATAGTTTACATACAACGAAGCAAATCTATAATATTTTCATTCACAATAACTATTGTATCCCAAATATATGTCAAAATATTTAATTAAAAAAATAGGCTTCATAAAAAGGCTTGATTGAACTTTATAATTTCTAAATTAAATTTGTTCATAGACTGTTCATAAATTTTAAAAAAATTATCGTATTCATAAAAATAAAAAAAAATTGTTAAAAAAATAATTGGTCAGTCGCCAGTCAGCCACCGTTCCTGACACTTCGCCCGAGACCTCGCCACTGAGGATGCCCACCGCAGTCGTGGGCGAAATGTTTGGCAGTTCAAAGCCAATTGGACCACGGCCCATCAGCCCGGAAGACATGAATAATATTGACTCCGGCCGTGAAAGCCTTCAATGCTTTAAACAAATAATTTGTTCACTTAAATTAATTCAACTATTAGAATACTGTAACTGTTCATTTCGCAACATTCAGTATTTTTCAGAATTATTGCTAGAGTTGGTGAAAGAGATAAAAATAAATTTATCCAAAAATGTGTTTTTTTCAATAAGCTTTGAAGTTACACAAAATGAACAAAAATGTCAAAGAAACACAACTAACTTACCCACCACAACATGCGAAAATACGATACAATAATCGAAATACACCAATGACTGCAATCAAGCTCTGAAATGAAATACAAGCACACGATACAATGACGTTTGCAGCAGTCTGTAAGAAGCCACAGACACCGAAACGGTAAATTATGTCATCTGTAGGAAAGAGTATTTAAGAGTTAGGTTTCCAAAATTCAATATCGCATCCGAAAACGACACGTTGACGCCAGTATTTTAAAGTGAGCAATCAGCGGTGCATCGGGTGGGACATACACGCCCTGCTTGGTTTCGCTGGCAATTAAACAAAATACAAGAATCATCATGCGTCCAATATCCAAATGTATTTTCTTAAATTCGAAAAATGCACTTCGCAGAAGTGACACTGTATCATATACGTTTCGTTTTGTTCCACATTTCACTGTCTCCATTCCAAAACATTCGTCCTGATACCCATTTTTTTCTATCTCCGGGCTTATAAAAGTCACACAAGGTCTCTTCAAGGCAATTCGCTATTCACATAAGAGCATATCTACAAATATCACACTAAAGAGAAGTTCAGTTAAAAACAGTATCACGTTAAGCTGTAATGTAAATGCAAACAATTCTGCAGGGAAAATGTCAGGGAAATAATTAATTTACAAATATATGAATAGCATGTGTTATAGCAAAGCAAATATATCAGTTAATCAAATCGGTTTTTTGCGAACGAGGAAATATGGAAGCTAATAAAAGGATTTACGTGTCATCAAGTCGATATGAGGATAAAATTCACGGAAATAACGTGTGGAGATGTACAATGTTACCTGATCGATCATTTCCATAATTGTAACTCCGGAATACATCCTTCAAATAAAAACAAACAGGCAAATAAAAAGTACTGAAAAGCAAACTAACAAGTACAAACAAATTCAAAGTTTGAGATCCCGTGTCCTATTGTAAGATAGTACGATTTAAACGTTCATCGATTAGCAAGCACTGTTTGTACTGTGAACAATCTAAATAAATTTTTAGTAAATGTATTATTAGGCTTAACAATACATTTACTAAAAATCATTTGTCCTGTCATTATTATCGATTAAGATTCGTAGCTCCTGAGCTTATTTTAAACGTTCCAGTCTCTGAGCTATCGCTAAGTTATTGCATTTTCTTCGTTTCTTTTCACCCGTTTGATTATTTTTCTTGTTCCTACTAAATTCGACAATACATTACCTTTAAAACTGGCGCATTTCTTTTTCCTTGTCACTAAAACGCACAGACGTTCGAAGAAGCTTTCTGCTACCCATGGGGAACAACAATTATCACTAATACATACAAAAACGATTTCCCTTGACTAATTTTTGTATGTCATTGTTAATTTTTCAATTTACGGACAGAGTAAAGAGTTTGTAGGTAATTTGAGAATTGAAGTCAAACTCTTTTCCTAGTGTAAAAAAATTGCCGTTTTCTGGCGCACGATAATAAAAATTCTATGAGGACGTATTATTAAAATAATTATTTAAATATACAGTTATATCCAATATGATATTTCGCTTCTGTTTATATGTATGTTTCGTTCGTATCTCTTTCTTGAGTGTTAAACGCAATTTCATGTGCTAATCTTGCTTACTTTCGTACAATCATTTTCGTATGTTCAGGTACGGTGGACCTGAGAGCAACAATGCTAGAGCATCGGCGACGCAATAACAAACCATTCACTGCGAGCGGAGAGAAGCAGGGCGTTGAAGGGCTCCGTGATATTAGTCGACATCTCAAAGACCTAGAGGAAATCGTCAGGCCTAAAATAACTCGAACATAACATCGCTTTCGCACACGGGCATGATCTGTCGTCACATGACATAATCCCTGGACTAAGATGATAGGAATGAACGAAGATCATAGAGTGAGTAAACGTGACAAGTTGCGAATTAGGAGCAGTAAACTCGTTGGTATTTCACATAGGGATTACATTCATAGATTTATTAAATTAAACAAACATATAGTGTTATTTGACGTTTACACAGAAAATTTTCAATTTAATAGTAATTTTCAATTCAATTCAATTCAATTTTAATTTAATTTTCAATTCAATAGTAATTAGATATGTTTTACAAAAGTTTGAGAAAAATGAACATTAGATGATTCCGATAAAAGGATGAGTGCTCCCGGCCTCGTCAAATCGTAGTGGAATCCATGGCTGATTTCAAATATCCACAGTAAAGTACAGAAGCACAGACCCTCGCGGACGTCCGAGTTTGTGGTCTGAGGCAACTGGGCTACCCGCCGCATTATTTTGTGCACCACTGTGGTTTCATTTAACCAACAACCAACCACAACCAACCCAACCGCCAACGGCTGTGCTTGTGAAAGCGACGCTACGCTCTTCCTTCTTCCTTGGCAGTGCTTCGCGTCAGGGACGCGCGCGCGCGCGCGCGCGCGCGCGTGTGTGTGTGTGTGTGTGTGTGTGTGTGTGTGAGTGAGTGAGCGAGCGAGTGGGGGAGGCGGCGCTTCCGCGGTGAGCGCGTATTTCGGGCAGCCGTCCGTCACCCGTCGTCGCCGCCCGTCGCATCGCCCTCCCACTGTCCGTCTGCCTCGGGCCCCGCACGACCACGGGGGGGGGGGTGCCCGCCCGCCCGCCACGCCCCCCCACCGCCCCGCGTAACTCGCCCGCCCCGCCCGAAGGGCAACGCCTCGGTAAAATACACGCATGTTCTCATCGCGTCGGCGGCGCGGAGACGACGGAGCGCAATGGGGTGGGGAATTAAAGAAGACGTACTAAAAATATTTTAAAAAATTTCGAATTCCTTGCCTTTTGGAAAGGGTTGAATTCATACAATTATATTGCAGAATAATTTTTCAGTTTTAGTTAATTTTCCGTCAATTTTGGGATTGGCGCGCAGTACTTAAATATTTTTATAAAACAGTACATGCTATAAAATTCAAAAAAAAAAAATATCAATTAGTACTTCCTTCATTTTTAGTGG
>BOPP01000008.1:9039585-9089076 GCA_017312745.1 Gryllus bimaculatus
AAATGTCTACGGGAAGTGTGTCACCACTCATACGAGTACAATCCTTTTTTTTTTTTACATTCCATAGCGTAATTTTGTACAGTTAGGAGCGTAATATCTTATTCTCGCATAGATGTAACATTTTTCTAAGTGGCTAAGGCGATGTTTAACTAATTATTCGTAACTAATTTATTTTAAACACAGAAGGAGAATTAAGGATGGCAAGGATTTAAGACAGAACAGGAATCTTACACAATTTGCAAAGAAGAAAAACAATGCTTTTCTCTTTAGTGAACATATCTGTTAGCAATTGGGCTGTTCTCAAATGTGACAGGAGACGAAACGGTGTTCTCTGGAGTTATGTGCAATTCACGTCTGTTGCTTTTAAGGTATACAATGTACAAATTATAAATATCTACAACGCTATCTAATACTCTTACCTCCAGTAGGACACTCCCTGGTCTCCTCAACGCTCGTCTCGATGGACAGAGTAATTTTCGAGGACCAACACTTGCTCATGAGTTATACTTTCATCTTTAGTTTCATGATGAAATGTTCGCACCTGCCATCAACACATTTCCCCTCCATGGAATGAACAAAGGAAGTGGCGCTAATACCTAGTACTTCTGTACGCTTTTTATTGAAACCATAAGTTTATGCTTTTCCCTTTCACATTTGCAGACAAATGGAAGTATTCAATAATTTTTTACAACATAAGAATACTTAGCATGTCCCTAGGGGTTTGTGAAGCGCATTATCTGCACAAAGGCGATATCCACGGAAGTGCTAACCTGTTGCACGCGTGGTCGTTTATTCCGCTTCGAAACAATTTCCTTCGTCCATGGCATAGACCTCCGCTATTTCTCTTTTTCCTTGTGGCGAGTCCTCTCCGCGGGGCGAGCTTTGTGGCGTAAGGCCGAAGAGCCGGAGCAGGTCGGGGCTACGATTGCTGCGTCGCGCCGGAGCTGGCGGCGCCACGCCGGATTTGCATCAGCGCAAACAGCAGAACGCTTCCCGGAAGGCAGGCAGGAGTGTGGCGGGAAGGGGTAATAAGGGGTGGGGAAGGGAAGAGGAGTGGAGAGAGGCGGGAAAACATGGGAGGGTGGAGGCCAGGCGGGGAGGGGCAGGTCTGGGACAGGGGCGGGCAGCAGGGGAAGGGCGGCAGAGGACAGGTGCGGGCTGAGGTGGTCGGGTTTGGTCAGGGCGGGGTGGGGCAGAGACCGCGGCGGGGCAGGCGGCGGGGCGGCGGGGCGGGGAGGGGTGGGGAAGAGGCGGTGATGTGAGGGGTACGGTGGGGTGGGCTGGGCTGGCAGAGTGGGCGAGACAGGTGTGCCTGGGGGAGGGTAGCGCCGCATGGCGCTCTTCCTGGAAGTCGACGCTGGCCGCCGCAGACTCCGTAGCGCTGTGGTCGGCAGGTGAAAGTTATCCAATACACTACCGCAAACATTCCCCCTGGAGATTTCACCCTCGGCAGAAGGCTTCGACGAATATCGGGAACGTGGAGTACCAGGAGACGCAGTGGTTGATCGTTCGGACACTACTCGTATCAAATCTCTTGGAACGTGGCTCTTTTGGACGGCAGGCGCACAGTGCATACGGACCCCGCACAGGCTCACAATCAGCGTGGTTCTCAAAACTAACAGTATTAAAATTCAGGTTCGAGGTATACTATAAGAAACCGCACAGATAAATTGTGTGATTGAGAGTCCAAGAGGTCCTAGGTTCAAGCCCACTGTTATAAAGTGGATGTTTTAGCCTGGGATGAGGCGGTGATTCCTTCCCCCTTGGATGGTGAGGCGGCGAAGAAGTGGTGATATCCTGTGTCGATTTAACGTCATCTTACTGGTAATATCCCCCTCCATGCATATCCACGCAGGGGAAATCGCCCCAAACTAGACAAGCTCTTGGTTCCCGTCCGGTCTCTCAAAGTGTGTGGTCGTCCATGTACGTATATGTATAGATGTGGGTAACGGAAGAGAGTAGGTCAAGGAAGTAATAAGAAAGATCGCGCGCGTTCGTGATGCATTTGTTAGGGTTATGCTCCGCCATTCACCTGATCGTAGAAACCACGGATCGGTTCACCCGGTTGTTAGTATTCTCCTCTAGACTGCGGTTGAATTAGATCAAGATATATAGCTCTTGGTAAAAATTCGTCACAATCAGGTCCCGAACCCTAAGCCCACCCCTGTCAGAATCGCTGCAGAGGCAGCGACAATGCTGGCTCTGAGCTAAGCGCAGCCGGTCCCTGCCTGGATGTCAATACTAGAGGCTGGCGCTCTGATCTGATCATTTTATCACTTTCTGATGGAAAGTGCGGCAGTTCTCTTATAAATGGACACGGACCGCCGCTATCCTATCTTCGCATTCTTAGAGTTGCGATATTTCCCGTTCCTCGTAGTTTCGAAAGACTGCCGTAGTACTGCTAGAATGCGGATGCAACGCAAAGACACGAAATAGACTAAGCTAATTAAATAGAAAGGACACACAAATGTCGCGTCTGGAGGACTGCCTTCAATTTTTATTTCAAGTTTTAAGCATACGAAAACATTAAGAAGACCACTTTAGAAAGAAGATACTATGTCGCCTGTGTAACGGGAAATTTCACATTCGATTTTAAGGAGAAAATATTAAAAATAATTACGTCTCTTTCACCTAGCGCGTCACGCACATCCACCGTACGCCAGCTCGTTCCAAGCGCCAGGGGCACCGAGGGCTGTGGGTTGCTGACTGCGTGAGGGGTGAGGCGAGGTGGTAAGATCGGAGAGGTGACGTCCTGTTGTGTGGCGAGAGAGGGATCGCCTATGCCATGGCTGCGGGCGCCGAATAGCACGGAGGTCCTTTCCCCGCCCCTTCTCCCCTCCCCTGCCGGAGTGTCTTCTTGTGTCGTCGCCGCGGGCGCTCGCCTCCGCCCACGAAGCGACGCTCCATATTTCTCATAGAGCAAATGCGATTCTGCCCCCGGAGGGCGTTCGAGAAAATGCATTGCGGTGCCTCAACTAGACCTCCACCAGCCCTCTAAATATTAATGGATTACTATACTTTTCCTCCAATAATTTGGTCATAATAATCTCTTTCCACAAATGTACTCGTATTCAACCATTCATCAATAATTCACTTCTCTATTCAATAATAATAATAATAATAATAATAATAATAATAATAATAATAATAATAATAATAATAAACGTATTTATTGCATTCACTCAGTAAGATACCGTTCCTCAAAAAGTTAGAAAATATCTGAGTAGCATACTAAACTCCTACCGAACTGAACCGTTATCAGTGGGAGAGATGCAGGCTTCTGTAATATTACTCTTACTTCCATAATTTTGTGCGCTTCCAAATTGTTGACGGTTGGTAGATTATTACGCTGTTAAGGCTTCCCAGATATAATAAAATGGATAAGATGTACATTCTATAGGTCAACACCGCGATGTATGTTAATGTCTTAATAAATAAAGAATGAAATGTTTCATTATTAATGAAGTCCTCCGTAAGCGGTGTTACCGAAAACTGAGGCGGGGCCAGACAAACGCCTCCAATTAGAGAGCGAGACGTGGCGGCAGCGCGGTGAAACCGGTCGGTTGGGGGGGGGGGGCGGAGGAAGCCCAGGAGAAGAACAGAGCCCCTGAGCGGAGGACGAAAATTACGCAGCGGGAAGTTCAAACGTCTCCCGAGGCTTGTGGCTGCAGGCGGCGCGCCGCGGCGGCGACGACAACGACTTAATGAGAAACCCGGCGGCCCAGAGTGGGGGCTTCCACATTTGTTCAAGCGGACGTCGTCTCTTTCCTCAGTACTTCGTTTTGTACTAGCTCTTTTGACTGCGGTTTAAATTGGTTGCATTTCCAGAATAAATAAATGCAAAGTTTGGTTGTGTTGGGCAATTTTGACGCATTGCAGTTAGTTATGAGTGAACTCCGTAGGCAGTGTGGGAACAAATTTTAATCTGAAGAAATTATGGCTATTTTATCACTTTCCCTTGAACTAAGAAACGCACTAATTTTTTTTATTCGGTACATTTTATTTTATACGGTCGAATCCACGCAGTGCTTCGTTAAGTGACATGTTTATATGTTTCTCCACACGAGATATTACTCGGCAATCATTTGTTGTCTTGATCAATCTTGCAGCCTTACGTAGGATGGATGTGTGGTTCTCTCATTTCGGCTTCTAACTACCTGCCTCTATTCTCAGACTGATCGTTTTTTTCCTATTGGGTTATTCGAGGGTACGCCTTATTAATTATGTTTCGGTGAACATTGATGTTTAAGGGCGCTTGAACAGTTATGACCGCGGCGTCCATTTACATGAACATTAACGCATCAAATTCTCTAACGCTAATCTTCAAATGGCTGAAAATATAACAGAATGAGTTCGCTCGTGTTTCAACTGAACATCATATCAGAATATCCATTTACTTTTTCCCGAGCATATACCTTGAGGCTGCAAAGGCAGAATGTCTGTCTCGTGCTTTAGGCATCAAAGTCTATCCTATGTTCGTCACACACATCTGTTACGTATCTTAGGAAGACAAGTTCCCGATGGTAACACCAGATATGAAAATAAACACCTTTACCTGATCCCTGCCAACAAATAAATTAGCATAAGTTGCTACCTCTTATCAGCAAGTGTCCTGCGCACTAGGCCATCGTCTCTTCCCCTCCAACTCTTCAGTTTTCCGTCCGTGACACCTCCGCCTCCTGACTCTGTCTCTCTCTCTCTGGCATCTCCCTCTCTCCCCGCCATCATCCGCCTCTGCCACACCACCTCCTTCGCCTCTCTCACCACCACTTTCCCTTACCTCCCCGCCGTCATCCTCCATCCACCATTTCCCCCTCCACCCTGTCCACCAGCCGTCTCCGCCACCTTTGCCTCCCGTCTCCATCTCTGCCACTGCCTGTGTCATCTGCCATCTCCTAGCCCGCCCACTCCGCCATCTCCACCGCCTCCACGCCTGCCACCACTTCCTCCGCCTCCTCCTTCTCCTCAGTTCCATTGGCTCCGTCTCCGCCGCCTCTGCCAGCCGCCGGCGCAAGAGGTCGCTGCCCGGCAAACGGAGCGGGTTGGTCGGGCGACGGCGCGTCGCGACGCCTGGGAGCCGCCGCGCCGCGGAGCCCCTCCCGCCTGATTCCCAGTCGTCTGTATGCGGCGGCGCCGTGGACCCTGTTTATCGGCCAGCGGGCGTCGCGACGGAACCAGCCGCGCCCAACTGTACACAGGCCTGCGAGGCCGAGCGGTCGCGACAGACGCCCGCGAAAACATCCCCGGTCTCTTCACTTTACTCAATTACTTCGGGCTTTGCATTTAAATTCGACGAAACGAAGAGTACGGTGATAACAAATAAAAAAAAGCAGCCGCTATATTTGCGTTTCGGAGATGCTGGGCATTCGGAAAATCTAACACCACACTGACGTCGAGCATTCAACGAGAGTAAAATTTTACGAATACGATATATATCTTTCACCCCACCTACGTATCTGGTTACAATTGCAATTACAAAGAGGATTATTATCGAAGTAAATAACCACAGTTATAACCACATCCCCTAAGAAATGACCTTAAATAGATGATTTTGAGAACTTTTGTTCAAAGACTGTTACATCACGAGAGACTCCTTAGAAGAAATTATCGAAGAAACCAAAATCTTTAAGTGAATTTATATTTCCAACGTTGCTCTCATGGAAAAACCTGGTGATTGCGACACCGTGAACGATCTTGGTAGTGCCAAGTAGAATAACGATTCCCCATCTGGCCGACTCAGCAAAGCAACGAAGTGCCCCGAGAGAAAAGAAGGGCGAATGCGGCGAAGGGTTTCCGGAGCGCACGGCGCTGATCTGGCGGTGCCATTCGCCGATCACAAGCGGCTCGCGGAGGCAATTTTCCGCTTCGCGCCGCGGGGAATCCCCGCGCGATTAGCCTCGGGCAAAGCGGCGGCGGCGGCGGCGCCCGCCCTGCAAATCCCATTGCACGCGGGAAAAGAGTTAAATGGAGGCGCTTAAGCCAATTAATAAGGAGCCGCGCGGCCCCAGGCCACATTGCCAGGTCTTCGCCCCCCCTCCCACCGCCCGTTCGCGCAGGCGCCCAAACCCTCCATCACTCGCCGCAGCAAGAGCACAGCTGTGCCGTAGACTATAATTTTACGTCTACGCATACTTTCTACACGTAGTCTACATGAAGTCTACATGTCACTTTTTAGGTGTATACTACGTAGACAACGTAATCTGTGTAGACTATTTATTTTTCCACATCATATAACCCGTCAAATAATCATATAACCTGATGAAGAAATGACAATCTCCGAAACCACCTCATGAAATCAGTTGGGGGACTTGTTTCAACTAGCACATCAGACCAACTGTACCTAACTCTTTCCCTCCAAGAGCAGTACGTATCACCAACCTGGTATGCAGAAGAATTGTGCAAATCCCTGATCATGTCGCCAACTTCTTCGCCCGAAACAAGAGGGACGGACCTAACAATTCTAATAATGACTGTTACCAGGCATATAAATATTTTTGAAGTAAAGTAATGTTATCTCGAAATTTATACTAGTGATGCTACAGAATGGCTCAAACTTTCCCATATTAGTTTCCTATTTCCTTTGGTCACTGCTAGTTATACGAACTTGCAACATCTTGCCGGCTGCAATCTATTGTCACCCAAAGTACACTTTTTTGAAATTTTCTTAATTTTTCTGTTTCCTAATAATAGAACGGAAATATTATTTTAAGAATATTAAAGAACAGTAAAACACATCCTAAATGGCAATTTTCTTAGAAACATTTTACGCCGTTTTTAAGAAAATGCCGCTTAAGCGTTACAGTACATTCGAAATTTAAAGCATTTTTTCACAGAGAAGTTTTGAGCTTTAGATAAACTTCATTTGAAACCCTTTTATTACTCACAAATACAATAGTGTTTACAAATTTCTGTAAATATGCATATCAAAGACGTGACATATCTATCAAAAAAGTTACATCTGTGTCATTTTTGAAAAAATGTTGAGCCATTTTTAGGAAAATTTTGAAAATGTCCCAGGGCTTCATGTAAAGTACCCCCAAAAACCAATGAATGATTTTTAAAATCGCAAAGCTTCGGCTCAAGACCAAATGGACAGGGCTTTCTTCAATTTGGGAAAAAACCTTCCCGTGAAATAGGCGCTAGTGTTGTTCACATACACCAGACAGACGAATGTTTTGGAAAAAAATTATTCGGTATCATGGGACCCCAAAACGTGTATTTCCGTTGAAATCTCGAAATCGATTTTCAGCAGCATTACGTATCTTTCCCTATATTAACGTATATTTCTGCGTATTTACGTACGTATACGGGAAATTAAAAATGTTCATTTATAGTGGTAGAACGTCTATGGATGTGATTCAATCAATATGAGGTATTGCTTTGGATAAATTAAGTATAATAAATATACCCCATTTATTGATACTTAATTATTAAATAACTGTTGGCTTTGGGGGCGGCGTTTGGCCCTCGTAAGTACGCCCCTTCCCCACAAAAATGATTTTCGTTGTCTACATAGATTACCTTTGCCTACGCAGTGTACGTTGTCTACGCGTTGATTACATGTAGACGTAAGCGATGGCACTTTACGCGTAGACGCACATAACTGAGCAGGAGTCATTGAAGGTTGTGAGGTCCAGTACCGCGTTTGGCATTATTCAAAAAATGTAGATGTGGTTTCTCCACAAAGTGCATCTTTTTTAATTTACGAACGATAAAAAGGCATTCCCCCACGCAAAATGGCGTGGGGGAATGCTTAGTATAGTAACGTATAGTCGAATATTCAAAATTGCATTCTAAACCCACGTAAGATCAACTTACTTCTTCTCGGAACCTGATACTATGAATCATATTTGCAAAGCCCAGAATTTTGTGGTTTCCAAATAAAGGATGAATGCTCAAAAAGTACGAAAATGTTTCCCTTAGGAACTTTAATATGCCTGTTTCATCCCAAATAATAGTTCTAGAATGGCGAGGATGTGCTGTATTAAGATCCTGTTAAAACGTAACGCTTTCATTTTGAATTATTTTCACAAATTACACAGAATACATATTATTATTATTATTATTATTATTATTATTATTATTATTATTATTATTATTATTATTATTATCATTATTAACACTGTTCCTTGATGTCGCAACCTTCGATGGATTAAAATAACAGTGTAACATTAACTTCTTTCATTCCTTCTTATTCACCAACTTCACCCTCTATTTTCTCTCTTTGTGGACGCGCAGACTACGTAATTCGACGTGATGTCAACGTTGTCACCCCACCTCCTGCCAGCGCCTCCTACGCGTCGCGCCCTCCGCCTCCCGCCTGCCTCCTCTCCGCCCACGCTTCGTCAATATCGCTACACCCGCTGTCGCCACGGAAGCGCCATTTGCGGTGGCAATTTGTCACTCCCTCCAAACAACAAAGGTTCTGGGGAAATTGGAAAAGTTCTCGGTAATTAGCAGACACTTACAAATTCTTCATAGTAACTTTCTAATTTGATAATCTAAATAATTAAATTACAGAATTGTAATCCTGGTAGCTACTTATTAAAGAGCGTATTTACGAGTGCTAAAACGTTCTACGGAAACCGGTCTTCCGATGTTAACCGACAGTTTCGATAAGAGTATAGACTTTTTATTAGGAACCATGAGTGAGAAGGATGAGGAGGTTGGAGCACCAGTGGCTTTATGTAAGAATACGAAATGGATGCAACTTAAGACCCAAGGCAAACAGGCCTAAGCTTAATACACACTTATGATGTTTATCATCAGCATCCCTAATAATAGCAAACACTTCATTATCTCTTTAAGAAGATCAAAGAAGTATTAACTCACCCCCATTAATTGCTTCCGTGAGAAACTTCGCTCGCGTGCTAAAGCTTCCATTAACTAAGACAATCTTTAATTTTTTTAATCAAAATTTTTTAAACGGACTCCTGTTATTGCAAAAATGCTTTTAAAATTATTTAATATTAATGCAATAAATAGAATTACTTACTACTACTTTCCCTCTAAAAACAGTGCGTATTATTTTCCTTACAAGGTGAAAATCCTTTTATATCTTAATTCTAATTTATGTGCAGTTGCAGAAGGCGTTCTCTCGTCCGAAGTAGAAGGCTTTTTCTCAACGTATTTGCAACAGATAAAAAGGCCGGAAGCTCGGCCGGAAGGTCGGCTCCGGTTATACCGGCGATGTAATTTTGACGCAGATCCGCGAGGCAAATGGCTTCCGTTGCGAAGCTGCATCTTCCGACAACAGTTCGATTAATATCTTATCCCTTTGCAGCAGGAAATGTACAGTGAATGTTATCCATCGATATTCAGCACTGATAGAAATAGATGATGAGGCATATTATAATCATTACACCTTATCTCAGCAATACTTTCTCTTTGAATTGTGGAAGAATGCGCAGGGACGTATTTGACATTTTCTCCGAACAGTTAATTACATGAATAAATCTGAAAACAGAATGATAAGTGCAGTATTTACAAAGATGTGATGTCAGTATGCGTCGAATCTGAATCTAACATATTAAAGTAAGACTGCAAATAATTAGAAGGCCAAGTTAATACAGGTAAGCCTTTCATCATCTTATAACGGAACAGTATGAAATCACACATTCTGAATAAGATATCATATATGACATCCAACAAAATTCAAACTACGTTCTGGTGTAATATTCGTCTCTTCTATTCTGACTAATATTGCAAGGAGATTGTCAATAAAATATGCAGTTTTGTATTAAGAAATTAAGAAGAGGTAACTGTTGGTTTTGAATACTTTCTGAATAAGAGAAGTGCGTAAATGAAAATATAAAGTTATAAAATGTGAATTTTTATGAACACAAATATACATTCAGAACAAGAATAGGCAATGACGTTGAGGACAAAGGTTTGCATTATTTAAATCGGGATTTACATTAACTGTTACGTCAAACTGAGCAATGATAATAAAATACGAGAAATATGTTTCGATTAAAACATTAAGCCCGTTGACACTTGATCAGCTCTGCCGCTGTCATCCAGTCAGAAGCGTGAACGCCACTATCTATGGTAACGGAAAGGTTGGGCTTGGATGACAGCGCCACAGCTGGCCAAGTGTCAAAGGACGTAATGTTTTAATCGAAGTATAATGATAAAACCATTTTATCATTGGAGGCAATTCTGAACGTTACCATTCCTTAGAATGCGTATCTCGCCAACAGACTGTGTGTACCAGAGCGCAGGTGGGGGGAGGGGGGACGTGGCTCTATTGGAAGCGCGTGTCAAACCTGTCGTAGTGGAGGATTCAGGCGCAGGCGCTTGCGGCGACGCCGCGGCGAACCAAAGACCACGCGCACACGCGCCAACGTAGACATCTGCACAAGATACTCACCTGCAAAGAAAAAAAGGCTCTCGTTAGAATACATTGAGCTGTTACAAAGTGCAAGACAAGACACTCAATTTGATGACATTTTAAGGCTGGGTTTCGATAAGAGAGAATATTATATTTATTTTCTTAAATAATATCAGTACACGTCATGTTAGAAATTCTGTGAAACTAATTAGTCGGACGTTCTTGTATCAGTTCTATTCAGCAGAGTAAAATGGTGCATAATCTAAAAAGACTTAAGTTGACATGTTGACAGATAAACTTTGGTTTAGACATGGTATCATAATTGAATCGTTTATTTCAGAAACCCGTCAAACGCCAAAATTTCTCATTTCGAGAAGACTGAGAATAAATCTCCAATTTTTTCAGATTTCAAAATATTTTTTTATTAAATTAATTAATAAATATTTTTCATATAAATATGCACTAAACGATGTGTTTATCCTCCTTAAATAGTAATCCATCGCTAATGGTTGTTTTAGATGTTGGGGTTTCTGAAATAAACGATTCAATTGGTTACCAAGAGTTTAGGGTAACTGAGTAATTTTGAAGTTGTTATAAGTAAATGATTATTGATACAATTCGTAGCGGAATTTCTCAAGGTGTAAATTGCGTTTTAGTCCAGACATGAGGTTATCTGAAGCAATGGATAGAAGATTTCCAACATTAAAGAATGTCTCTCAGTCTCCAGAAGTAACGTAAGGTTTTACATATACAAGCGCAAAATTGTAAAAATTTACATGTGAAAAGGGATAATATGTAATTAATAACGGTTTAAATAAAAAGCATTTATTAACATTTACTTTTGAGGTACGCACGAATGATAAAGTATTTAAAATACTTCATGCAGGCATTCTAATGTATTTAGTGTCATCACAGCAGCGCACACGACATCATCGGTTACTCGTTCCCTCAGCATCACTACCCACCACCCCATCCCATCACTTCATCAGCATTCGTAATTTTGTAATTTGCCATCACCATTCGACATGATCATGTATCATCAATAGGGGATTTTGATGGCCTAAATCATCGCCAAAAATGATCAATAAAATTCTCTTAAAATGTTTTAAAAATGCCTTACAAACAGAAAACAATGACGTAAAGGATTTGATCAAAATCAGTTCAGATGAACGACTAAAGCTTTTGAATATGTTACTTACGTAATGGAGCTTTTTCAAGTGAACTGAGCTAGCAAACTTTTGGTTTGGACAGTTCTTTACCATGAAATCTCAGTATTTAGTAATCGTGAAATCGGCGGACCCGACAATGGAGCTGACAGGCGTCATAGGAACCTTAGATTACATACAATGCCTTTCATAACACTTTCTGAGCGAAGAAATCGAATTGGATCACCCAGGAATTCTGTGGAGAACATTCGTAAAAATTATTTGAAGCAACTACCAAGAAAAATATATTAAAATCGAAAAACGCTTGAAAAATGACGGGAAAGGGTAAAAATTGACTTGTCAGTCAAATTGAAGAAAAATGTAGAACAAAAATATTAAATTGGTCACTTCCTTTTGTAAAAACATAAAATTAATTTCTATACTAAAAGGCATTGTTCTAAAGTGAAAAAAATAGGAATTTCATTAAAGTCCGTCCCCTAATCATCAATAAAAGGAATTCCTCAGAAACAATTCACAAAAAAAGAAATCCAATTGTAAATCCCCTTTGAATCAACACTGGTCGAATCACACTTGCAAATTCATCAGTGCACATACTACAGTGACGCAATCATCAATGGACGGTGTTGCCGAGTGACACCAAGGGCCCTGTGCGGGATTCGAACCCAGACGCGTTGGCTCCGGCTCGCGTGCTACGGCGGCGAGGGCGCGGCTCCGGCTGCACAGCCTGTTGCGCTCCAGCTCCGCCCCCGCCCCGCCTCCACCACTGCTACCGCCCTTCCCCGCCCCGCCTCACCTCACCGTCACTTTGCACGCGCGCCGTGGCGCGACACGCCCTGCGCGCGAGAATTACCCGATGATAGCCCCGCAATCTACACGGGGCTTCCTGCAGCCCGCTATTATTCGCGGGGCACCGCCACTCCCACCCACCCCCCTCTTCCAGCAGAAAGCGGCTTTGCAAACCTCTAAGCTGTGAATGGAAACACTCCGCACACAAGGGCCTTTGTGACACGAACACTCGTATGAAGATGTTCAGAAATATCCGGCTCCGAAAACGGATATTGTTTGTGGATTTAAAGTTTTATGGAATATCGCACATGAATTATGTAAAAAAACCTTAGCACTCTGTATGCCTACCATTTGAGAAAATTATCATCTACTATTTCTGTAGAATAGATACGTTTTGAGGTTCTCACACCCACCAACCACGCCAATGAGGTGTGAAATGGAAGAGAATTTCAGGGAGAGGCGATGATTGACCGCTTCATTAAATTCATATTAGTGATTGTTTACAAAATTGGTCTAAATTATATAGGCGCACATGCAGTTTGCGACCTGCGCCTCATTTAACTGCCTTGGTTTTTGAAGACCTCGAGATATATTTCTCACGCTGTATGTATAATTATGATTACATCTTTCGGGACACTTTAGTCCACTTTTTGGGTTCAGCTCTTTCGAGTACCCCTGCTCCAAGATACGAACGAGGTGAACAGTAATTCGAGAACAGATATTTTCCAAGATACCAATGTAAGCCACAGTGAATTCTCAGTTATCAACAATAATTTGAAACCTACGACAATTTTTCTAATGTTTTCTTCATAATAGTGTTTTGCATTCTTTGATAATGTAATATAATGTATTTTTGAGAAAGCGTAAACCAAATTTATTAATTTTTTAACTAGAAGGCGTCCTGAGTGTTAGTTTCGCCTGGGACTCGAAAAAATTGTCCAGCAGCAGCGCTGGCTGCAGTCGACAGCGGCACTGACGGGAGGCTTATTGCAAACCCGTTTACGGCTCATGAAGCGCGTCTGCGGCTGCACCTGCCCGCGGCACCACCCTCGCCCTCGCGCCCGCCCGCCCGCCACAAATAGCCCGTCCGCATCGCCCGCGCCCAATCGCGAACGCCCGCTCGCCCAATGTTTACGCGCGGCCCGCGCGCAGTGATCTCCCGCCAATGCAACGGCCCCGGGCGATGAGGCGGCAAGAGGCGCGACAATGATTGTTGCGTAGTGAAGCAGGGGTGGTAGTGGTGGAGGAGACACCAACTGACACTGAGATGCAGGGGTTCCCAAAAAGGAGGGGGGGATAACTTACCCCAAGCCCTGACTTAATTAGGGCTTCGATTTAAATTTTTTCATTCAAAAGAGAAAAAAAATCTCTAATGCACTTTTCACGCTGTACGTTATTTCTGATACATGGAGACATGAATTCTGTTAATGAGCTGGGGGAGGAGGTAATTTTTTGTTTGAAATAAGAAGCTCCCTTGGATCAACTGCCCCAGACCCTTATTTTTCTCGGGGCGCTCCTGGTGAGATGAGGCGGAAAGCCGAACGTCAAACAATTGCAGGGCATGGCGGGCGACAGCTAAAACTGACACTGTCGATGGAGAGGAGGTTTGAGATACGGGTGGGATGGGCACGTCTGCTATGATGGTGGTTTTGATGGCAAGCAGATGCTCGGGGAGGTGCTGGAGGCGGGGCTGCTGATAACAATGTAGATAAATAAGTCGACGTTGACGTGAGAATAACGATAGGGGACACGGATAGGTAAAGACGTTAGCAAATGTGAGAGCCTGGGTTAGCGCTGAATGCTACGTTAACAATGAATGGGTGAGCCCCAGTTGCCCGCAGCAACGGAAGGTGGGTCGTACTGACGTCTAGACGATACCATTTCCAGGGGGACTGTTTCTATTTTATTGTAGTTTTAAGGTGCTTCAGTAGGTACAGTTATTGGCGTTCGGGAATGGAAAAGGAAGGGAATGGCAAAGTTAAGATGGCGCACGGTCCATTAAAACAAGGTCAAGATATACTTCAAGCCGGAGAATTTCCGATAGCGTTTCGTATATAGGAAACGTGAAACACAGCAATCACTTCTCTCTTCTTGATTTGGAGACCTTTTTTTTCACGTTTGTCCCACGATAATCACTAAAATACTTATTCCGCGTTCGCATGATTTAAGATATATTTTTTTATAAGATAATTTAAATATTTTGTTTCAGAACTCCCCACAGAAAAAGGAATGTAGAAAACTAGCTAAGTGTTTATCTACAAAAAAAAATTGCACGAAATGACGACCTCGAAACAATGTTGAAACACGAAGCGTTCAACCAACCTGAGACTCCCACAAAGGCTTAACGCCGTGAACTTCCCATGCGGAGCGTGAACGTCCGTGTTTGACATCGTTCGCAGCTGGAGGTGCGAAAAACTAAGTACACCGGCGATGTCGAGACTCGCGGATGTGAATGGACACTTCGTGATGTAACAAGATTTACTTAAGGAAAACCACACAATCTGCTGCTCAGGAACACGATTTTAACGACCTCCTCCAACGTACACGAAATCTCTAACACTGAAAATGGCACTGTGACAATGACATTGTGAACTGGCATTGTGACTGAATCAAGAGTGTAATGAAATGCAATTACTCTCTTAATTCACTGTGAACATCCTGTTTAGGAACCAAAAATTAACTTCAAGAAGTTTCAATTCTGATGAAAGATAATTATATATTTCATATGATTCATAATAATATACTCGTAATTATTAAGGTAATAGACAGAACTTCCTTTCGAACTAAAAGAGAATTCAAAGTAAATTGAATTGATTTGAGAAGATTTTAATTTCGAAAATGTTAATAAATGATTCAGAAAAACGTTTTCATCCAAAAAATCTCAAATCAGAATTATTAGTTTACTAACACGAATGCCCAGATAAAAAATAAGATGATATGGACTCAAAAGTAATGTTTATATTAATTTAATGATGCTCTGTACACTTCGTATACATGGGTAGATACAATTCCAATATAATGGAAAATATAATGATCTATTGTATTTCCAATGTGACACACTCATTTGCAACATAACGTGTCTATTCCTTAACGTGAGCAAATGCAATTCTTCCAATAGTCAACCGCAGTCGTAATTTCGGTAGCAAAGATTCTGTCAGAGGTACACGAGGGAGCCCGTTTAGAAACGAACGCCAGGCCTCCTGAGCAGGCATTAGCGACGGGCGTATCTCCCTAGCTGTCGCACGGGCAACATCTCCCGTCTCCAACCCGTTTCGTGCTTGCGCTTCGCATGCGTCGCTTTTTACGCCCCCGCGCAGCGGGCGGTCGCGGTGCGAAGCTGCGAGGCGTTAACGACCCGCGCCGGCGAGAAAACGCCCCGCGCCGCGGAGCGGGGCTTGCGGCGCGCGTTAGCGCCTCCAATGAGATGCAAGGAAGCGGGGGAGGGCGGAAGGGCGGGGACGGGAAACGGGTGCTTCGGGAAGGGAAAGGATGGAGGGAACGGGGCATGCCAGAAGAAAGGGAGTGAGAGGATGAAGAAGGGGAACGGGTGCGACGAGGAGTAAGCTCCCGGAAGGGAAAGGGCGGGGGAAGGCAAGCATGCGGGCGGATAGGAGAGCGGGCGAGCGGTGCGAGCGGCGAGCGGCGGGGCGAGCGGGCGGGCGAGCGGGCGCGGCGAGCGAGCGCGGCGACGAGCGGGCGGCCGGCGCGGTGCGGGCGGGCGGGCGCGGCGGGGGCGGGCGGGCGGCGGCGACGGCGGCGGCGGGCGGGTGGATAAGGGAAACGGGTGCGGCGAGCAACGAGCCCCCGGAAGGGAAAGGGCGGGGGAAGGGAGATGTGCGAAAGGGAGGGTGAAGCGGAAGCGCTGCCGGAACAGAGTACGCACTCCGCGTTGCGCCTTCCGGGTTCATTGCGAGGTCACAACAACGACCTCACGGCACGCGCCTACGACGAAAACAGCCAGAGAAGTTCCATCTCTGCACAGTGGACCCCTCCTCTTGCGGCGATCTTCACAAACATTTCCCACCAGATCGAGTTCACTACAGAAATACCATATATTCGTGGGTACACTGTATGGAAGCAAACATTGATAGCTAAAGAGGCAACGCTTGATGATCGAATGTCGGCGATTGGTTCATCGTACAAACGATTCCCAGCAGATGCCACAAATGTTTCTTGATGAGTTAAACATCAGCTCATTTACGGCGCCTGGTGGAACCGAGCTCATAGGCTGACTATTCTGATCGCTGGTTTCATTGATCACTTCGATGTGAAAGGCCGATCAGCGCAATATCATTCAAACGAATTAATGTACGTGGTACAAATATGTGTCAAATGTATTTTTCCGATAACTTAACATCTACAAGCTTTAAAGGTACTATTATTTTAACCCATATCTGAATACATGTGTATATTCAAAAATTCGAACGAAACATACGTTTCCAATACTTGATTCAAAAGCACTTTAAAGGACATGAGCTTTTCTTCGAAATATCCAATGAAACAACTTTTGCAATGTAGAAAATCCAAAGGGTCTAAAAGCATATATGGTACGTGTCTAGGAAAGTACAGACCTTTTGAACCAAAATTCCGCCATACTTTCATTTTGGAAAGAAATGATATAACAAGATTCCTTCACTCAAAAATTTGATCATAGCATTGATGAACGAAGTACACAACAAGAGACTTACGAAAATTTGGAAATTTTCAATATTCAAAGTCAGAGTTATTGCATAATCAATAAGTTAAAGTGACTTACTTTTTAAGTATTCTTTAAAAAATTAACCATACACTCTACCAGATTAGTCACAAGTTAAGCTCAAAACGCATTACTTTCGCAAATACAATCTTTTTTACCTAGAAATTAAATTGTGTCTTATTATGGTCTATGATATTTATTTTGTAGTAGCAACTCAAGTCTTATTGCAAAGACCTTGTGGAAGGTTAATAATTATGATACGCTGTGCTCACAGCAAAATAATAGCGTTGGTCAGAGTACCTGTTTTCTTTGAGAACAAACGAGTATGATAAAGAAGACGCGTTCATGTGCGTTTCGCGTGTCCCTCTTGCCTTACGGTTCCCTACCCTTCTTTTGATCGTTTTCGCTGATGTCTGGAATCCGCAGTAGGTCGAGGCTTTTAAATCCATGGATATCAAGCAACGAATACATGTAATTAGGTCGCTAATTGCAAGTTCGACTTGTCACGGTCACGTCACTTGTCCCAGCCGGATGGTATTATTTACAAGAACACGCGAGTCGTCTGTCGTATGGTTGTTTACCTCATATTGTACTCTACTTATTGTTGTATGCATGTATTAATTAGCGTTCAGGATGTTATGCGTTTGTAGACCATCTCAAACAGCGCGCCGAACTGACGTTCGGGTCAACGGATCGTTTCAAGGAACGTCTGCTTTTCCTCTGGCAGTTCGAATCCTGAGGAAGACGTACAGAATGAATGATTTCTTCCGGGACCATTCTTTCCTTGAAAGATGGCTGACAGTACTCGTTAACAAAGGTTCTTACTTGTCAAATAAATTGAACTGAGGTGAAGGTAAATATATATACAAAAATCAGTTCTTTACCCGTAAACCCGTGTGGCGAAGACGTTGTAAGTCATAAATAATTTTCTCACTCAATTGTTGTCTTGTTGAACGCCCTGAAGCACCCTTTGTTGCTGCGGACGCTTACTTGTCAAACAATGCGCACCGCGGTGGGTCTCAACACACATTTGTAGTTAGTTTTCCTGTTTAGCTGCAAATGCTTCGGATTATTTGACAATGCGTCGGAAATCCGAATAGAGAATGCAGTTCATAATTAATCAAAATAAATAAATAAGTTCATAGTGATTCATTGTGAACCTGCAACCGTTTTTCTTATGTAACTTTGATCGTGGTGCCTGGGAACACTATCGATAATTTTTAACTGCAGAAGCTAGTTTGGAATGTATAAAAAGCTTCTTTCTACAATTACAGTATTTTCGACATAGAGTACATACATATTAAGAAATACGAATTTTAAAACCTAATATAAAATATTATTTAACCTTCAATAAAACTAATTATTGTAAATATAAAACTTACTCATTTTCAAGGACATTTACGTCCCTCAAACTAACGAATAAATATTTATGAACCGTTAACAAACCCACCTGGATTTGTATTATTTATTATCCTTTCATTTTTAATAAACGTTTCATTAATATACAAGTTAATTACCATTAATAACGTTTCCACGCATGATGCCTTTAGATTCTACGGGGGCTATTCAAAAAGTAATGATAATACGAACCCTGAGGGAAAATATGTTGCGAAGAATGGCAGCACTGAATACCATCGTGTAACCTATAGGCTTAGCCAACAATATTATTAGTTTCAAGTTGACCGGTGTAGTGAGTGAACGTATGTGTATGTGAGTGAACGTATGTACGTATCATTTGTTAAATATTAGAAAAACGAAGACCAGAAAAACGTGGTCATCGACACGGAATTATCAGACGGTTTTACACTTTTATTATTTTTGTATTATTCTTTGGACTCACAGTCATGAGTCCCTACATTTTCTCATCCTTCTGTCTTCACTCTTACAAAAGTTGCACCACTTACTGTGCTAATAAGAAGCAATGGAATAAGAGCGCAATGAATCTGCACTCATTAACCAAGGAATTCCACACGACGCATTGCCACCAAAGACGTACACTCTTACAGCCTTGGCACTAGATTCTCATACATAGAGAAAGACGCCAGACACAGAAGATATTTCACGCAAATTTAACAGATTCAAGTAACAGGAACTGAAAATTCAAAATTATTTCCATTTTAAGATATCTTCCGAATTTTTATTAATAAATTCAAGAATAAATTCATTCAAACTTTTTACACACCCACGCTTCTCGATATTGATAATCAAGAATATAATTTTTTTTTAAATAACACGAAAACTTCAAATGTATCCAATCAGAAACTGTAGCAAAATTAGACCATATTACAACATATATCAACCACATTACAACATATACCAACACATATCTTATTTAGCTCGACGGGTCCTACTCTTAAAGGGGTTACCGCATGGGATTGACGCGAAACAACCGTTCTGGTTTCACAACGAGCGCTATTTCCCACACGCTGCCTTTGCGCGTGATCTCTCCCACCCTCTTCCGCGCCCGATGTCTTTTTTCAGATCAGTTTTGCGCAACGCGTTTTCCCCGTGCGATCTCCACTTAGCCCCTCCTCATCAACGACAGAAGCCCAATCCCAAGTCCATGAGTAACTGCAAATGACGTGTTGAAAACTTTTACGGTATGCAAATGCTCCGGGGGAACCGAAAATCGAACCATTTTCTTTTAATGTTAACAATTTTTGTATTTGAAATAGAGTACATTTGTGTGCTGACTGGGGCCACAATTTAAAAAAGTATTGGCTTTTTTTTAAATTTTCGAGCAATTTCTATTTTTTTTTTTCAATACAATTTAAACCGTCCAGAAGAAAATGAAACAAAACTTACAGTAACACAGTGCTGTAAAAGAGATGCAGATTCCACCTCAACTGAGTTGAGATCTTCATTAGCGGATCACTGCATCGAATTGCGGTACTGTGTGAACTTGGGTATGACACATTTCAGACCACAGTCTGCACATGTGGTGTTGTCCGTATCAGACACTTAGAGGGTTTGACTCTACGTTTCTTGCTTCTTATTATCTTTCTGCCAACGATGTTTCATGGAAGACAAGTTTTTAATTTTCAATTGCCCATGTATGTGAATTACAATTTATTTTCAAGGTAGATTTACACATTTTTACTGGCATATTTAAGCAATTTAGATGAATTGAGGACGTCTTAGAGTATAATAATTGCAGAATATAGGCGTCGTAGGTCGTTAGATTTACCATTTCGTTTTATTGGTCGCGCCACTGCTAAGGTTATTAGTCCCGTAGCGCGTGTTTTATTACGTGCGGTGGTGGGGTGACCTTCCCCTCGCTTGTTGGTGAGGTTGAGTGAGCGGTTCTCCCCACCACTGAGGCACCGTCCCAGATGGGACAATGAGGGTATGCAGTGCATGTAAGTACCAGTGGTGAGGGTAAGACACGGAAGAGGAAGGAAAAAACCGTGCGCGCGGTCCGTGGCCCATTTGTTACGTTACTCTCCGACACTTGCCTCGTGTTTATCGGAGTAACCACGGAAAATACCGATCAGAACAGCCGACCGCTAGAATTCTCCTTCAGACAGTAGTTGAGTTCGACCTAGGTATCTAACTAACGTCGAAAACGCTGCCATCGCCGGCAATCGAACGGTAGGACCTCTTGCTTAGAGGCACTGCAGTGACAGTTGATGCCATGAGCCTCATAAGCCGGAGAATTTCGTTCGTTTCCCGGCGTACTGTTGGTACATTTGAAAGAACGGTTGCTGTTGTTACAGACATAAGCCTACATTACTTCAGGGAGTTTTTCCGCGTGAGCCGCAAGACAATGCCGCGTTGGCGGCGAAGGCGGCGGCACTCGGCAGGTGAACAGGGCTATTTCGCCAGGTGGCGCCGAGGGCGACACCGCCAGCCGTGGAGCAATTCCCTGCTCTCGTTCCAGCTGAAACTTCCAGCGCCGCTCAGGCAGCACGGGCGCTGGGAATGTGCCACGCGCCCGGTTGGAGGGTGCAGTAGATTGTTCGGCTCAGGGCAATGGCGCAAGGCCCGCTCGCGAAGTCAAACGCTGGTTCACATATCTCGCCACCGCGCTGTCGTTAATTCCAACTTACGCGAAAGTGTGGGGTTCTATGAAAGGACTGTTACCGCCGAGTTTCTTGCTACACGTTTGTGGCGCAAAGACGAATCAAAAGTACAGGGATGAAATATTTTTTCAGCATCGCATATTTTAAAACTGGTCATGAGTTTCTTCAGAACTTAGATCAACTGGTCTGTAGATAAAAGTATCCTAAGTGAATGTATCTGTATTAGGATTCTTTAATATTATTCAATAATTTCAAGGCAATTGAAATTATTGTTTTTCAATAACGCGAATGTTGAAACTATGTAAAACTATAACGTGAATGTTGAAACTACCACTTTCGATGTTTCTCGAGACAGTTTGAATTTCCTTCCACCTAGACACCAAAATGATTAAAAGTTTACAGATGGAAAAAGAAACAAAATCACAGAGAATGTAGTAATCCGAAATATGACAAACAGGCGAGTTATTAAGATTATTACAAAATTTTTCTTTTGCCCAAGTATTTAATGTTTTAACGTATATTAAGTAATTAGTATTTTAATTTCCCTCTTATGTCAATCAGATGACTAAGAGATACAAATAATATTTGCATTGATTCGCGAGAAGGATAGCTGCTGGGAAACTACGCAGACCTTGCCAATGTTGAATCTTAACTTCAACAGTTCATGTTATATTAGCTTTCGACACATCGCAGTTCAATATCCACTTCAATGTCCACTGCTTGTGTATTTTGCATCCGGAGGAGATTCGTTTGCTTGCGTAGCATTCAAAGGAAGTTCGCCTAACAACTCATCGTCCATTCATGAGTTCATCCAAGTTTACTTGATAATGATTACACAACTAGAATAAGCCAGAGCAAGCGATCGAAGCCTTTCCGTAAGGTCTCTTCGTTTATGCAATAATTCAGTGATAGATGCTTATAATTGAAGTCATTGTGGCCATAATAGTATTAGTAGGTAAATTAGATCATTAAATAAGGTCATGTACAATTTTTTCAAAATATAAGTAATTTTTGCGGATTCCGCATGAAATAGAGGAAATTTTAACAGCAAACTTTTCTCGAAAATTTCCTTCAACCTTTTTTGTACAGATATCATGAAGTGCACTAAATAATAAGTCATAAAAGCCATTTTAATATATTATATTAACTTATCAAAATGTCCAGAAAAGTATTTTTTTAAGCATCGCCGAGGTCATAAATAGCTACACTATGGAATTCAATCAAATGTATTTGCCATGCCATTAAAATCTACACTACACGTACTGTTTATACATTTTACTTTTTGTGAACACAATTTCTTCAAACTATTTATTAAGAAGTTTTTCGAAAAATTAAAAAAATCTGTTGGCTCAATATTGTGTATTTTCAGAAACGCTCAAACGACATTTTCAAAAGAACGACTCTAGGGAAAGTCTGTAGAATTACTAGTTAAACTAAAAAATGTATGCTACAATTAACTCACAGAAAATTTCTATTAGGAGGTATGATTTTATGATATTCTTCAAAATTAGAAACGTCCATAAAAATCCACGACATGAACACCACTGTTTCATAATTACAATAATAAATTCATCCTGTGTTTCTTTGGATAATAATGCCTACACCACGATTGTATTCGTGCTTACCTAAATAATAACACCAGTTTATTTACTTAAACTTTGATACACCTCATGCCCTTTATTTAAGTCTCTTGTTTATTTCATTCATCCAATTCATTAGTCGATTCTTGGACCTTCTCGAGGAAAACTAGTGAAGTGTGGTATATAATCAAGGTGTTCAGTAGAAGCCTGCGTTGTTTCAGCAGATCTAAAGTTCAAAGCTGATTTCCGCGTTTGTTCAAAACTATGACGCCCTCATCTTTCACGCGAACGCACACGAAGATGAAACGCGCTCGCACGCACCACACTCTCCCTCTCCGCACCTGCAGCAGGAACTCGGAAATCAGGTCGCGCGGGGAACCTTCTGCAAATGGACGGATTCCACGAACTGCATGGCATTTCTCTTGCGCACGTCAACTCCACGTGGGAGGCATCGTTCTAATTGCATACATCGCGTGGAACTACTGGAACTGTTGACTCTTTGATACCGTCCGATCCTTTTGGGGGGATCGTAATGTAAAAATATTTTTTATACCTCGCATCTTACATATTATCATTTTAATAACAAATCTAGATACCATATGTCTCGGAAAGCTGTCATGAAGGAATGTTTGGGAAGGAGCGTTGTATGTACATACCGTATTACGATTATATTAAATCATTTATTCTTAATTATTGTATCTTGAATAGAAATATAAATTAAGGAATATTAGCCGTGATATGTGTTATGAAGTACCAAAAATGTGAAACGACTTGAACGATTAGTGTGCAAAAGGTTTGGAAGCGGAGATATTGAAGGATTTCATTGATGGCGCAAGGATGATAAAAAAGAGAGGATATGATTTCGCGAATGGTTTCTAAGATGAGAAGCAGTAGATATTAGCGGCTTCTAGAAATCAAATAGCCTCTAATATAAAATGTTTTAATATAAAAATAGTTTAATAGTTTATTAAAAATAGTTTCTATTATATGATGATTTAATTCAAACGTCGTGAGTTCTGATGCGCATCGCATATGCAGGACTTTCGCTGCCCGGGCGCGCCCAGTCGTTCGCGTTTCGTTGTCTGTGCCAGGTCCTTCCCGAGGGCGCGCGTCAGCGCTGCGGGGGCGGGTCCGCGGGCGGAAGGCGGCCGCTGCACGGGTCGTAAACTCGACGACAGCGGCGACGACGGATCCTGCGGCGGGGGCGGGGGGCGCGGCGTGGCGCGGGCGCGGGGGGCGCGGGCGGGCGGCGTTGGGAAAAACTGGGGCGGGCGCGGCACGCGAAATGAGCACTTTCCTTAGTGGGCGGCGCGGGGGGGGGGGGGGGTGTTAGACGCTAGTCTCGCAGACGCTAGGCGCCTTGCGTAAAGAGATCTGCAGCCCAACGAAGGGGGCGGGGACGGGAGGGGGGAGACCGTGTTTGCGTAACCGCCAGGGAGCGGAGAGTCAGACAGACCATGTGCTCTTCGGAGCTCAACACTTGGCGGGTCTGCGATGTGCTGCGAAGGGTTTCTGAGAGAATGACTACAAATGTGGCGACCTTTATACACGTACTTCACTCTCCTGTTCTTCTCCAGATCCTGTTTCTCCTTTTTTTTATTTTTCTTCTTTCTTCTTATTAATCTCCTTCCGCTCCTTTATCCCCTTCTTTGCACTCTTCTTTCTCCTACTTCTTTTCCTTGTATTTCTTCTCGTCCTTGTTCCCACCATTCTCTCCCTCCTCCTTCTTTTTGAGACAGATTTTCTGCTCCATTTTGGCAACTCTCAAATGCTGCGAAGTCACTGTGGAAAATATGATGTCGTTTGCACGAGAAATCTACGACTTCCTGTAATAACTGGCGTATTTTATCCGGAGAGTTGGATAAATACACACGTTACTTTACATGTCTTGGCATTTTATGTGCGTTGATGTAATTCAAACGAACAAGCTAAATAATCGCAGCGTAATACTACGTCTTCCAATGAGTTGGGAAGGAGCACCATAGCAGGAACTGCACAGTTGCAATAAACTATGACAGCGTATTGAGTGTGTCCAAAATCAAAAAAAAAAGCATTCTTTAGCATATATCAATGGAATATCATAAGCAGTAAAATTTAATGTCTTCGACTATGTGGGGTAACTACAAAAATACAGGCCTGAAGTAGAATCGAACGCCGTTGAAAATTTATTATACATTTTATTTCTATGCAAAATACAGTCAAAGATTGTATTAGAACGTAAATAACTGTAAAAAGAATTTAAAGTTAGAAAACGAACAAAACTTTTGATTAACAAATGTTATTACTATATTTTTATTACAACCATTTGGAGAACGACTCCTAAAACAGAATCCTGCCAATATACCCACCCATTTCTCCGGTAGACACACGCCTTCTTCGACCTCAATAAGACGGAGCTTCGCTGAGGAGTTATCATGAATTCGTACCTTGTTATAAGTATCCACAACTTGCAACCATAAGAGGATGAGAAAATCCTACATAATAGTATGACAAAATAGGATTGTTTTGAAAAATATCTGCCGTTTTCAATATAAGTGAACATACGCAACAATTTGAGGTTGAAAAATAAAATATCTATTTTGGTTCATTAACGTATATTATTTTGAATTTTCTCTTCCGATGAGTGTATTCATGGAACAACCGATCCTGTCTATCGATTATTCATTTGCATTACACAATATTATATATATTACACAAAATACCATTTCTAACACAGATCCTTTGAGAAACTCCAACCGCCTTGGGAATTGTGATATTAAGTTATTGAATTACTATAAAATCTTAATACGTCTTTACGAATACAAGTGCATTGCAAAGCAAAATACATTTGGCATTGCTTTCGGGAATAACTATTGCGCGATCTCCTGTCAAAATTTGTACTTCGTTTTCTTTCTGTTTTTTTAAATCACTGCTTTTAAAGCAAATACGTGAATTTAAATAATTATGCATTAATGCACAAATCGTATTCAAATCTTAATAAGTTCATGTTGAATCTCATCTGTCTCGATGTAGATTGTGACAGCTGAGTTCCCACGAGGAGTCACCCGTATGTATGAGCTCCTAAGTTGAAGAGGCCACATAGTCCCCGGGGCGTCCCTATGCAAAGGGGCGCGCTCGTCCAATGTCGCCGGGAGCCACGCATCGGGGGCCCTGCATATACATCAGCTGGCGGCCATTAGCATCGGCTGACGAGATAATAAGGCTCGCGATGCAAATGACGCCTCCACCGCTGCCAGGGAAGGTCACGGGTCGCTGGCGCACGTGGGCGGACACTCCCCGCGCCCGCCTCGGGCCGTCCCACGCCCCGCCCTGCCCCGCCCCCCCGCCCCGCCGGTCGGCTTTGCCCCGCCCTTCTCCGTTCCTTTCTTGCTCCGCCTTTGCCCCGCACCGCTTCCGAACCCGCTCTGCTCCGCAAAGTCTGCTCCCCTCCGTCTGCTCTGCGCCCGGCCCGCCTCCACTCCGCTGCCTTGCCCGTTCCGCCCCGTCCGCTTCATCTCCGCCCCGCTTCACTCCACCCGGCTCCGATCCACCCTGTCCGCTTCACCCCCCTCCGCTCCGCCTCGCTCCATTCCACTCGTCCCGCACCGCTCCACCCGCTCGAAAAGGCCCCCCCCCATCCCGCCCTTCGCCCCGCCATCGCCCGCGTCACAACGCGACATAACACGCTGTCCCACCTTGCTCCCCGCCCTGCCCTTCAACTCGGCTGTGCGCCACATTCCACGACCTACGCAGCCCCGCGCCATGATCCAATCGCTTTCTCACCTTTGCTCTCCTCCCCGATCTGTTTCATCGCACTCAGCCCCGCCCTCTGCCACCACATTCCTATCTACCTCGTCTTGCGCCCCATCCTACCACTCTGTTCTTCTCGCCTCCGTGCTTCTACACCTGTTCGCCCTGCCCTGCATAACGGCCTCCTTGCCCCGCGAGCCTCCTAACACTCCACCGAGTCTGTCTCCAGCTCCGCCCACGCCCACGCCCGCCCCGCCCCTCCGGCAGCGGATCCGTGTCATTGCCAGCCGCCGGCGCGGCGCGGCGCGGCGCGGCGCGACGGCTGTCGCCGCTAATCTACGCCGCTATTTGTCCCGCGTAATGAAGCCGCGCAACGCAAGGACGAACTGGTGCCATTTCACCGTAATACGTATCACACAACACTTTCCAAACAACAGTCATTCCTCGCATCATTACTAGGAACACCTACTTAGCTCGCACAATCTCTGAAACGTGAGATGAAAACTAGGGGTCTTTCAGTTTTATTTTCATCACAGATACGAGTAAATTCTCACAGGTTACAAAACAGACACGTTTTTAAAACGTGAAATTCACAATATATGCGAAAAATTTAATTTCTATCGCTGGATTAGAAAACAAATATCTGAAAACATGTTCTCAACATCTCGTTGTATTCGTAAAGCAGACGAAATGATTTCACTTGCATTTAAAAGTTGAGCATGAAGTAGAGTATCCAACTTGTTTAAGTGCAGAGGAACAGCTTTCCACGAGATGAACACATAAGCTACTTTGGATCTGTTAAACCAGAGGGGAACCGGTTTGAATTTCGCAGAAAAAAAAACAAATAGCAACTGGATTAGAAAATACTTTGAAGTATTTTTTCTTTCCTCATTTCTCTGCCAGGAACAGTTAACGTTTCAGATCTTTCTCGATCACTTTATATGGTACAAACAGCATTCAAAAGGAACTTTAATTACACCAAAACATCAAAAAAATTCCTGAATCTTCTGAGCAATTAAAATGAAATTACATGGATCCTGAACTTTCCCACTAGTAAATGAAATACACGGGAATTTGTAGGTGCTGGGCATAATAACGCCAAAATAATATTAATATTACACGCTTTCTGTTTATGGAGAAAATTCGGAAGGCTCTCCAACAACAAATTTTAGGATGCAATAAATCCCACCGCAGGAGAAACAGCAGTGTCAGCGCTCTCGTTCTACGGCTTTTGAGTCGCGAGTATTCGCTTTCACAGAGAATTCGCTTTTTGCCTCTGTATGCATCCCCCTCCCCGTCCCGCGGGCCAAGGAGAACAAAGTGCGCGGCCTCCATAAAATTTTAATTGCATTCGCCCCCCACCCCACCCCGTGGACTGGCTCGGCCGACCTGCATCCCATCTGCACAGGAGTGCGCGCATGTTGTACCTCCTCGATGACGCTGATGAGGTTGGTGGCTGTGAACGCTCGACTTGCGACAGTCCAACTGAGCCACATTGGATCGAGTTGTCGATGAGTGGAACCAAAACCAAACCCGCCGTTTTACCTAAGAACCTGGCACAGCCGCAGCGAAGATGGACGAAGGATTGTTGAAGCGTCTCGTTTGGACTGAGTTTCGTGACTGAGGTGATAGTTAGGAGTGAATGTAAAGCATAATGACCGCGCAAAAGAAGCAAAGCTAAGGGTACGGCCGTTGAGAGAAATACGTAGAAAAGTGTTGGCGTAAAACAGGTTGGTATAAAATGCGTCTGTCATTTTGTAGCAGTTTCCTTATTTCATAAGGGTTGATGTGACAACCAGGACTAGATAAACCAATTTAGTTTCGCACTCTGAATTCAGTTGTCAGAAGAAAGGATCATAAAACCTGACGCGGCATATGAAGGAGCTACGAGACCTTGTATCTCGAGGAATGGACCAAAGGCCCACCTGCTACCGCACAGAACGTCAAAGGAGTAGAATATTCGCAGGGCGGCAACAGTAAAGCTAGGCGTTTAAGACCGGAGTAAACGCGGAAACGGCAGATGGGACTTGGGAAGAAGTGTAGGAGGAAGAGCAAAAGGGGAAGAGCGGGAGGAGGTAGTGCGAAATAGCAGCCGATGCACGAGGACCGCGAATAAAAATTCGGAATTAATTTCGCCAGACGCTGCGGTGCCGGGGCGGGCCGTAAAGGCGGCGGGCGGCCGTAAAGGCTGCTGTAAAGCGTCGGGGGACGTGTCCAGGGCGGGCACGGCCACTCCCCCTAAGGCCCCCGCACGGCCCCGCTCGGGAAACGTTACGATCCGGATTGCTACCCATTAATGACTTTTCCCTTCAAATAGCAAAGACGAATCAACTATGCTGACATTGTTATTAAATTATTATTATTGAGGAATATTAAGTATGCAATGCAAAACACACTTAACAAGATCCGAGATTCTGACAAAATATAGAGTATTTGGGTCAAGTATGCCTTTTAAAAATAAGTTCCAGATTGCGAAATGATCTAACAATATCTGAATGTTTATGTGTTGGCAAAAAATAGTTTCTATGCTTGTACCTCAACTGAGGTTACGAGGTTAATGACTACTGGAAGAAAAACGTAGGAGATTACACGAAGAGGAAACAGGCGTCACGTTTGTACTGCGCTCTCTACCTCTTCATGCCCAAAAAACGTATCTACAGGCGATGCATGTCCTCCAATCACAAAATTGTTAATCAAAAATGTATTAGCACAGTACATACTCTCCTACACATTCACAGGCATGTCATTATGGCAGAACTTGTAAATCAGAAAATAACACTTTAATAAATAGTTTTCTTTAGTTCTATATCGACTTGACGAATAATTATCATAAAACTGCAACGAGATTTACATTACTTTTATTTGTTTCAGAAGGTCTCGTGGAACTCAAGTTTTTAAGTAGGAAGTCGCTGATCACTACCTCGACTTTCTTATTCCTAGTGGTTCCGCAAAAGACAGTTGCGCATAGTTTTGCAATCGCCTCTGCGGGAGAGTCCTTTTCCTCTGCTTTAGCGCCTCCACTTTCGCTTCCTACTCGCTCCTTCCGCCACGGAGATACTTTGTCGCATCGTTATGAAGCGGCGTCTTCTCCCGGACGCTTCTCCCCCCCCGCCCCGCCCCAGCTTCGTGTCCCCGTTCCCCTCGCCATCCCACCCCGCTCCGCGCAGCTCCAATCGTCGCGCTCCGGCGACGCGGAGCTCGCAATTTTACAGCAGCCTTCTCCCCGCCCCTCGCCCCGCCTCACCCTCCGCCAGCGCGTCCCAATTCGCCTCAATCTGAGGCGGACGAGGAGGAGGGGGAAGGAATCGAAAGAATGAGATGACGCGGCGCAGAAATCGAGATGGGCCAGGGGAGCGACGTGAGGAAGACCGCATGTCCTGGGGGATGAGAGGTGCGCTAAAAGGTAAAGTGGAGAGACCCTGTCGAAAGCTGGTGATTGCCTTTTAAACCTACAAACCAATAAAAGTAAATGAATGACGCCGTGAGACATTCTGATTAATTAAATGGCCAAAGAGAAAGGCAGCTTCGCGAAGAAATGACTGGTGTGTGTTATTTCACGAACGCTCGCGGCTGTGCGGGTGACGCCACGTGGAAGATTGCGAAACCGACGTCTCGACCATATTGTTGCGATCGTAGTCGGAGCTGAAGTGTTGAAGCACGGTATTACAGAACGTAAAATGCGTACATCTTATATAATTGGAATTGAGATCACTGAACTGGACTATATATAACTCGTAACTCGTGTGTAAGACTTGAGTGAGTGAGAGAGAGAGAGATAGATAGATAGATAGATAGAGAGAGAGAGAGAGAGAGAGAGAGCGACAGAAACAGAGAGAGAGACAGAGATTGAGGTTCAGGAAAAGTTGCCAAAATCTACAAAATAAATAAATATAACAATTGGAATTATTTACAGTAATAACGGAGAGCAGCTGTGCTGAAACTGAACTCTGCGGGTTATTAGAAGTCAATTGAGCAATATAACCCGAAGTAAGTTAAATGTTTACTGGTGTAAATGCCGTCATAAAAATATCAAGCGTACTAGTGTGACAGTATCACTCTTCAACTGAAGAATCATATTTACTGATTGTCAACACAGGCTTCACCGGAAATTTCTCCGAGGCGCATTACTCGCATTTGTCACATTAAGACAGTGCCTATGACGCTGCCTTGTGGAGCAGTATGAAGCGGAAGTCTATCCGGGAAAATCCGCTGAAAGAGCGGGAGGTGAAAGTTAAAGGGAGGGGGAGAATGAAACTGTTCAGGGGTGACGTGACGCATCTGAGCTTCACCCGCCCCTTAGAGCTCTAAAACCCGTAACCTCGAAAACGTTGAACACAATGTAGTCAGCATTGCAGCGCTGAGACAATTCGAGGCAAGCGTACTGTGACGACAGTGAAGGGGGCGACTGAGAAAGCGGAGATAATGGTAACGGTGGTACATATTCTAATCCAAAATCCATTTGGTTCGCACTAATTGATCATCCTAAAAAGCTACTTGTACCATAAGAAATGAAAAGAAATAACCACTGAGTAGGTTCGTCAGAAAGTCACTGACGATGCGTTCTTACGTTGAACGCTGTTTTGACGAATTCTAGGAACATTCACGCAAAATTCGACGACAATCGAACAACGGTTTTGGTCGTCGTTGGGAAACAAATTTACAAACAGATGAAATCCTGGACGGTCGAGTCGAGTAGAAGCAAAGCTCCCTAGTTTCTAAATTACTTACCAGATACACAAGGGACTGGATGATTTTACAAAAAATTGGAATTTAAAGAGTGATTTGTCCGTAAGATATTTTGTTCCTTTACGACTTAGATTCTCCACAAAAGTATGTCTATCGCAACCGCCCCCTCTCCCTCCGATTCCACGGAGACGCGCTCTCAGAAGTAGTGATGCGCGTGATTATGGGGAGATTGAACCACCTCGGCCTCCTCCGCTGCTCTCTCCAACTCCTTCACGAGCGCCTCCAGTTCGCCTCCTTCTTCCGTCCCCCTCCTTCATGGGCGTCTCCAGTTCGCCTGCGTTTTCGTCTTTACCTTCAGCTCCGCCTCCGTTGCCGTCTTCACCTTCACCTCCACTTCCGCCTTTGCCTCAACTCCCGCCTTTGCCTCAGCCTCCGCCTCCGCCTTCGCGTTTGCCTCTGCCTCGTTTTTCGCCTCCACCTCACCCTTCGGCTTCGCCAGCGCTCCGCCGCGGAGCAATGCAACTACTGTGCGCGGGCGCCGCCGCCTCCGCACGGCCATATCGGCTGCCGGGCGAGTGGAGAGACGTTATTGTGTTCCAGCGGCCGGGGAGGTATGCTGAGTGAGGATTGAGGACGCTGGCACAGACTCCGTTCAGCCGAGCAGAATATTTTCATTCCGACGACTTAGGGATATTGCCACGAGTCGCACTGGAAATCCAATTGAACCCACAAGAAGAAAACAGCGTCGGTCCGTCTATAAATTAGTTCCCGGCTGATTTAAAGCATATAGAAACTTTACGATCCATAGAATTAGTTGAAATTGTGTATATGTAGCCGTATATATAACGATTCATGTATATATATATATATATANNATATATATATATATCTTGAATAACGCTAATGGATTCAATTTTTTGGTTTCCTTCCGTTTTCAACGGACTGAATGTCATTTGAATATGATTTTCTTAACATTCTACCTCTTTTTTCGCGGTCTCATATTTTCAGGTTTAATTATAGTTCAGAAGGGACAAATCGAGAGATTTATTAAGGAAGGATAATGTTACCCGTATTTTACTTATCATTTTTATGGCAGCAATCGTTATATGATGATATCTAGTTTTAGACCTGTCGCCCAAAAAATGTAAGATCTGCTCTTCATCGACGTCCCCAAAAATTGAACCAATGTCATGAAAAGGAAGCATTTAAATGTCTAACGTTTTGAAATAGAATAAGAAATGAAAAGTTTACATATAAGTTGTTTTAATGAATTTGAAGAACATTCATGTCACATTTGACAAAAATTTAAACATAGATTTGGTCTAAGTAACAAACACATTTAGACACAGACGAAATGCCAAACGGTCGAGTTCAGCTCGCTCGGATATTTTTTTGTAACTGCCAAAGAAATTTCTTCTGGGAATTTGACGTTATGTATGCATCTCGTCTTTTCCATTCCGTACCTTCCATTTACTTTGAGTTCCACTAGAATAGTATTTTTTGAACTTTTGCTCCTCAAATTGCTTATCTTAAAATGATTCACAGAAAACGGCAAAAGCGCGCTCATGAATTCAAATGATGTTTTCGCTGCGTTTTCTATGGTTTTTTTGACGTCATCAGTATCACGAGGACAACAAACGCTTTGCCAAGACTAACAACGGTAAAAGCTCGGTCACTCGCTCTAATATCGCAGGCAGATGATGCAGCGTCCGGTTGCGGGGCGTCGAAGCTTCATTCCGCGCGAAGTGAAGTCGCGAGGCCTCGCGCGACGTAAAAACCGACCGCAAATTGCTTCTGCCGGCCTTCCCGCTCTCGCGGCGCGCAGCGGCGCTTCGCTCACTCTCACGCGAAGTCACCCGGCGCGCGACCGGCTTCTGCCCACAGAGATGCTCCACGCGGTCCACCCGTCCATCCATGTGAGTGTGTGTGTCATTTGGCTCACTTAATGAGCTGAGAAATGTAGGGTATCGAAAACTTTCTTTACAAGCACTTAGTGTCAATTACTTAAATTTATTTCAAGACGATTGCAGTCACACACGTTCACCTAACACATATCAACTTAAATTTATTTCAAGACGATTGCAGTCACACACGTTCACCTAACACATATAAATAACCGCCTTCGACGAATTACTGGTGAAATAAATCTGTGAATTCACTGGGAAAATGGTGTCACTAACGACTACTGTATTTTCCCTTTTACAACTCTGACAGTTGCTCTGTAAAGACTGCTGTAAAGACTGGACAACCGAGATACTTAGTATTTTGAGATGGTCACTAAATACGAAGAAGTCTTACAAAATACATTCAGAATTCTAAGAATAAAAACAGAGGAAATCGAAGTAGGGGAGTGAAATAGAACATTGTGCGCATCACTTCATAAGCTCTTGGGCAAACGTCTTCTTGGACTCAGAAGTCAAGTCTTCTCATCTCGGGGTAATGCGAAATACTACGAGTTTCTTGCCAAGTGATACCCAAACTGACACTTCTCATTTAATCGAGGGAGAGAGCGATCGAGTGGTGGTAGAGCTTTAACCAAGTGTGGGTTTTCGGGATTGGTTAATGGGGTAATGCGCCCGGCCATACTGTCCGGTATGTTCAACAGCGTGTACCGCGATATAGTATTTTTAATTTGCAATATACTACTTCATCATTGAAAAAATCTATTCTCTGAGATGAGGAGGGTGGAGGAAGGAGCGCTTCTACGTACAATGCAATTAGCACGGAGAGCATAGGAGTAATGCAGGTATCAACAAAACTCAACGAATGAGTTTCCTTTTCTGAAACTACCCAGCGTTGTACGGGGTGTGTTCTCAAGAACAAGGAGCAAGCAGCGCTCGGTCCTGGGGCAACGGACGCTCGATTCCGCAGGATCCCACCGCCCAAAGGCACCTGCTCGACCCCCACGTTCCAACACAAGTTACCTCACAGATACTGATGTTTGAGCAACATCCTGAAAATCTTATCCGCCGCCCCGCCACTAGATGTAACGCAGGAAGGCTAGGAAGGTCAAGGGGCCGGCATGAGGTCTCGGGGGCAGGCACTGGTAAGATCGCGAGCGGGGTGGGACGGGTGCGAATGGAGCTGAGCGGAGCGGGGTGGGACGTGGCGCAGCGAGTCACGGCGGGGCAGGGTGAGATGGGAACTGGGCTAAGTAGAGAGGGACCTCAGGGGGCGGGGACGGGGAGCGGTTGGACGGAGAGGGACAGCGCAGGGCGGGACGGGGGGAGGATTCGAGTGGTGAGAAGGGACGCGACGGAACGGTAGGCGGGCCAGGATAGGGCGGTCGAGACGGAATGGGATTGGGTTGGAATGGGTTGGGATGGACGGGACTGATTGGAACAGTGCGGCGCGGAGCGGGGCGGGGTGAGGCAGGGCGGAGCGGGGCGTGGCATGGGGACGGGGCGGGGAGGCCGGTCGGGCACGGAGGAGGCTTTCTCCGCGGAGAAATCGCCGCGCTCCTCATTCACGGACCGGCCGGCCGGAGGTCCGCGGGCAGTGGCAGGACGAGGAGGGGGGGGGGGGCGAGCTGCGTACGCGGAAGGCGAGAGCGCGCGGCGCTGCTCTCGTGCGGTCGTTCGCCGCTCTCCTTCCCCCTCCCCATCCCCCACCGTCGAAGCTCAAAGGCTACCGCTCGCTGCTGCTTTGCACCTCGCACGGCCTTCTGCTTCCTTATTGGGGCGCCATTGCAGATTTCGTTAGTTTGGTGGCAGCGTGAAGTGAATAGTTTGTAGAGAGAGTGAATGTATTGATCGCGCATGTCTTGATACACGAGCTTCCTAGTCCTCACCCGGCGCTAAGCAGCACTGCCCGTTGAGATACTTAGTTTCGACTCGGAACGGCAATATCAATTTACAATACTTCAAACAACTACCTTGTACCTTCAAACAGTCGTTGAATTTCTCGTGACGTGCATTGGCGCGTTATGTTCATGCCCACAATTGGTACGTACTTTTAAGCCGTGACGTAGCAAAAGCCCTCTTCTCCCCCCACTCGCGCTGTGGAATATCAAAAAAACTTGCCCGTATGTAATATATAAATTAGATATTTGCTAGTGCAGGATGGATATTGACGATTTTCGATTTACAAAATGAACAGTTATTTCCAAAAATAATATTTTTTTAAAAAGTTTAAATTATAAATTGATAGCAACTACACGCGTTTTTCTTTTAGCTTAATACATTATTGACTGATATTTGTATTATACAAATTGAGCAACCAACCAGTAACAAAAAATTAACATAACTTTTAGCTGGCATATTGGAACTATGTGGAATATATTCTTATTATATTAGGATGCAATGTTTTAACTTTAATCTTGTAATGGACTATGATAGCAAAGTCTGTCGGGCTCCATAATTGGGACACATAATTTTTCAAATCACGGAGTAAATTCATATATTCGAATTTTTGAGCATCTACATTCATCATGTTTTGAAATCAATTCGAATGGATACCCGTCTCTTACGACATGTCCATTATTGAACGTTGATTTTTTTTTCGAAATAATACAGCTGCCGAATATTGTTATATTGTTGGCAATTGTTCAATATCTTTCATTTGTTGATTTACGGTGCTCGAGAAATATATTGCCAATCGATGCTACGAAGTCAACGCAACATTGCCAATACACAACTCTTCTGTTCTCCGCTGCAGCAGAAGCGGAGGAGTAGGCAACTCACTTTGATCGCAGAGAATTAGTGCGTGATAAATAGCGGACAATCGGATCACAGGTCGACAGGCAGACGGTCAGCCATAGACTCCGAAGGGGGTAGAGGTTCATCTCGGCTCAGATTAACCTGACAGTATTAAGAGAAAAGTAAAAAAGATAATAAAATGATTGGTGGGACGAAGATATCACTGAAGGATACACTGTCATGCAGAATTAGTACACGGCTTTCACAAACATTCGTATTATAAACATTAAATTAAACATTAGTAAACTATACCATATATTATTATAGTGACAAAGGAAACAAAATTGCGAAGGAGACCCACTGGTACATTGACAATGATGTGATTTAGTATGTGGCAACGATGCATGCAATAGCAATGAGACAATACTAACATTAAGAGCATATCATGAAGTGAAGATATTTTGTGCTACATAAATGAGTAGTATTGTACCCTTACGATTCGGATTAAACGATCAAAATCATCACTATTTTTTTAGAAACAAAAGAATGTAAAACAGAAAAGAAAAATGATTACAAGGAACACTGCGAATACTGAATTTACAAAACAATAAAGACGAATTCTGGGATTATCAGCAATTCATTCCCAGGAATGGAGGCAAAAATTAAGATAAAATTGCTCCAGTGCCGTCATTAAGTACTTGTTAACGATGACCTTGCAATTCTATCGGGTTTTGGATTTTCAAAAATGCAAATTTTAATCACCAAGCCGAAAAGCAAACGTGCGTATAAAACAGAGTTCTCGAGAATTATTTTCCTCACGTATCCTCTCCGTCGGATTATGGAGTCGTGTCGGACACAAAAGTTTAATTGCGAAGGGTCTTATGTTAATCAGGGGTCTCCAGTTTAGCGATAACGGGACATTGGAGGACACTTTGCCACACTGGGGTTTCCGCGGCACTCCCCTACCTCGTCTCACTCGCGGCAATTCTTTTGAAAAATAGCTAAAGCATGTGAATAAATGGAATAATGGTGCAATGCTCTGTGTAATAAGTGGTGATTCAAATGCCAGTTCTTGTTAAGTAGGTGAATGAAGTTAGTTTTGCAAAACAAACGCCAATTTTATACGACCCATTTTACTTGCTGCCCTCGTGCATTTCCAAGTCGACAACGACGCCCCGGCCTTCGGTTGCGCTATGACACCATAAAACATTCCTCAGTTCAGACGATAAAAAAATGTCCATCGCATTTTGCATAAAATTACAGATAGTTTTTCTTGACTCATGACCGGCTGAATTTATCTCACAGCCAGCATTGTCGCTGTCTGCAGTGACTCTGACCGGGAGAACCTAGGATTCAAGTCCAGACGGTTGGGGAATTTCGACACTAGCTACAGAGCCAGGTCGAATTCAGTCACTGCCTGGAAAAAGAATTCTAGCGACAGGCTGCTCTAGCTCTAGAGACCGGGAGCTGGCTGGGGCGGTGCCCCGCGGACAGAGATACCTGGAGAGGGAGACCTCCGCAATTCGACCTGCAGGTCGACGCCGGTTCTCTCCATCCAGCGGGGGAGAAACACTGTCACCTCCAAACATTCACAACACTAACGGGACTAACGACCATAACAAATTGATATGACCATTAACATCAATCAATCAATGAATCAATTCACTCACGATCCTCTCATAACTATTGTACTACAAAAGTATTTGTTCCATTTATCCAAATGCTCGCTTATGAAGAAGAAAAAAACGAACAGAGAAAAAAAAGGAATACTAGCGTCCCGCACTGCTCCACTCTTCCTCCCTTCCACACCGCCATCTGCCTAAAAAAGCGAGGCGGCGCAGCGCCGTGTGCGGTGGGCATGAGAGGACGGGACGCGGAGCTAACGGTCCCGGCTCACGCGTCAGGAAAAAGGCCCCGCGCGGGGTAAATGGCCTGCCCCCGCACACAAGAAAGTAGCCGCCTCCAGCCGCCTTCCTACCCAAACGGCCCCATCGACTTTACAGCGCCTTTGGGAAAGCATGACGCGATTACAGGTGTAAAGTAATTAGTGCAAACTGCCTTGCGTTACCAGCGGCATCACAAGCGTTGTGGAGGAATCACTTCCTGCAAGGGGGCTGATTGTGGGTTAAGTGGCGACGTAATCGGAACCGTCGCCGCCTATCCAATTTATCTCGTTCTCCTGAGGATTATAAAATGCATCGTAGTTTGAAGACTTTTTGCTCATTAGCTGCTTGTGGTGGGTTGATAACAAGGCTGTTTATTGCAGGCGTTCCTTGATGTCAATAACAGATATTTATTTCGATGAGGACGAATGTCACCCCACGTATAAAAATGTATCGCTCAGGACTCAGAGGAGGCATACCGATGTCACAGGACAAAACAGGATGAATTAATAGTTATACTTGATCGTGCACACGTATTTTGCTTTTCTTAACTCAGCAGAAATGTTGAATTTATATATAGTCTCACACATTTTTGTAAACACAAATGATTGCTTTTATTCCTACTTTGATTGCAAATTCTTCACAATAACTTGAATTATGAACTTCCAACAGGTTTTTTAATATCAAATAGACGTTCTTTTTTCAAAGAAATATTTCTTGCAATGTAATTTTATGGCCCGCAATCATAAAAGAGCCAATAGAGATTCACAATTCCAGGAACTCACGAGTCGAGTGCGTGGGGCCGGTCTTTGAAGAAGGCAAGTGGGCCAAGCGGAAAGCGGATTTAATGCATTAAGCCATTACCCCAACCAGCCGGCGCGGCGGCGCGTTGCGACAGTGGTAAACGCGTCCTTTGAATGGGTCAACAGCACTCGCAGCGCTGGCGGGTCGCGTTGCCCAGGTGTGTCCGGGCGCGCGCCGGGCCAGCGTGCGGTCGCGTGCGAAGGTCGCACCGACGCAGCCGCGTCGTCTCGCTGTGCTGTCCGACCCTCCCCCTAGCCCCCCCCCCCCGCGCGCAACGCGCACGCGACGTTATTGACCCCTCTGCGCCCCTCAGCTTTCTAGCACACGTACAGCGAGTAGGTCGCGGAAGGGAGTACCTGTTTGGAACGAGGTCCGAGTACACACTAAATCCTCAAAGACATCCCGAAAACATGGCTTGGCTACGTATCAGCTCTTTCTCTAAAAAAATGGAAACTTGATCAGAACGTTCTGTAAATGAATATGTTTATATTCAACATTATAACGCTGCAACATGTGACTACAAGGTGCTTTCACAGTTTGAAGACTGTTTTTTCCTGTGTATGCTAGAGCATGCAGAGTTTCTGCCGACTGGGTGACGTAGGGGGGATATCTAAACGACCACATCAGCGGCAGTTGCCTCCGAGTTGCTGGAGTGAGCAGATCGCTAATGGTGTAAGTGCCTCCCAGTGACCCTCCTCGAAAACTCGGAGTGTCGAAAATGCAGCGCCATTTGGAGCAGCGTTATTCAATTACGTTCTGTGCGAAACTGAACGAACAGAACTTAAATTAAAACATACTGTATAGTTAAAAACTGAACTTGTATTAGAATAACGCTATAATTACATGGGAGATCACTGAAACATCTTTAGAAGCTTTGTCGTTAGTGAGCATGAAAAATGCAAGAATATATTTTTATCAACGTTTAGTCTTCAATAACTGTTTTATCAGTATTTATATATTTAAGCCTCGAAATTTCCTCATGCTCGAATTCAAAAAGTTTATTCTAAGAAAACGATTATTCAAGGAACAATACAGGCGCACTCCGTATCAAACGTCCTTGATAAATTAACAAACAAGTGCTTAAAACGCGTTTTATTTCCGGTCATTGACATATCAATGGATATTTCATTCTTGGAGAACTGCCTGGAGTGTCGCATGATTCACCGAATGGGAGCCAATGAACCATACATGAGTCCCAACCCCGCAATTAAACTTAGAGGCGCTGGGGGAAGCCGTGGAGACGCCAAGGGCACGCGCCCGAAGCGGGTGAATTAATGAACGCGCTCCGAGCGTTTTCACGCATTCTGTTTGAGCGACCGCGAGTCGGGAATCTTCCATTCCCTCCTCCGCCCCTCCCCAACCAACCCGCCTCCCCCTCCCCGCCCCGCCCTCAACCTGCTCGTTGTCATGCAGCGCGAGGCAGGTCAGTCTCCGCGCAGGTAATCTCAAACAGCTGATTCGCGCGCAAGAGGCTCCCCCGTGGACGCTGGAGGATTCTTTCTATTAGTCGTTTTTGAAACTTTCGAATTCGTTTTTATAACCATAATATCAGTTTTTAGAACCATATAACTAGAATGATCGTGATAATAAAGATGGTTAAATTCAAGCATTGTGACGAAATATATAGTCTCTTTAATACAATGTACCGTTATTCAATAACTTCAGCATTTCACCCTGAAAACATTTGTGTTTCAACACTCGAAATATTATATGCAAGAAATAATTCAATTTATTTATTAATTAATTTGATTCGACTGAGATTTTTATTTATTTTTTGACTCTTTATCAACCGTGTGGTTGTCACTTGCATTAATCTTAATTAACCTTATTAATAATTTGCAAGAAATTGCTGAGATATAAAAGAGCAAGGTTTACTTTCTGAACTACTAGGGGACACATAGGCATGAGTCTTACTTTCATTGCAATTAAGAGAATGCTTCCGTTCCTGAGCAACAACGCGAAAAGACATAAGGGTGCGTTGACAGCTCAAGGAGGCCACTTTCTCCGAGCGTTGGGGGGCGTGGGAGGCTGGGAGCGCGGAAGGCGCTCTGGAAGGAGGCGCGCGCGCCCAGGGGCGGATTCAGCCGATCTTTTGGGGAGAGGGGCATCATAATTTTCGTTAAATAATAAACATAATTGTTATCATATTGTATATTATTTATGTGCTGTAGATATGATACTATAGAATGTTATTGTTTAAACAATTACATAATTAGGACAAAAAATAGATATTTAACTCAATTTTGCCAAATAAAGGAAGGTAAGCAAAAACTAGAACGGCCTCTGCTTGAACGCCAGAAAATGGTGACTTGACTGTATTTGTGCACTATCCGAAAGAGCTACGTGCAAAGAATGTACTTCTGCGGTAGCTCATTTTTCACCAAGTGTGGATTTACGGATTTCTTGCAATCAGCGCTTCATGTAATTATCTAGATTTTTATTTTGCTTTCCATTGTCAGTGGGTTTTAAAATGTACTAGGGAATACCCTTGAGGTTACATGAGGCCACCTCTGTCAATTCCACAGCCCGATCTGAGATACGTTGATCTCTCGATTCCTTCGCGAAAGGTACGATGATGGCTAACAGCCGATTTGACTTTACAATTAGATATTACTGCGAATATTTTTCATTAATTCTTGCCAAAGAACGCTCGTTACATCTGTATTCGGAATTCAACTTGTACGTGGTTTAGGGTAGGGATCCAGATTTAAGCAAACGTGCACAAAATACACTTCTCCCCACAGTCCGTCACAGTATTGTAACGTTAAATAGATAGCCATATACCATTCACAGATGTTCTGTTTCTCAGCTTCTGCGACATCCCTTCTGCTCCACGGTTTTTCCCCCTGTCCCCCCCCCCCCCAACGCGCGCTGCAAAACCCTTTCCCGGCGCGGCCGCCGCCCGCTGCGCTAAATGGCGAACGCATTAGGAAATTGCTCGGGCGGCGGGCCGGAGAGCGGGCGAGCGTGGGCGATACTGCATGCGCCACGCCCGCCCTCTCGCCCACTGCCCCCTCGCCCCTCGCCCCGCCCCCTGCTCCCATCCGTTAATGAGTCCCGCGACTTTTCACCTTGGCGCACATGGCAGGTCGCGTATTTTAGGGTGCCAGAAAGTAATTGCTCGTCAAACATCCACCCGCGTGAGCAGGATGAAAATTGAAAAATGTTGCTATATTGATAGTTCCTCATAATAATTAAAACGTTTTGGAAAGCTTTTACCCGCACTTCTCATTAGTTTATCTGTTGGCACACTGTCTACCTGGAAATAATTGTCGTTTATATTCCAGGACAGAAATATTTTTCGGAAGAGCAGTTTAAAATCCGAGGCGGTGATGGAAAAAAGGCGAGTCTGAAAGACTTCATTTTAGAGCAGCGGTTCATACAACTTTATTTTGTACACTTCTCTAAACACACATACTTTGAGTTCAATTGTTGATGATTTCTGAAATAATAATCATAAGGAGGAAAGCCATAACTTTATGTGTCATTAGTTTTGATGATATTACCTTAAGTCGACAATATAACAGCTGCCTGTAAGGTTTTTTATTTATCATTCGAGGTTCTGCTCATCGAAGTTCAATGGTACACAGTCGAAAGAATATATTTAAAAATGTATGAAACATAATAAAGAAATAATTCACAATTAAATGTGTATTTAACGTTAGTAAAAAAAGGGTATTGAAATAAATTACCTTTCGACCCAACGTTAAATACCTAAATGAAACTGATAAACAGTTAATTGTTTTTACTTCGTGTGGCGTTGGTTTCTCTCAAGTTGAAACTAGTGACTTCACTGCCACGAGGCTATTAAAGTTTTCATCTTTCTAGAGCGAAATAATTCAATTTTACGAGGGGGCCGTAAAATGCAACTTTAGAAGTGGAAATATTATAACTATTTAGTTATTTTCATCATAGTAAAAATCAAAACATACCAGCGAATTTCAGGAATAAGAAAAATAATATTTCAAAGAAATACGGGATATTCCCCCTTGTATTTTCTCCTTTTCCCCTGCTCGTATAGTTAAGAAATGAATCGTGTGATTATTCCTAACGGGAAAAAACTGAAACAAACACAGGGAACACGCGACCTCACGATGACGTTCTAGAGATTTCCTTCTGAATGTGAATGCTCATTTTACTCAAACGTTCTTTCTTTGCTGGTGACGTCAAGAGATTCATTGACAGGAACAAAGTAACAGGAAATGGTTCTCTTTTCTTCTTCTACATCTGAACCGTTCACAAGAACTCACAGACCATGACTGAGCACTCGCTGTTTCTGATGTCAATGGTTTAAGTCCGAGATCAGCACCGAGACAACAAACATGACAAAACAATGCACCGTTATATGAATGTTTTTATTATTAGATGTTCTTTGCAACAACAGGCTCCATGAGAACGTGCAAGCACGTGTGTTCAGACAGTAAAAAAGCTCCTATGTCAAAATATACTCAATGTTAGAACTAATTTGAATTCATGTACCGTTATATCACACAATCCAAAGCCTCCAGGGGTAAGCGAACGTAGAAAAGTACCTGGAGATCGAGTCATGAAGAAGGAAATACTGATCGGTCACGAGCGTACACTCGTAAATGTACATAAAATACAATAATTTCTAATACATGAATGATACTTTCATTATTTAGAATGGTAATATTATAGATTACTTCGTTACGAAAGAAAAATTGACACGTTTGAAAATTATCAATTTGAAGGGGATTGGTTTTATTTCAAGACGGTACGTTTTCTTCACTTCCAAAAACAAAACCTTCTCCTGCATATGCGATAGTCTTGTGAACAATTTTCATGAACTTTTTAAAAGTATCTTATTCTTGAAACATTTCTTCTCTCCACTCAAAAACGACGATTTTGAAATGTTTCACTACCTTAGCGTACCCAAGACATATACATCTCTTTTTGTATTCTGAATTTCATACCATCCCCTATTCGTAATTATTTTATAATGTTATCCCCCGCACGCCCTCCATGACAGGCCTTGGCATCCAGCGGAGCCGTGCTGGCAACTGCTCTGAGCGACCCCGATTCCCGCTGGCTGTCGCGGTCGTCTCCTCTTGTCAACACGGGCGCGTTTTTCAGCGCATAAATGGAACGCGTCTAGCCGCTTTCTTGTCGAGGTCGCGCCTCTCGCCCCCCTCCCGCCCGCCCGGCGCCCCACCCGCACCGCGCAGTGCGTGCGACCCAGTATGCGATCGTAAACCCTGTCGCGGTTTCGTGAACTTTCCTCCGGTCGAGGTCTTTGTGGAAAGTTCGCGCAGCACCTCGTGGTTTACAATCATAGAGGGAAAAATGTGCGTTTAGGTGCAGTACGAATGTAATACTGCCCGAATATGTTTTTTTAAAATTAATGATTAAAAAAGTCCTATACCATGTTTATACTTTTGGTTGGTGCATGTCCTTCAACTGAACTACAATACACCCAATTCGATCCTTTGGTAAGGGCCTTGTATCACTTTTGTTACAAAGGAGACAATAAAACAAATGGCCTTGTGACTTCTCAAGAGTTTCAAACCTACTATAAAAATGTGAGCATAATATAAAGGCTACAGTTTACACATATTACCGAATAATATTTTGTAACGCGAATTGCATTTTTTACACATTCATCGCACATTCATTTTTTTCACATCAATGTTGACATTGTCCTCTGGTTTTCTTTTCCAATAAATTGGCGCAAAACTTGTAATTCCTACACCCGGAACATTTAAATGTCCAATATCTTGAATATTTCTCGAACTACCCCCTCCAACATTTCTTATTATATTACAGCTCAATAATAAATACACAGCTCAAAAAATCCGTCAACGTCAGTACAATCTGTAATGGCTGATGGTTCTTTCTCTACATGGTTCCCGAGTGTTTTCTGGAACCAGCAGAACACATTTGATTCCTTCCTTTAATTTTTTTCTATTTAATACAGTAAACTCTCATTAGCACGGACTCGCTTAAAACGAATTTCGTCCTAACAGGCACAAAACTCCTCGCAAGGGATTTCTGTAATATGTTCATTTACAATAATCGGATAACACAAATTTTTATAACACGAACTCCGATCATTTCGGTCTCTTGGAATTCACGTTTATGAGGTTTTACCGTGTATCTGAAAAAAAAAAAACACGTGCCTGCTTTTCGGCTAGTCGTATCGGCCCGCAGCCGAAGCGGCCGCGCCGCCCACGCGGCGGCGCAATGACCGTCTGTGCGCCGGGCGCGAAATGCGGCTCGCCCAAGGACGTTCACGGCCGCCGCCACCGCCGCCTTACGTAACGGGCGGGCAGCGGGCACAGCGGCGAGGGAAAGCGAACCACCCACACCCGCGCACGCCGCCACGCCCCCCTCCCCCCGCTGCGAGACAGCTGCACCGCGCGCCGCGATTCACGCGGCACCTACGCGGTATTGCGAATTTTTTGCTCGAGCTCTCGCTAACATCACGGCCGACCAACGATGAATATGTAGTACGGTTTGCGATAAGATAAATGAATGAGTAATGGTAGAATGGCGGGCAGGGGAAAAGAAAGAACCCGAAGGAAAATTCAGGAATTCAGTTCTCGAACCTACAAAATCTTCATGGAGTGACCGACATTGGACATCAGCCCCACGATGGGAGGACTATCGTGTTTTCTGTAACTACACAAGAGTTCTCTCTGATGCAGCACACAATGTGAATAATGTACCTCCTTTGTGAGAGAATCTAACAGCCGTCTCACTAAAGTAGAACCCCGAAATACAACCCTGTCGATATTCAGCGGTTTCAAAATTGACGCAGGTAAAACCGTGTTATCCTCCAATGAAATATTATTGACAGAGATGGGAGAACCATAATGATCTGTCGATTTGTGAGTGTGTGTGAAATGTAAACCACCATTGTAGCTCCAAATGATATACTTACATCTCGTATTACATGATTGTTTCGAATAATTCACCAAACAATTGAAATAAAAATAACATCGCGGTACAGAATAGAAGCAGAATGGTGTATAAGTAGCATATTTTTTTAAAAATTGAAGTAAAATACACTGGTCGGATAATTAAGCAATACGAAAGTCTTGTTATTAAAAAAAATAATTATTATTACTGGCACAGAAACCACATTATTAGATCTTAAGATACCACAAGTAATTTGACTTTTTGATCATCAATATGACACAAGAACAGTTATTGCTGAACATATGTCATTTCGTACAACTTACGCAAATGACAACGTATAGATACGTAAATGTTCATTACGAAACCGTATAGATCATTAATTTGTATTTGATGGGTTTCTCCTTATAAAGACGACGCGGAGGCTGATCAATCTAACGAACGTTATGATGCAAGAAGTTTGAGTGCATCACAAAAGAGCGTTACGTAAGAAACGTTAATGGTCAGAATTAATCAATCAATTCTGCCTCGTTCATAAATTTTGTTTGCCATTTACAAGCAGAAACTGCTTAAACGAATGAACTTCAATGTCCACAGAAAATCATATGAGGAGGTTAAAAACATACAATCCCTAAAAAATTCATAACTTTGAATACAATAATTTATCATTCATCAAAATTTGAGTAAATACGTATCATTTTGGGAAATTGAAACAGAAGCTTGAGTTCTGTACACAGGTTACATAAAGGCGCTAAAATTTTTTTGTCATGTTTCATTCAAGAATTTACAGAAACAAGACAATTAATGGATTTCCAAATATGGTGGAAACTATTGTTGACGATTAGAACACCGGCATTTGATATTACTTTATTTAGGTGTTTTAAATGCAAAATACGTGGGCGTCAAAATCCAGGTTCAGTACGTTTTGGAAGGAAATTTTCAAATTGCTATTTTAAGAAGCGTTACATTGTGCGGCGCAGTGACGAATCATTTACCCTCCCTCAGGCACATCTTTTAATTTTGTAATTTTTCTCCACTAACATCAATGTCCGCATATTGATCGCATCAAATTCGAAAGCATAATTCGAGCGGACAGTATTTCAAGAATAAATTCAACTCTAAAAATGTATCACTTTCATTGAACAACTTATGAGTGTAGAAGGTCCGAACTGAAATATTTCTCCTCCTTCTCTGAATCCGCTCCTGGTATTTATATATATATATATATATATATATATATATATATATATATATATACATGGTAGTTTATATATAACTGGTAGTTATATATACATTTATATTATCAGCTACTGCGTGTAAACCGAAATCAGACTAAAAACGTCCCAATTATCTTGTCAGTCCACATTTTCTTTCTTCTGGAATGGGGGCACACGGACGGTCAGCAGGAACAGATATACTGAGAAGGAAGCGCTTTGGGGAATCCGAGACATTCAAACAGTAACTCCGCAGTGGAACAGTGTCGCTCACCTATTGCTCAGGGCCCCTTCCAGGATCCTTATCAACGGCGATAAGGCCCCGCCATCCGGGTCACGGCCCCTTTGCATTGGCGCCGCGGCGGACGGGCGGGCGGACGAACGGGCGACGCGTGGGCGAGCGGGCGGGCTGCTCCAAGGGCGGCTGCCACATTTCGCGCCTCCGCGCCGCGCCTGGCCGCGTGGGCCCGAGCACCAGGTTCGAGTCCCGCCCGTCGCCAAAAGCGGGTCTCCGTGCGTCGAGGTTGCATGGTCTTACCTCGCTTGGCAATGGAGAATGTTTCCAGTTGCACATTATCCAGTTGGAAGCATGGTTTCAGTGTGAGAGAAATTTCTTTAATATAATATGAATTTCGAACGTTATCAAAAATCTTTTATTGGGTAACTCACAGGAAATTATCTTAAGAATCGAACAAAATAGAACTACATTTGTCCCCCCCCCAAAAAAAATGAAGAAAAAAGCTACGATAGTACAGCGGACGCAGCTTTTTTTCATTTTCTCTGCAGTTTTGTGATATAATGAAGCTAGAAAAAAGAAATAATTTCCATTTTATACGCAATAGCTCCCGCGGTATTCGAGTATTTTATTAGACGCAATGTCTGGGAAATTCAAGCACTAGAATATTTCGAATGTTTGCCTTGAGAAGTCAATGTTTTGGTTTTTTGAAAAAACTGCAATAACCTGAGAATAAACGTAGTGTACGATGACCTTTCATTACTAGAGTGCATAATGTAGGTTGGCAAGCTGCTAATAATAGCTTCAAGACGGACAGAAAAAGTGCTAATACTACGAACTATATTTAATCTAACCTCAAACGTCAAAACGTTTCCTTCTTTTGTAACCAGACGCAAAATACAGTTCCGATAGGACTCGGCTGGTTGACTATCGCTTAGCCCATACTGCGGCCACACACAAGTTCTGCCGACCTTCAAGCGACGAGATACGAGCGTTTCCTATCGCGTGGAAAAGGGCTGTGAGTGAGAGGTCGAGGTTTCAAACGGAAACAGCTGTGGAGGAAACATGTGCTTGTGTTGCAATTCCAACTTCTCCTTTTGTACAAAAGACGTTCAATCGGTAAGAAATACCGACGTAACGAGAGGAAACGTTCGCAGCGTGTTCGCAGTACTGACACCGTATGGGAGAACGTGCAGCGGTTTTGCCTACAGAGCATTAATCTGCAATTCCTGCAAACGGCTACGCGGCTTATGCAATGCAGGAAGTGTCAGAAGACGGGCAACAGAAGCTGCATTTCTCCTGCTTTCTCCTTTATGCAAATGTGACGTTACAAAAAGCAAGACTCCTCTTAGCGCGGGGAAATGGGGGACAGGCGAAAACCGAGTCCAGGGGTGCGGCAGTTTGTTCTGCACAAACAGTAGGATTCAGGACAGTGACGACATCGGGTACTTCTAAAGCCCGAACAAATATCCCCGCAAATGGACCTCTCGCACCCATGCAAAAAATATCCGTCATATTTTTTAACGCATATCTACAGTTTGAGTAACATATATTTGCAGAGGAATAGGAAAACGAAGTTGAATTCTCACAAACGTCATATTTTAATTAATGAAAAGAGAATTATAAAGCAAAAAAGTGATACAGTATGTACGTAATAATCAGTGGGACCTAAGTAATTTCAGACCGCCCTACCCACAGTTGTCACTATTTTTTTATACAAAGGTAATTTATTATGCACATTGAAAACGTTATTAATAACTATGAATGAATGAATGTGCGCGACGAATGAATGTGTGTAACTGTTACCGTATCGTACTGTTATAGCCCAGTTGGCGGATTCAAACCCGATCGAAGCCGTGAATTTTAAAGGGCGAAAAAATCCTTCGAACGCCTTCCTTCAGAGGGGAAGTAAAGCACGCTGTCCCATGTTAGTAGATTTACTTGCATGTAAAAGATCCTCAAGCCTAAATGACGCTTCTGAACTAAATTCAAATCGCCTGCTTCTCGCCCAAGAAATACCTCCTTTCTCTGCTAGTTGGTGAAAGGAGCGTAGCGAAATATGTGTGGTCAGACGGCAGAGCGGGCCTGGTGGCCCGAGTCTCGCCACGTAAAACAAGGCATTAATTCAATTCAATTCAAATAAAAATACAACATCTGAAATTCAGTAAAAATGAAAAATGTTCATAAGTAAACGTCAAGTTGGCTGGACAGTTCATCTTCCCCTCCACGAAAAAACCCTGGTGGCGTCACTGGGAGTACGCAGAAAGTGGTATGCGTGTATATAATTATCGGTGATGATAATGCTGAATTGACATAACGTCGGTGCACAAGAAAAACGACACGTCATGTCAATTTGCATGAAGATGGCTTTGTTGTGAAAGGGACCGTTTACATGCAAAGACACAGTTATTTACTATTGAACGAATATATTTACAGTCTGCATTGTAACTCATCTTTATGTCATTTTACCACAAAAAATATACTATTTTCTAACTGAAAATGACGATTTGTGAGATGTGTCACTTTTCTCTTGTACACCAACGATATGTGATGAGTAATGAGCATGAACATGGAGCAGATATTGGCCTGAAATGGAAGGCCCCGGAGGAAATCTACCGCAAACCCGTTTTATCCATCACACATTCAACGTGGATGGACCGAAATTTGATTAGAACCCCCCAGAAAACTAACGGTTGTCACTACACCTCCGTAAAATTAAGTATTCAAAATGAATAACCGGAGTGACGGGGGTTTGAGGGCCGGGCTGGCTCCCAGCGCGGAACGGCGCCTGATGAGCCGTCCCTGGGGGCGGCGTTGGGGAGTTGGCGAGCGCCTGTCCCCCCC
>BOPP01000008.1:9095064-9150214 GCA_017312745.1 Gryllus bimaculatus
CGCGACAATTTTGAAAGAGGTCCCGAAGCCGTACGTAATAATAATAATTTTTATTTCCTTAAACCGTCTTTCAATCCTGAATTTGCCGCACTTCTGTAAACGCGAACAGTTGGGGAACAATTGTTTTACGACGCTTTGGAAAGAGCTCCTCCGAGTAATATGGCTAAGTGTGTAAATTTTTTTGACAAAATTCAGTGTAATCAACGAGAATATCAATTTCGCATTCTGCATTGTACTTTATTGTATTTTTCTGGTAAAATGTGACGTATGTAATAAAAAAGTTCAAGCGATAAGAGGGCCTAGAAATCCACAGTAGTATGCGCCCCCTTTTTTGCCTTTTAGATGCGCACTACCCAATGTTCCAAAAAATAAACGTATATAAATTTAGACTTGGCGCAAGTGAAATTGGAAGAGAGGAAGCGCGTTCTTGTGACGATGGTCCGTCATTTTTAAGTATTCTGAGACGTCGGTGATGAAGCGACTTCACACTTTTCGTAGCAAATCCAATGTTATTCAAATGTCAAGTGGTACTGATCTCTATTAAATCTTAGGTATTTAAATGTAGTAATATTCTTTTTCACGCATTATTTTGCTACCCTTCGGACATGTGCGAAGCTGCAATACTTTGACTTTAACATCAAAAGATAGTGGGCCCTGCGAATACTGGCCCGAACATAAATACATTGGTTTAATAATTAAAATATAAAGTATGGGTTTTCGCAAAGAAGCAAGCACTGCTGCAAGATCAACAAATTAAAATATTATCGTACAACACAATTAAATATTTCCATTTTTCAAGTCAAAAATCAAAAATTTCATGTTTTTTGGTTTTTTCCCGCAGTTCCTAAACCGTAGTTTACCTCCACAAGACGGAGGGTGCAAAGCTTTTGGTTTCAATTTCTGCGCTCTTAGGGAATTTGTATTTAGAATTTTGCAGACAGCAAAGTACGTTTTGTTTAATTTTGGACAATTATGAGCCCCTCTTACACGAATCAATTTTCTATTGACTATCGTCGTATAACAAATTGGAAGTAAATTCTTACACCTATGAAGCACCATTTGACATGAAACATAATCCTAATACGCATGCTTCTTCTTCCATGTAAGGACAATAATTAGGAAATATGAAGTAAGCAAAACATGGTTGCATCGCATGCCCTTTTTGAAGGCGCAAGGCAGCGCATTTCGACATATGGCCGCGCAGTTTCGCAATTTCCGCGCCGCGCCCGTGTGCTTTGGTCCAGCGCTGAGGGCTCCTTGGGGCGTGGTGAGGGCGCGAAGGCCGCTTTTATTGCCTTGATTCGAGCGCCGCCCTTTGTCTTCGAAAGGCCCCTCGGCTATGGACTCCTTCCAAGACCTGCAAGCACACGGCCCATCTTATTTCCACGCCCACCCTCGCCCTGCCATCCGCGCACGCTGAGCGCCCCCTTCCTCGGGACAACTGCCCGTTTTCTTCATATCGAGGAGTAAGCAAAAGAAAAAAGAAGAATGCCGTATACTAGTAGTAGCGAAAACACTATAAAGCTAAGCTAGTAGCTGGAAGGGGTAAAGCGGCCGTTATGATATTTTAGAACCGTGTTGCTCAATTAATGCCACAATTCGTGTCAGATTGGCCTGCTGTGGCGGCCGCTGCAGTACTCTAGTGTGTCTTTCACGCTTCCGTAGACTAGAGCACATCATACCTGAAATCCTCCACATCATTCCTTGGGCTAACTGCAAGCAACGAGGCCATATACCGCTTGCCTATAGTTAACGCCTGAGCAAAGCAACGCGCAAGGTGGTACAGTCTGATCAAAGTCCTGTTAAGACTACGAACCATCCACGTTGCGGAATAATAATTTATAATTTTGCAACTTTTTTGTATTTCGTCATGTGACGCTTCGTGGGAATGATGTTATCTTTATGTAGTTTTTAACGGAATTTCTTCCTCGTGGAAGGTTTCCCATCCAATGTGTTGACCCTCCCCCTGCCCGTCTTCGTTCGTCTGTCTTGGCTGCCTTCGCGCAAGATCCTTCGCCTTCATCTCGCCCCGGTTCGCCCCTCGCGGGGGTGTCTTGCCCGTGCCGCCGCCGCCCGCTGGGCGAGACGCGTGTGGCGTATGCAAGTGCCCCTCATTGCTCGTGAAGGGGGTTGCCGACTGACGCAGTGGGAAGTGGCGTGGAACGGGAGGGGCCTGCGGGCTCTCCCCGGCTGTTTGACTGCCGCCTTCAAGAAAGGGGCTGCGACGAGCGGTGCTAAGTTTTCTTGCACATTTCCCTCGGCTCAATTCCGGAGCAGCGCGCGCAATGGTACGAAGCCGCTTGCACTTACGTGTGCACCCGCCACTTCACATTTCTTGGGATATGCGATTTACGAACGCTACCGAAACAGGGTATGTAAGACGTATTGTGCTGTACTAGGGTAATAAATTTAAGCGGCTCGTGAATAGTAATATTTGAAAGTCTTCCGTATTACTCACTGTAACATCTCCCGGCGCTCTCCTCCTTTGGTGTTTCTGCACTCTAGTAGCAATCGTAAGAGAAATTGGAAAGAAATTTCCTGACTGTGGCCCTGTTTTGTAAGAGAATGTGAAAGAGGGGGAGGATTAAAATACTATCGATTATAGTAACAGGTTTACGAAATTATTAGTGCTAACCCTTTATTTTGATCTAATGAATGAAAATAAAGTAATTGATTTGGCAATTCTCAATGATTAATACACTTTTGAAAACATGTCCGTAAATATTACAAAAAGTTTCTCCTGTTTTGATCTCAGTACATACCATGTGAGGTTCCAATCTAATGAAGCCCGAATTGGAAATATGTTTGGCGTTCTTTCACAATGTAAATAGTTACATAACGCGCTAACATTGTATCCTTTTTCGGGAAACGGTTGCGTACACAACTTCCCTGGAAAATAATCTACTCGAAAGAGAAAAAACGAGAAAACGAAAAATAGTACTTCGTTGAACCGGCATCAAATGCCTCAGCTGACATTTTCTTTTCCCTTAATGAAGTGAAGACATGAACGAAGATGCAAACCTAAGAAGTGGGTTTTAAGCGCACTTTAAATGTCAGTAAAAAGAACCTACAGATCAAAAAAAAAAAAAAAAAAAAAGAAGACATGAAATGACAAATCCACTACGAACGCTTCCAAGTCAGGTGGAAATAATGAGTCTGTAAATTGCTACAATCTCTCAAGGTATTTCATTCCTTTAATTTGTGCCCAGGAACTCACAAAATCTTAATTGACAAGCAAGGACCATGAACTGCGCAATTCCATTGAAATTGATGAAAAGAGACAGAAATAACATAACAAAGATATGAATCTATAATAGATCTATTAACGTCGTCCATAATTTTGGATAAAGATAACAAATCTGAGAAGTACATTTTTGACAGTGGATTATGCTGTTCTGCGTTGAAAGTGATCTGAATTAGTTCGCATTTTATAACATATTTATGTGAACATCTGTATGTTTTTTCTAGTAATGCTTTTGAATTTATATATACTCGGCGTAATTAGGAAGCAAAGGCCATTCCTGACATTTCCGGAAACTACTGCTTCAGAAATAATTTGCAGGGTAATATATTTCATAATACATTAACTGAGGGAAATGAAAACATATTATTGTCCAAACCATAATTTTCGTTAACATATCACTCATCTGCGCTATTCTAAACGGTTGTTCCCTAATTCCTTTATTTCTCTCATTCCCCTGCAACATTCAGAAGCAACACTTCGGGAGATCATTGGATTAAATATGATGCCTGTTAGTTTGAGGAATAATTGGTCGGCGAATTGGTCATTCAGTTGTAGTGGAAATCGACGAACTCTTAACTGAATATGCTACTGTTTTGGATACCACATATAACACTGCATTAATCATACATACTGACAGATGCAAGTCCTTATTATCTGAAGCGGATCAGCGACTCATTAAACTTTTAGAAATAGTTTTATCCGTACGCGTTTTAGCCTCAGGCAAACAGAAGGTAAGCAGGGCAAACAGAAGAGACTCTGGACCCAACCAAGTAAGAATGTCCAACGAGCAAAAGTGTCGACTCCCGAGTTTTTGGGGATATACAGTTTGTAAGAGTATCCTGAAACGTCTGACTGTGGTAAACCTGTTCCGGCTGTTTTCTTCATCATCTGTTAAGGGCAGGGGTCATCGCCGCGTAGGAGCGAACCTCGAGACACGCCTTAACCTATGAGTGCACCCGTGGTTAACTTATAGTTAACGGGCGCGACACAGAAGCCCGTGGCAAGTAAAACCGTCACGTCCTCCTCGCAGGCGTGAGCGCGCTACAGCCGGCGAGTCGGCGGAAGCGACCCGTCCGTCGCGAGTGCGCTGAATCGCCGGCGCTCGTGCTCAACGCCCATGCCAGCTTTCCGCCGGCCGGAGCGGCAAGGCCGGCGGTTTGCGGGCGGCGGAAGACAATGGCTCGCGGGGCGGGGCGGGGGGGGGCGTGCAGTTCCGCGTTGCGCCGCCCCGTGCCGCTACCGCGCCGCGCGCACGCCACGAAACGGAAGGAAAGTGGCGGAAGGAGGGCGGCGGCCGGCCGGCTGCGCTAAACCGCCTGACCTGCGGGATCCCGCGCGATCCCCGAATTTTGAGCGCTTGGGGTGACTGCCAGAAGATGACTCGAGGCTATTGGGCGCAACCTTTCAGGATCGTAGAATGGTATTTCATTGAATAAATGAAAGATAACGCTTCAAAAATTATTATTTCAACATTTATTTTGAGGCTAATTAAACAATATATCGATGAATTAAAATGCTTTTGAAACAGTTTAAAATATTTCCAGAGTACTTAATTCATGGTATCACTATTTTTCTGTAGAAATATTATCGCTTGTAAATATGATTAATGTAAATATTTTTTTTTCAATTTTTCAATATTCGGTTCCTAGGAATTAAAATATACAATATGAAAGTAATGGATAATATTTTTATTCCAAAAATTTAATAAAGAACGATAATTTCCTATTAATTCTGCTAAAACGCCACTGCAGCTACATAATGCATATTTAGATTAAGATGTTTTTGTCTACTTCGCGAAGAAGAGCACCCTAATGTTGATAACTTTTACATCAAAAATGATTCTTTATGTATTAATCTTCCTCAGTCCGATCGTTCGTTAATTAGGATTTTCAAGTAATAGTACGGCCGTTATTTTATTCTGAATGTTTATGTTGTAAAGCCAACAAATTTTATACTCATTTATTTCTCAGCTTGTAGTGTTTCGTCGTAGACTTGTCAAGAACGTCAATTGCAATACAGGACATGGTGCTACTCTTTTTAGTCCATATGAGGAAAGCCGTTGTTTACCTAGTTGCCTTCCTATGAATCCGGTAGCGGAACACATTGCTCTGACGTGTTTGCGATTGTGTTCGCACGTGGCGAGCGATACCATCTCATTTCCTTTGGCTTAGGTGCGTTCGAAAAAGGGACCTCGCATTTCCAGGGCCACGTGCGGTTGTCGCGTCCCGGCCCGGATGTGAATGCCTCGTGGGGGGTGCGGCAAGGCGTTTGGGACGGACCAAACCTCTGCTCGCGACAGCAAATTCGGCATCGGAATATATGCAGTCTCCCTCACAAAAGCTTGAAAATTCCTTCGGGCCATACACGGTTGGCGGAGATTGGACGCGGTCGAATGGCTAAGTAAACCCCCACCCCTAGTTCCGGCTTCCCCCCTGACCTATCGTAGCGAGTAATGGCTATGGCCATCTCAGCGGATAGTGTATTCCTGCAAGCGCTACCCCCCCTCATTATGGAGAGGATACAGCGACGTATTTTGCAGAAGTTGTATGTAAATTACGACGATCTGAACAATGGTATTGTCTGCGTTGTCGGTTCACTGAAAACTTATTATAATCGTGCATGGAATTAACTAATCCTCAGCTGCTTATAGAAGATTATTATTCCGAACATCGATTGTTGTCTACCTTCGTGTTCGAAACTGGCATACCACTTGTGAATACTTATACGCACTTTAATTCGTTTACCCTCCAGTGAATTTCCCTAAAAATATCAATTGAAGCACTGATTTCATAGGCATAAAAGAGTTTTAAGTAATTACTAGTAGATTTTGTGTCACCGCGAATTTAAAACGGTAAATGTGTTGCCAACACAAGCCACTTTATATAATCAAAGCTTCATGCAAACCAGCATGATCTACGGAGCAATGCACAAACTAGAGATAGGAAAAGTCGTGTTTTCAGCGACCAACGCATTTGCGAGCTGGAACCGTTTGAGATGCCGAGAGACTGCAAAACGCGATAATGTAATGCACGCAACCCTATAACATGGAGTGCTCTGACGTGAGTGAGGCATAAATCCGAATTTAAAGTCCTCTGCAAGCGGAAAGATGCCCCCGTCCACCCTTTGCAAATTATTTGCAGATTCAATATCCTTGCAAAGAACATTCTTTTCATCGATTTTTGCTTGTGAAATTTCGTGCTAATAAGCAAATTGAATGCAACTGATTAAAAATCGCGTCTACAGCAAAGAGAGAGAACAGTCTCCGCCGTCAGATACACTCCTTTTTGTCCGATGAGTGACGTTCGCGAGGCAGAGGGACGAAGACCGAACATTGGAGGGAACATGGGAGGGTGAGGGAGTAGGCGCTGACCGCAGAGGCGGGGCGATGTGGGGTGGGGTGAGGAGTAAGCGGTGGGCCGGGCGGGGAGATGGTGAGTAGGTAGAGAGAGGTGGGGCGGGTGGGGTGTGATGGGTGAGGGTGTGGAAGGCGGGTGGGGGGGGGAGCAGCTGGAGAGAGCGGAGAAAAGGGGGATGGGATGACGTGTGGGAGAGTATTGGGTGCGGGGCAGGGAGCTAAGCTGGGCAAAGCGAATGAAGGAGCGGAGTGGTTGCGGTGAAGAGGAGATGGGCAGGCGGGCAACATCTTGGAAGCATAGAACGGAGAGAGGCGGCTTCCGGAGGGTGGCCCGTCGTGAGAGGGGCGTGTGGGGGCCGGGAGCAGCTCAGCAGGAGCAGGGAGAGAGGCGAGGCGGGGGAGCTGCTGAGCAGAGCGGGGAGAGTTCCGAGGCGGGGCTGGGCGTCGCGGCAGGGAAAGGCTGGCAGCGCCGCCACAGCGTCCCTGGCCGCGGTCGGCGTGCTGCGTGCGGTGGGCTGGCTGCGGCGCGGCGCGCGCGTGCTGGCCTGCCAAATTTCCCCGCGAGACCGGAAACGGAGCGCTCGCCAGCAGCCGCTCCGCTTGTGGCCCATTGAATCTAATTTATATCCAGGCAGCTTCACGGCGAAGGCATCCTTCATGCGGCGCTTATAGTCCGGGCGCCTCGTAACAGTGAAAACGAAACGGAAACAATTTCAGAGTTTTTATTGACAATTACGATTAAATGAAGGCGACGTGCAGAGCAACATTGCTGAATAGGCCTTCTTAAGATAAATAACGCAAGAGAGGGAAAGAGATTTTGTGCGGCTCAGGGGGTGGTTAATGCAGTAATTTTTCAATTAGCTGTTTTTAAATTTTACGATCGTTAAATGCATCGGTAAACAGTTTTTTCAGTTTTTCTGCCTTAAGAGCTTGGCAGGGTGTTTCGTCAAAGATAAGGGTTTTATGTGGACGATTCTTAGCGTACTTGTTATATATTGAAGAAAATATTATTTGTGCTTCTCAAAGTAGAAAGCGTTCTGTTTTTCCACAGTGTTCTCCTGCTACCCGTTCTAATATATCCATGTAATCAACCGAATCTTCTCGTTGCAGAAATGAAAAGTTGTGAGTCCCATCGGGCCGATGTGCTTGTGATTGCTCCGCCGGCCTGTGCTTTTTGGGCCATCGCCGCTTGCACGACTGGTTATACCCAACGTTTTTGACCATCTTTCCCGTGCTCTTCCGCAGTGGTGAAACACCTAAAATATGTGTACGTTGGAGAAAGACATTGGAAGTGAAACTCTAAAGCAAGCGTCTACGAGACTGGATCGTCAGAGATCCGAGAATCGAGAGCGCCATTTTTGGAGCAGAGTGCCTGCGCGTCTAAAGCTGGGGCATCCCGCAAGCTTGAAAGCATTTTCATGTGGTCCTTCCTCACGAGCCCGCCGTCCAGTGAGACACGCGCCTTTCCATAACCCGCGACAAGACGAAGTCTCGCCAGGTCGTATGTGAGGGCTCAGCCGTAGAATGCCACAATGGGCCTTCGCAAGGTCCGACTGCCCAGCGGTAGAGCTTTTCCTTTGGCGAATATTTCGCTGCGCGGGCTGCAAGTTGGGGGCGGGGAGGGGCGGGCGGGGCGGGGCGGGGCGGGCGGGGTCGGGCCGGGGCGGGGCGGGGGGGGCGGCGGGGACGACCGGGCTTGGCGAGACGTGCGGCGCATAGGACCAGTCTCCCACTGTGCGCGCGCAGGCACAGCGGTTTCCAGGCAGAGTAGCGGCGCGACGCGCAAGAAAGCGCATCGGCGAACGAGCGATAGACAGCGCAAACGATGAAATATTTCAATACGACATTGGAATGTATAATCTATAAAAAAATATGAGCCTTTTAATTTTTTCTGGTAATTAAGTTAACCATACTTCTTTTGTATACTGCACATTACTTAATACAAATTATGAATTATTCTTAAAATACAATTAATACAGGTAAACAGGAATCAATTGCGTTACTGCGCCGTCATATTTGTTCTGGAAAGTGTAAGTTGAGTAAGAATTATGTATTACAGTTGTTTTATACTTGTGTGCATTTCTTTAAGTTTTCCTATTACAAATATTCTTCACAGATATGTGGCTTCCTCCTCAGTGTAGAAGAACAAAATCGTCTATTGGTTCCATTCGTTTCTTCACCGCCTCTAATGTTTTATGCTAATTAGTTTAACGAATGGGAGAAAAATGGGGCGATTTGTTTTTGTGCGGCAAAAAGAATTCAGTGCTTCTCTTGGTGAAGCTGGCGGCGGCGCCAGAAGCAAAGATGATGGGAGGCGGAGATGAAGAGCGCTGCTTTTGACGCCTCCGACCTCTCACACCACTGCAACCACTGGACCGGTTCCTGGGCGCGAGTGTGTGCGACACGCCGCCGCACGCCGCCCGCCGCCGGCCGCCGGCGCCGCCCGCCGCCCGCCGCCCCGCCGCCCGCCGCCGCGCCGCCCGCCAACCGTCGCCCGCCGCCCGCCCGCCGCCGCCCGCGCCCGCCGCCCGCCGCACGCGGCCCCGCCGCGCCCGCCGCCGCCGCCCGCCGCCGCGCGCCCGCCGCCTGCGCCGCACCGCCTGCCGCCAACCGCCCGCCACGCGCGTCCGCCGCCCGCCGCCCCGCCGCCACGCGCCATCTTCGCCGCTGCACTCTGGTGGTGTGAGGGAACAGATCTGTTAATAGAACGTACGTGATGGATGGCTTAGTGCAAAGAAAACAGTCTCAGTGTGCGTGCTTTCACTAGTACCTTCTGCTTGAGTAACAATGCTGGCAGCCTCACGCAGAGTTGGCCACGTGTCTTTCTCATGGGCAATCGCTTAAGGGTGTTTCCTATCGGACTGAATGTACGGGTTGAGGTCTGGATGTTCGCATTGCCCCCCAAAATATTTACGTAACGTTACCATGTTATTGAGTACGTAGTGCTCTTGTAATTTAAGTGATATATTTTTTAAACTTTATTAATTTTACGTCATTAAAATCAATGTAATCCTTTTTACTTTATAATACAGACAAATGTACTAAGCATTTTTAATTATTTGTTTTAACCTAAATTAATTAGCCAAAATGTTTTAATAAAGTTATTTTAAGAATAAACATTTTCATTTCTGGTAAATGATTAATTCATACATTTTTTTGCAAATTTTTAACTAAATTTATACAGCGTTCAAATAAAAGGGCAGCTCGTAATTCTTTTCTTAACTCACATACTCACATTGTTTTGAAACGACGTTTATACCGTTTAAGTGAGATTTTCTACAGATCTATGACCACATTCCATGGAAGGAATCGCATTTTTTGAAATCAAACACGCTCTGCTAGTATCTTATAGTAATGGAAATCTCCAATACTGTTAAGTAAAGCAAATAATTTTGCAGTTTTTATTAAGCTTCTTCTTTTCGCCGCTTTTTACGAGAGTACTTCGTACGAAGAGAAAGGTATGTTTTTGGTAGTTTGCTTTCGCATGATTTCATTTTACCATGCACTGGTCGTTAAACTGTTTCTCCGTTTAGACTATGAGCCACGCCTGAAATATTACTCATTTCATCTTGCATAATCTTTCTGGGAAAGAAATAAAAAGAACTCCGGCCAGTGAACATATTTCTGAATATTTCTAATGAATATATCTTGTGTTGAATCGATAAGAAAGGCCTTTTAACTTTCTGTGTCGATTTCATTTTCCACTCTCTGGCCGCAATTTGTTCTGCCTGCTTTACTTTCTGGTCTGCGTAACAAGACTACTATTCCTGCATTGGTGTGTTTCTCTGAACACTCAACATCACAGCTTTCGAGGCAGTATGTTCAGAAAAAAAATGTTTTGCTTTTTGTTTTAAGGATCCGTATATACGTAATGCTCGCTGTTCAATTTGCAACATTACTAAACTAATCGGAAATCAATTTTGAATACTGAAATAGAAAAAATGGAATAATTGTCTCTATAACAATAACAATAGAGAATTAACATTTCTTAGTAATTATACAATATCAGGAATTGCTGGTGCTCAATAATCTAATTCAAAAATTGACAATCATAGCTTCTGTCTGCTGACTGGTCAGCTTCACAAAAGGCTCCTGGTTTCTCAAACACTCTTCCCTCAATAAATTGTTTGAATCGACCATCCTTTCCTCCATTAACGTCTTGTAATGTGGGAACATTTTTGTCCATTGAATCTCCCATCACAAATGTTGAGGTTAGGTAATAACAATGCAGATTTTTCTCAATTCGTTAAATTATTCTGCTATTACCCTCAATATGGTCCCTTTTATCTTCCAGTATTATTTGCGCGTGTTTTGATTAGACTTCCCCTTTCCGCCAGGTACTTCCATGCAAGCATTCTATGTAGGTACCGCTTCAAGTTTAGAATCTATAAACAAGACTTAAATATTTGGATTCTATCGTAAGTTCAGAAACTTTTTGGCGCTTTCCTCTTAAATATGTACGTCGTTCGGAAAGTATGCTGCCATTCCTATTCAAGCGAAAATAATTCAAGTGCCGAGAAACTGCGGGAGACCCTGCATCGCGTCTCGGTCCACGGACCGGTGGACCTCGATTTGCAGACGTCGACCTTGGAGAGGCGCCAAGCCCCCTTGCGAGTCAGTGACTCCCTCTGTCGCCGCAGGGGACTGAGCGGGGTATGCCGGCCACAACGGGTGCCTGAAATCCGCACCGCATCTCCATGCGAACAACACGCGGTTGGGAACATATTTTCTATTTTATTTTAGCTGCTCGTAGTTGCTGAACAATGCACGTAACATGCGAAAAAGCTACTTGCGAAGAAGAATTAAAGTGATGCACGCGTAAGCTTTTAGCTTTATTTTAATGCATCATTAAGATACCGCTACTTGTTTCGGATGTACAAATTCTCTTCGCTCAAACCTTTACAAATCGTAAGCAGGTTTTTTCGTCGTGTCAAGGATTTTTTTAAATCGCTTTCCTATCGAGCTTTTTAAAATTCATATACTTGACTTTAAAGAAGTGGAATTTTAACTGAATTTGTTATTGATTCATGTTAAAACTTTTAGAGTGCAATCTGTACATTAATATTAATTTGTAGGCAAAAAGAGCGTTTTGGAGGAAAATCAAATTAACTAAACCCGGGGGAGGAACGGAAATGTACGGCTGAAGTTCAAATCGCAGGACATCACCTCGCAACTGCCAGATGTCCTATGACCGGGACGTCCTACGGTTCGAGTCCCGACGGTGGGCAGGATTTTTGCGACCTAGCTAGTCAGTTAGATCGAATTCATCTACTGTCTGAAGGAGCAATTCTAGCAGCGCGCTGCTCTGATCGGTAAGTTTTTCCATGGTTTCCTCCGTTTAACGCCTACGCGAAATGCCAGAGCGATACCTGAGCAAACGATCACGGACCGCACGCAATTGTCTTTCTCTTCCCTTGTCCATCCTTCACACTATCTAGCCCTACACAACCACTTAGTGGTGGCCACACTGTCACAACACGTGAGAAAACCCATTGGGGAGTGTAGAGGCTAATCCCTTACTAGAGGATGCGTGCCCTGCGGGTGGGAGGTACCTGAATGGAGAGATATGTCTTAACTCCCGGCAAGCTATAAAGAAGGTGTCAACATTCAGCAAGGGGAAGACTCCCGCCACCCTTCCGTGATAAAACCATGTACTACACTAACGGGAGTAATGATAGGTTTCCGCGCCCGAAAACCAAAATTACTACCCAAGCAGAATACGCCTGAATGAACAGACGACTTCTAGACGTCCCCACCTGGGAATATCGTCGTCCAATCCATTTCGTAGCTTGGTAATGGAAAACGCACCACCATTGGAAATCGGACCTATGGGAGGAAACAAATGATCCCTAATTGAACGCAAGCTTCCGATACGTAACCCGCAACTACATCAATACCGCTTTCGCAGTCGGTGAAAACGAGAACTAGGTGGTGGAATGCCAAGGGTCCTGGAGAACGGGAACCTCGATCAAACCGCACCGCAAAAGCCCACCGCGGAAGAGGCTCTTGGCACGTTCCCACAGTCGGCGAGCGCGTTGGACATGGCGGCAGAGTTCGCGGCGCAGCTTTCCCAGCGGGCGGCACAATGACGGAGAGCGAAAGGCGACGAAGAAAGTAGGTGACCCCCGCTCGCGTGAGCGGCACGCCGCCACACGGCACGCGTGCGGTTGGCCTGGAGCCCGCAGCGCCCCTCCGCGCCCCTCCCGCGTTTGCCGATTTCCGTGGTGCTCGAACGTGGACTGATGCAGGTGCGCCGCGTCCAAAGGATGGCTTCGGAGGTGCGTTTGAAGCTTTGCGTGGGAGGAGCCGCGAGGTGGGCAGGGAATATAGTCATTGTAATACATCTCACGAAAACGTATTCGGCTCCTATTGATAATTCCTTTGATCCCGATGAAATAACAGCTTGAATAAGGTCATGAAATGCTTACTTTTTTTAAAAAATTCTTATCCAACAGGACCAGCATGACTGCTTAAGCGGGATTTGTTTTATATAAATACAATCAAACACAAATATACAAAGTCATAACAACTGCGAGAATACCCTTCAATCAACAACTGGGGACATGGGATAACATTCATAAAGTAAGTCATTCCTGCTTAATTTTACAAGAGAGCGAAAACAAAAAAAAGCAACTTCAGGCTGAGCTGTAAATCACAATTAATGATTTCAAACAAACCTACACACAATGGTTTAGTTTAATATCACTTTTCGTTTGAGTATCGGTTAATACTAATATTCTTACATGTAAAAATATGAATTAGATGAGTAATAAAACTCTAATGATCCCAATAAGTTTGTGTTTTTGCTAAAAATGTATTAACGTAGTGTTAAAAATGCAGAACCTTGCAATAACACGTTGACATCTCAGGTTCAAAAGTGTGGGAAATTGTGATATTTAGAATTGTTTGGTTTTTCATCATGCATGTAGAATTGTCCTTGATAGTTAACTTCCTACCTTGTCTGTTTGATACCCAAGTTTTTATTCGTCAGAAGGGTCGCAGCTTTCTTTGCCCGCTTGAGGACTATGGTTGTTTATCCCTTGTTTTCCATGTATGTTTATTGACGTGGTAGGCCTTGTGAGTCTGCCTTGACCACAAGACCGACGAAGCCGCATGTGTGTCCAGTGTTTTTTTAGGGCAAAGGTTAATAATGTGTCCGCCATAAAGGACATAACGAAGTAGGGCCGGCGCAATATAGCCGAAATCGGCCAATCCCTGAAGCTAGAAAGAAAGGAAAAAACAACAAGTTTTTATGTGATTCTTAGGGAACGTTCGTGACAAGGGTTCATATACATTGATACCTGGCAGTTCTGGACATATGCACGAAAAGTGAACAACGGTAACACTTGGTTCGTGTTCCGCCTCCGCTCTCGTGCGTGCCAACGCGAAGTCTCGGCCTTCCGGCCGTGTGCCGCAAGCAATACCTCTCTCGCATCGTGAGCGGCACGCAACTAAGCGTCCTGAGGCGGCCTTGTTTCCCGTGACTTCTCGTCTTTCCCTGCTATCGTAATTCTGGCTGGGCGGCGTGACGTAACGGTCCCTCTGCCCGCCGCGTGCGCCCGCATTCATCTGCGCCTAGATGGCCGGGCGGCGCAGTGCGGGTTAACGCGAGCGGCCGGCGGCGGTGGGGCGGCGGCTGGCGTCACGCAGGACGCGCGACAGACGGCCGCCAACCGGCCCAAGGGGCAGGCGGCCCACGGAATACGACAACAGGAAGGATCTCACAATGCAGATTCTCTGGACGCACCGCATATTAAAACTGTCCATTGCCGGATAACCGGCACTTTTTTGGTGATCTCTTTGAATCTTTAGTCTGGAGATTCGTTTTTCAGCCGTGCCACTGCACTCCGAACATGAGAAATAATTGTAATGGAGCCATAGACAATTTGTTTCCCTTGGAAAAAGATTAACTAAACTTTAGGCATCACTACTGAAATATCTAAGTTGGCCATTTGTTCACTACTTCTCATCTGCCGGCATATAAATAATACTATATCAAATTTTCTAAAAGGAAACCTTGTTAAAAGCATTAAACATTCATGGAATTCCGCGTACAAGGCCCTGGTGCGGGATATTGGGGGGGGAAAAATGAAAAACCCAAAACTTCCGCCAACCTAGGTTTTTAGATGCTGGCTTTTTTAGATTGGTTGTCGGAACGGAAGGACCCTATTGGTTAGTCATATCAATTGTACAGGCTCGTACAAGCTCCTTCAAACATTCTAAACCACCATTGGGTTCAGGTAGATAAAAAGCAGATTGTCGTTAACGTCGTCCAGCGAAATGACACTAGACTAGACAGATTGTTAGGTCAAGAAAAGAAACTGGCATTCCCAAAAGTAGCACGTAGAAGAAAGGTCCGGACCATCCCCCTTGAAACCTCGCAAATTCCCTACGTTTGCCAGAGTCCGTCATTCAACGCCTCTCGAGTCCGTTCCTTCTAAACCGTTCTCCGCCACGTGTCTCGACCCCTCCGTCCCCACGCTCGCGCGAACGCGAAACGGCCCGCCTCGGGTATTACGGCCTCGCTCTCGGGGAACCGCGCGCCGTCGGCGTTCAATCCGTTGCTATTTTTTTTGGCCCCCCCCGGCCCCCCGGCGGGGGGTAAAAAAAAGCGCGAGTTTAACGCGCCGCGGCCAACAGGAACCTCCGCCTCGCCCACCGCCCCGTCCACCTCCCGCCACTGCCCAGTCACTGCTGCCACTCACCGCCTCGCCACTGCCCGCCCAGGCCACCTACGACTCGCTGCCGCGTTCTGCCTCCCGCGCCGCTTCACACTTCCTCCGCCCGCGCCAGCCGCCCCCGCCACCGCCCCGTTTAACCGCTTCGCCATCAGCGCTCCGCCACCGCCAGCTCCGCCACCGCCGCTCCGCCCCCGGCCCCCGCCACCACCCGTCACCTTCCCGCCCATTTGCCAGTGACTGGGCAGTGGCGGGAGGTGACGGGGCGGTGGCGAGGCGGAGGTCCTGTTGGCCGCGGCGCGTAAACCTCGCGCTTTACGCCGCGCAATAGCAACGATTGAACGCCGACGCGCGCGGTTCCCCGAGAGCGAGGCCGTAAACCCGAGGCGGGCGTCGCGTTCGCGCGAGCGTGGGACGGAGGGGTCGAGACACGTGGCGGAGAACGGTTTAGGAGGAACGACTCGAGAGGGCGTTGAATGACGACTCTAGGCAACGTAGAATTTGCGAGTTCAGGGTGGTCCGACCTTTCTCTACGTGTACTTTGAATGCCAGTTTCTTTTCTTGTACATCTGTCTAGTCTAGTGTCATTTCGCTGACGAAACGTTAACGACAATCTCTTTTTTTATCTACCTGAACAATGGTGGTTTAGAATGTTGAAGGAGGTTGTACGAGCCTGTACAATTGTATGACTAACCAATAGGGTCCTTCGTTCCGACAACAATCTAAAAACCAGATCTAAAAACCTAGGTTGGCGAAGTGTCATCAATATCCCGCACCAGGCCTTGTACGCGGATCCATGAATGTTTAATGCTTTACAAGTTTCCTTTTAGAAATTTGATATAGTATTATTTATGCCTGCAGATTGAGAAGTAGTGAACAAATGGCCAACTTAGATATTTCAGTGATGCCTAAAGTTTAGTTAATTCTATTTTCCAAGAAACCAAATTGTCTGGCTCCATACAATTATTTCTCATGTTCGGAGTGCAGTGGCACGTCTGAAAAACGAATCTCTCAGACTAAAGAATCAAGAGTCACCAAAAAGTGGGTATCGGCATGGACAGTTAATATGGGTCGTCCAGAGAATTGCATTGTGAGCATCCTTCCTGTTTCGTATTCCGTGGGCCGCTGCCCTTGGGCCGGTGGCGGCCGTCTGTCGCGCGTCCTGCGTGACGCCAGCCGCCGCCCACCGCCCGCGGCCGCTCGCGTTACCCGCACTGCGCCGCCCCGGCCAATTAGCGCAGATGAATGCGGGCGACGCGGCGGGCAGAGGGCGTGACGTCACGCGCCCAGCAGAATTGAGCGATTGCAGGGAAAGACGAGAAGTCACGGGAAACAAGGCCGCCTCAGGACGCTTAGTGCGTGCGCTCACGATGGAGAGAGGTATGACTTGCGGCACACGCTCGAAGGCCTGAGACTTCGCTTGGCCACGCACGAGAGGGAGGCGAACACGAACCAAGTGTTACCGTTGTTCACTTCGTGATTGTCCAGAACTGCCAGGTATCAATTATATGAACCTTGTCACGAACGTCCCTAAGAATCACATAAAACTGTTGTTTTTTTCCTTTCTTTCTAGCTTCAGGGGATGCCGATTTCGGCTATATGCGCCGGCTACTCGTTATGTCCTTTATGGGGACACATATTAACCTTTGCCCTAAACACTGACACACATGCGGCTTCGTCGGTCTGTGGTCAGCAGACTCACAAGGCCTACCACGTCAATAAACATACATGAAAGACAAGGGATAAACAACCATGTCCTCAAGCGGGCAAAGAAGCTGCGACCCTTCTGACCGATAAAACCTTGGGTATCAACAGAAAGGTAGGAAAGTTAACTATCAATGACAATTCTACATGCATGATGAAAACCAACAATTCTAAATATCACAATTCCCACACTTTGAACCTGAGATGTCAAACGTGTTATTGGCAAGTTCTGCATTTTTAACACTACGTTAGATACATTTTAGCAAACACAACTTATGGGATATTAGAGTTTTATTACCTCATCTAATGTCATATTTTTTACATGTAAGAATATTAGATTAACGATACTCAAACGAAAGTGATATTCAAACTAAACCATTTGTGTGTAGGGTTTGTTTGAAATCATTAATTCGTGATTTACAGCATCAGCTGTAAGTTGCTTTTTTTTGTTTCGCTCTCTTGTAAAATGTAAGCAAGGAATGACTTACTTTATGAATGTTATCCCATGTCCCAGTGTTGATTGAAAGGTATTTCGCAGTTTGTTATTTACTTTTGTATATTTGTGTTTTGAGTTGTTATTTATATAAAACAATCCCTCTAAAGCAGTCATGCTGGTCTGTGGAAAGAATTTTTTTTAAAAAAAGTAAGCATTCATGACTTATCAGCTTATTCATCGGGATCAAAGAATTATCAATAGGAAGGCCGAATACGTTTTCGTGAGATGTATTACAATGACGTATATTCCCTGCCACCTCGCGGCTCCTCCCACGCAAAGCTTCAACGCACCTCCCGAAGCCATCCTTTGGACGCGGCGCACCTGCATCAGTCACGTTCCGAGCACACCGGATCGGCAAACGGGGAGGGGGCGGGGAGGGGGCTGCGGCTCCAGGCACCGCACGCGTGCGCGTGTGGCGGCGTGCCGGCACGCGAGCGGGGTCACCTACTTTCTTCGTCGCCTTTCGCTCTCCGTCATTGTGCCGCCGCTGGAAGCTGCGCCGCGGACTCTGCGCCATGTCCAACGCGCTCGCCGACTGTGGGAACGTGCCAAGAGCTCTCCGCGGTGGGCTTGCGGTGGGTTTGATCGAGGTTCCCGTTTCTCCAGGCCCTCATTCCACCACCTAGTTCTCGTTTTCACCGACTGCGAAAGCGTTGATGTAGTTGCGGGTACGTATCGGAAGCTTGGTTAATAGGGGATCATTTGTTTCCTCCTAGTTCCATTTCCAATGGTGGTGCGTTTTCATTACCAGCTACGAAATGGATTGGACGACGATACTTCCCAGGTGGGACGTCTAGAAGTCGTCTGTTCATGTCAGGCGTTTCTGTTGGTTAGTAATTTTGTGTTTTCGGGCGCGGAAACTGCTATCATTACTCCCGTTAGTGTAGTACATGGTTTTATCACGGAAGGTGGCGGAGCTCTTCCCCTGCTGAATGTTGACACCTTCTTATAGCTTGCGGAGTTCTCTCCATTCAGGTACCTCCCACCCGCAGGGCACCGCTCTAGTAGGGATTAGCTCTACACTCCCCAATGGGTTTCTCACGTGTGTGACAGTGTGGCACACTTAAGTGTGTGTGTAGTCTGAAGTGTGAGGATTGGACAAGGAAGAGGAAAGACAGATTGCGTGCGGTCCGTGATCCGTTTGCTCAGGTATCGCTCTGGCATTCGCGTGGCGTTAAACGGAGAAACCATGGAAAGCTACCGATCAGAGCAGCCGGCTGCTAGAATTCTCCTTCAGACAGTAGATGAATTCGATCTAACTGACTAGCTAGGTCGCAAATCCTGCCACCGTCGGGACTCGAACCGTAGGACGTCCCGGTCAGAGAATCTGCAGTGAGGGTTGATGTCCTGCGATACTTCAGCCGGTACATTTCCGTTCCTCCCCGGTTTAGTAATTTGATTTTCCTCCAAACGCTCTTTTGCCTACAAATATAATATTAATGTACAGATTGCACTCTAAAAGTTTTAACATGAATCAATAACAAATTCAGTAAAATTCACTTCTTTAAAGTCAAGTATATGAATTTTAAAGCTCGATAGGAAAGCGATTTAAAAAAATCCTTGACACGACGAAAAACCTCTACGATTTGTAAAGGTTTAGCGAAGAGTGAATTGTACATCCGAAACAAGTAGCGTATCTTAATGATGCATTAAAATAAAGCTAAAAAGCTTCGCGTGCATCACTTTAATTCTTCTTCGCAGTAGCTTTTTCGATGTACGTGCATGTTGCAGCAACTCGAGGCAGCTAATAAACATGAAAATATGTCCACCGGTTTTTCGCATGAGATGCGGTGGATTTTCAGACCCGTTGGTGGGCCGCATCTCCCGCTCAGTCCCCTGCGCGACAGAGGAGTCACTGACTCGCAGGGGGCTTGGCGCCTCTCCAAGGTCGACGTCTGAATCGGGTCCACCGGGTCCCGTGGACGAAGACGCGATTCGGGTCTCCGCAGTTTCTCGGCACTTGAGTTATTTTCGCTTGAATAGGAATGGCAGATACTTCCGAACGACGTACATATTTAAGAGGAACGGCCAAACAGTTTCTGAACTTACGATAGAATTCCAAATATTTTAAGTCTTGTTTATAGATTCTAAACTTGAAGCGGTACCTACATAGAATGCTTGCATGGGAAGTACCTGGGCGGAAAGGAAGTCTAATCAACACGCGCAAATAATACTGAAGATAAAAGGACATTATTGAGGGTAATTAGCTAGAATAATTACGAATTGAGAAAAATCTGATTGTTATTACCTAACCTCAACATTGTGATGGGGAGATCATGGACAAAAATGTTCCACATACAAGACGTAATGGAGGAAAGGGATTGTGATTCAAACAATTTATTGAGGAGAGTGGTTGAGAACCAGGAGCTTTTGCTGAAGTGACAGTCAGACAGACAGAAGATGATTGTCAATGAATAGATTATTGAGCACCAGCAATTCCTGATATTGTATAATTACTAAGAAATGTAATTCTCTATTGTTATTGTTATAGAGACCATTATTCCATTTTTTTCTATTTCAGTATCTAAAATTGATTTCCGATATGTTTAGTAATGTTGAAATGTGAACAGCGAGCATTACGATATACGGATCCTTAACAAAAGCAACATTTTTTCTTAACATACTGCCTCGAAAGCTGTGATGTGGTGTTCAAGAGAATACACACCAATGAGGAATAGTAGGTCTTGTTCGCAGACCAGAAAGTAAGAGGCAGAACAAATGCGGAGAGAGTGGAAAATGAGAATCAGACACAGAAGTAAAAGGCCTTTCTTATCGATCAACACAAGATATATCATTAGAAATATCAGAAATATGTTCACTGGGGAGTCTTTTATTTCTTTCCCAGAAAGATTTGCAAGATGAAATGAGTTAATTATTTCAGGCGTGCTCATAGTCTTTAAAACGAGAACAGTTTTAACGACCAGTGCATGGTAAAAATGAAATCATGGAAGCAACTACAAAACATACCTTTCTCTTCTTACGAAGTACTCTCGTAAGGGCGAAAAGAAGAAGTAATAAAACTGCAAAATTATTGTTTACTACAGTATGGATTCCATACTATAAGATACTAGCAGAGCGTGTTTGATCAAAATGCGATTCTTCCATGGAATGTGTCTCATAGATCTGTAGAAATTCTACTAAACGGTATAACTGTCGTTCAAAATGTGAGTATGTGAGTTAGAAAGAATTACGAGCTGCCCTTTTTATTTGAACGCTGTATAAATTTAGTTAAAATTTGCAAAAAATGTATTGAATTAATCATTTACCCAGAAATGAAATGTTGTATTCTTAAATAACTTTATTAAAACATTTTGGCTAATTAATTTAGGTTAAACAAATAATAAAAATGCTTAGTACATTTGTGTATTATAAAGTAAAAGGATTACATGATTTTAATGACGTAAAATTAATAAGTTTAAAGATTTAGTATCAACTTAAATTACAAGAGCACTACGTATTTCAATACATGGTAACGTACGTAATATTTTTGGCAATGCGAACATCCAGGACCTCAACCCGTACATTCAGTCCGATAGAAACACCTTAGCGATTGCCATGAGAAAGACACGTGGCAACTCTGCGTGAGGCTGCCAGCATTGTACTCAAGCAGAAGTCTAGTGAAAGCACGCACACTGAGACTGTTTCTTTGCACTAGCATCCATCACGTACGTCTATTAACAGATCTGTTCCCTCACACCACAGAGTGCAGGGCGAGATGGCGCGTGGCGGGGGGGCGGCGGGCGGCGGACGGGTGGCGGGCGGTTGGCGGCAGGCGGTGCGGCGCAGGCGGCGGGCGCGCGCGGCGGGCGGCGGCGGCGGGCGGCGGGCGGCGTGCGGCGGCGGCTGGGCGCGGCGGCGGGCGGGCGGGCGGGCGGGGACGGTTGGCGCGCGCGCGGCGGCGGGCGCGGCGGGGCGGGCGGCGCGGCGGCGCCGGCGCGCCGGCGGCGGGCGGCGTGCGGGGCGTGTCGCACACACTCGCGCCCAGGAACCGGTCCAGGTGCAGTGGTGCATGAGAGGTCGGAGGCGTCAAAAGCGAGCGCCTCAGCTCCGCTCTCCCATCTCTTGTTCTGGCGCCGCGCCAGCTTCACCAAAAGAGACAGCACTGAATTTCTTTTTTGCCGCACTAAACAAATCCGCCCATTTTTCTCGCCAAATCGTAACAATTAGCATAAAACATAGAGGCGCGGTGAAGGAAACGAATGCGAGACCAATAGACAGATTGTTCTGTCTACACTGCAGGAGGAAGGCCACATATCTCGTGAAGAATATTATGGTAAATAGGAAAAACTTAAAGAGAATAGCAACGACAAGTATAAAACAGACTGTAATACATAATTTCTTAACTCAACTTACACTTTCCAGAACAAATATGACGAGCGATAAGCAATTAGATTTCCTGTACCTGTATTAATTGTATTTTAAGAATAATATAATTTGTATTAGTAATGTGCAGTATACCAAAGAAGTATGGTTAATCATTAATTACACAAGAAAATTAAAAGGCTCATATTTTTTATAGATTTTATACATTCCAATGCGTTATTGAAATATTCATCGTTTGCGCTGTCTATCGCCGTCGTCGCCGATGCGCTTTCTTGTCGCGTCGCGCCGCTACTCTGCCTGAAACGGCTGTGCCTGGCGCGCGCACAGTGGGAGACTGGTCCTATGCGCCGCCACGTCTCGCAAGCCCGGTTCGTCCCCGCCGCCCCCCCCGCCCCGCCCCGCCCGCCCCGCCCCGCCCCGCGCCCGCCCCGCCCGCCCCTCCCCCGCCCCCCAACTTGCAGCCGACGAGGAAATATTCGCCAAAGAAAACTCTACCGCTGGCCGCCAGGTCGGACCTTGCAGAAGCGCCATGTGGTGGCATTCTACGGCTGAGCCTCTCACATACGATCCCTGCGAAGACTGTCGGTCTGTCGCGGGTTATGGAAGGCGCGTTGTCTCACTGGGACGCGGGCTCGTGAGAGATGAGGACCACATGAAAATGCTTTCAAGCTTGCGGAGATGCCCCAGCTGTAGACGCGCAGGCACTCTGCTCCAAAATGGGCGCCTCTCGATTCTCGGATCCTGCACGATCCAGTCTCGTAGCACGCTTGCTTAGAGTTTCACTGTCCAATGTCTTTCTCCAACGTACACATATTTTAGGTGTTCACCACTGCGGAAGAGCACGGGAAAGAATGGTCAAAAACGTTGAGGATAACCAGTCCGTTCAAGCGGCGATGGCCCAAAAGACAGGCCGGGGGAGCCACATCACAAGCACATCGGCCAAATGGGACTCACAACTTTCATTTCTGCAACGAGAAGATTCGGTTGATACATGGAATAGTTAGACACGGTAGCCCAGAGAACAAACTGTGGGAAAACAGAACGCTTTCTACTTTGAGAAGCACAATATAATATTTTCTTCCAATAGGTATACAAGTCATCAGCTAAGCAATCAGTCCACATAAAACCCTTATCTTTGACGAAACACCCTTGCCAAGCATCTTAATGGAGAAAAACTGAAACTTTTACGATGATTTAACGACGTAAAATTTAAAACAGCTAATTGAAAAAATTACTCATTAACCACCCCCTGAGCCGCACAAAATCTCTTTTCCCATCTCTTGCGTATATATGGCTTAAGAAGCCTATTCAGCATGTGCTCTGCACGTCGCCTTCATTTAATCTAATTTCAATAAAACTCTGAATTGTTTCCGTTTCGTTTTCACTTTACGAGGCGCCGACTATAAGCGCCGCATGAAGATGCCTTCGCCGTGAAGCTGCCTGGATATATAATAGATTAATGGGCACAGCGGAGGGCTGCTGGCGAGCGCTCCGTTTCCGTCTCGCGGGGAATTTGGCAGCCAGCACGCGCGCGCCGCCCGCCGCGCGCGCCGCACCGCACGCAGCACGCCGACCGCGGCCAGGACGCTGTGGCGGCGCTGCCAGCCTTTCCCCTGCCGCGACGCCAGCCCCGCCCGACTCTCCCCGCTCTGCTCAGCAGCTCCCCCGCTCGCCTCTCTCCCTGCTCTGCTGAGCTGCTCCCGGCCCCCACACGCCCCTCTCACGACGGCCACCCTCCGAGCCGCCTCTCTCCGTTCTATGCTCAAGATGTTGCCCGCCTGCCCATCTCCTCTTCACCGCAACCCACTCCGCTCCTCTTCGCTTTGCCAGCTGCTCCCTGCCCCGACCCATCTCTCCACACGTCATCCCATCCCGCCTTTTCTCCGCTCTGCTCCAGCTGCTCCCCCCCCCACCCGCCTTCCACACCCTCACCCATCACACCCCAACCCGCCCCACCTCTCTCTACTCTACTCACCATCTCCCCGCCCGGCCCACCGCTACTCCTCACCCCACCCCACATCGCCCCGCCTCTGCGGTCAGCGCCTACTCCCTCACCTCCCATGTTCCCTCCAATGTTCGGTCTCGTCCCTCTCTGCCTCGCGACGTCACTCATCGGGACAACAAGAGCTTTTCTGACGGCGGAGACTGTTCTCTCTCTTGCTGTAGACGGAATTTTAATCAGTTGCATTCAATTTGCTTTAGCACGAAATTCACAAGCAAAATCGATGAAAAAGAATGTTCTTTGCAAGATATTAATCTGCATAATTTGCAAAGGGTGGACGGGGCATCTTTCGCTTGCAGAGGACTTTATTCGATTTATGCCTCACTCACGTCAGAGACTCCATGTTATAGCGGTTGCGTGGCATTACATTATCGCGTTTTGCAGTCTCTCGGCATCTCAAACCGGTTCTCATCTCGCAATGGTTTTCGCTGAAAACACGACTTTTCCTTCTCTGGTTTTGTGATTGCTCCGTAGATCATGCTGTTTGATGAAGGCTTTGATTATATAAGTGGTTGTGTGCCAACACTATTTACCGTTTCTAATTCTCGGTGACACAAATCTCTAGTAATTACTAAAAACTCTTTTCATGCCTATTAAATCAGTGTTCAATTATATATTTTAGAATCACTGGAGGGTAACGAATAAAGTGGGTATAGTATTCACAAGTGGTATGAGTTCGAACACGAAGGTAGACAACAATCGATGTTTCCGGAATAATAATCTTCTATAGAGTGAGATTAGTTAATTCCATGCACGATTATAATAAGTTTTCAGTGAACGACAACGCAGAAATACCATTGTCAGATCGTCGTAATTTACATACAACTTCTGCAAATACGTGCTGTATCCTCTCCATAATGAAGGCTTGAGGAATACACTATCCGCTGAGATGCCATAGCCATTGCTTCGCTACGATAGGTCAGGGGGGAAGGGAACTAGGGTGTTTACTTATGCCGATTACCGCGTCCAATCTCCGCCAACCGTTGTATGCCCCGAAGGGAATTCAAGCGTTTGTGAGGAGACTGCATTATATTCCGATGCCGAATTTGCTGTCGAGCAGAGTTTGGTCCTCCAACGCCTTCGCCGCCCCCCCACGAGGATTCACATCCGGCGGACGCGACAACCGCACGTGCCTGGAATGCGCGGTCCTTTTGCAACGGCACCTAAGCAAAGGAAATGAGATGGTATCGTCGCCACGTGGAACACAATCGAAACACGTCAGAGGCAATGTGTTCCGCTACCGGAGTCATAGGAAGGCAACTAGGTAAACAACGGCTTTCCTCATATGTCTAAAAGAGTAGCACCATGTCCCTGTAGTGCATTGACGTTCTTGACAAGTCTACGACGAAACACTACAAGTGAGAAATAATGAGTATAAAATTGTTGGCTTTACAGTAGCATAACATTCAGAATAAATAACGGGCGTACTATTACTTGAAATCCTAAGTAACGAACGATTACTGAGAAGGATTATACATAAAGAATCATTTTTGATGTAAAATATCAACATTAGGGTGCTCTTCTTCGCGATAGACAAAAACATCTTATCTAAATATGCATTATTGTAGCTGCAGTGGCGTTTTGCAGAATTAATGGAAATATCTTTCTCATTAAATTTTTGGGAATAAATTATTTATCCATTACTTTCATATTGTATATTTTAATTTATAACCAATATGAAAATTGAAAAAAAAATATTTACATTAATCATTTTACAAGCGATAATATTTCTACAAAAAATAGGATACCATGAATGTAAGTACTCTGAAAATATTTAACGTGTTTCAAAAGCATTAATTTCATCGTTTATATTGTTAATAGCCTCAAAATAAATGTTGAAATAATATTTTTGAAGCGTTATCTCATTTTATTCAATGAAATACCATTCTACATCCTGAAAGGTGCGCAATAGCCTCGTAGTCATCTTCTGGAGTCACCCAAGGCTCAAATTCGGATCGCGGGATCCCGCAGGTCAGGCGGTAGCGCAGCGCCGGCCGCCGCCCTCCTTCCGCCACTTTCCTCCGTTTCGTGGCGTGCGCGCGGCGCGGAGCGGCACGGCGGCGCAACGCGGAACTGCACGCCCCCCCCCCGCCCGGGGGGCTTTCGCGAGCCGTGTCCGCCGCCGCAACCGCCGGCCTTGCCGCTCCGCCGGCGGAAAGCTGGCATGGCGTTGAGCACGAGCGCCGGCGATTCAGCGCACTCGGACGGACGGGTCGTCCGCCGACTCGCCGGCTGTAGGCGCGCTCACGCCTGCGAGAGACGTGACGGTTTTACTGCACGGGCTTCTGTCGCGCCCGTTTAACTATAAGTTAACCACGGGTTCACTCATAGGTTGGCGTGTCTCGGGTTCGCTCCTACGCGGACGATTGACCCCTGCCCTACAGATGTTGAAGAAAACAGCCCGGAACAGGTTTACCACAGTCAGACGTTCAGGATACTGCTTACAACTGTATTCCCCAAAATCCGGAGTCGACACTTTTGCTCGTGACATTTTACTTGGTTGGGTCCAGAGTCTCTTCTGTTTGCCTGCTTACCTCTGTTTGCCTGAGGTAAAACGGTACGGATAAAACTATTTCTAAAGTGAATGAGTCGCTGATCCGCTTCAGAAATAAGACTTGCATCTGTCAGTATGATGATAATGAGTGTTATATGTGGTATCCAAACAGTAGCATTTCAGTTAAGAAGTCGTCGATTCCCTAACAATGAATACAATTCGCCGACAATTATTTCTCAAACTACAGGATCATATTTATCCAATGATCTCCGAAGTGTGCTCTGAATGTTTGAGAATGAGAGAAATAAAGAATTAGGGAAAACCGTTTAGAAATTAGGCAGATGAGTGATATGTTAACGAAATATGGTTTGGAAATAATATGTTTTCATTTCCCTCAGTTAATGTATTATGAAATAATTACCCTGCAATTATTCTGAGCAGTAGTTTCCGGAATGTCAGAATGGCTCTTTGCTTTCCTAATTACGCCGATATATATAAATTCAAAAGCATTACTTGAAAAAACATACAGATGTTCACATAAATATGTTATAAAATGCGAACTAATTCAGATCACTTTCAACGAGAACAGCATAATCCACTGTCAAATGTACTTCTCAGATTTGTTTCAAAATTTGACGACGTTAATAGATCTGTATTATAGATCATATCTTTTATGTTATTTCTGTCTCTTTTCATCAATTTCAATGGATTGCAGTTTCATGTCCTTGTTGTCAATTTAAGATTTTGTGAGTTCCTGGCACAAATTAAGGAATGAAATACCTTGAGAGATTGTAGCAATTTACAGACTCATTATTTCCACCTGACTTGAAGGTTACTAGTGATTTGTCTTTCATTCTTTTCTTAGATCTGTAGGTTCTTTTTACTGACATTTAAGTGCGCTTAAAACCCACTTCTAGTTTGCATCTCTTCATGTCTTCACTTCATTAAGAAAGAGAAATGTCAGCTGTGGCATTTGATGGTTTCAACGAAGTACTATTCTTTCGTTTCTCGTTTTTTCTCTTTCGAGTAGATTATTCCAGGAAGTTGTGTACGCAACCGTTTCCGAAAAAGATACAATGTTAGCGGTTATGTAACTATTTACATTGTGAAAACGCCAACATATTTCCATTCGCTCATTAGTTGAACCTCACATGGTATGTACTGAGATCAAAAGGAGAAACTTTTGTAATATTACGTACATGTTTTCAAAGTGTATTAATTCATGAGAATGCCAAATCAATTATTTATCATTCATAGATCAAAATAAAGTTAGCACTAATATTCGTACTGTTACTATAATCGATAGTATTTAATCCTCCCCCTCTTCACATTCTCTACAACAGGGCCACGTCAGGAAATTTCTTTCCCAATTCTCTTACGATTGCTACTAGAGTTCAGAAACACCAAAGAGGAGAGGCCGGGAGATGTTACAGTGAGTAATACGGAGACTTCAAATATTACTTTCGAGCCGCTTAAATTTATTAACCCTAGTACAGCACAATACGTCTTTACATACCCTGTTTTACGGTAGCGTTCGTAAATGCGCAATATCCCAAGAATGTGAAGTGCGGGTGCACACGTAAGTAGCAAGCGCTCGTACCATTGCGCGCGCTGCTCCGTAATGAGCCGAGGGAATGTGCAGAAACTAGCACCGCTCGGTGCAGCCCCTCTGAAGGGGAGTCAAACAGCCGGGGAGAGCCCGCGGCCCCTCCCGTCACGCCACTTCCCACTGCGTCAGTCGGCCACCCCCTCACGAGCAATGAGGGCACTTGATACGCCACACGCGTCTCGCCCAGCGGGCGGCGGCGGCACGGGCAGACACCCCCGCGAGGGGCGACCGGGGCGAGAGAAGGCGAAGGATCTGCGCGAAGGCAGCCAAGACATGACGAACGAAGACGGGCAGGGGAGGGGTCAACACATGGATGGAAACCTCCACGAGGAAGAAATTCCGTTAAAAACTACATAAAGATAACATCATTCCACGAAGGTCACATACGAAATACAAAAAAGTTTGCAAAATATAAATATATTATTCCGCAACGTGGATGTTCGTAGTCTTAACAGACTTTGATCAGACTGTACACTTGGCGTGCTTTGGCTCAGCGTTAACTATAGGCAAGCGGTATATGGCTCGTTGCTTGAGTTAGACCCAAGGAATGAGTGTGGAGGATTTCAGGTTGATGTGCTCTAGTCTACGGAAGGTGAAAGACACACAGAGTACTGCAGCGGGCCACAGCAGGCAATCTGACACGAATTGTTGCATTTGAGCAACACGGTTCTAAATATCATACGGCCGCTTCCCCTTCCAGCTACTAGCTAGCTTATAGTGTTTTCGCTACTACTAGTATACGCATTCTTCTTTTTTTTTGCTTACTCCTCGATATGAAGAAACGGCAGTGTCCCTGGAAGGGGCGCTCAGGCGTGGCGGATGGCAAGGGCGAGGGTGGGGTGGAAATAGATGGCCGTGTGTTGAGGTCTTGGAAGGGGCCATAGCCGAGGGGCCTTTCGAAGACAAGGGGCGCCTCGAATCAAGGCAATAAGGCCTTCGCGCCCTCCCGCGCCCCAAGGAGCCCTCAGCGCTGACAAAGCACACGGCGCGCGCGGAAATTGCGAAACTGGCGGCTCATTATGTCGAATGCGCTGCCTGCGCCTTCAAAAGGGCATGCGATGAACCATGTTTTTCTTACTTCATTTTCCTAATTGATTGTCCTTACATGGAAGAGAAGCATGCGTATTAGGATTATGTTTCATGTCAAATGTGCTTTCATAGTGTGTAAGAATTTACTTCAATTTTTATACGACGATAGTCAAAGAAAATTGCATTTCGTGTAAGAGCTCATAATTGTCCAAAATTAACAAAACGTACTTTGCTGTCTCAAAATCTATAATACAAATTCCCTAAGAGCGCAGAAATTGAAACAAAGCTTTGCACCCTCCGTCTTGTGAGAGGTAACTACGGTTTAGGAACTCGGGGAAAAACAAAAACCATGAAATTTTTGATTTTGACTGAAAAATGGAAATATTTAATTGTGTTGTACGATAATATTTAATTTGTTGATCTTGAGCAGTGCTTGCTTCTTTTGCGAAACCATATTTATTTATTATTAAACCATTATTTTGTTCGGCAGTATTCGCAGGCCACTATCTTTGATGTTAAAGTCAAGTATTGCAGCCTTCGCACATGTCCGAGGGGTAGAAAATAATGGTGAAAAAGAATATACTACATTTAATACCTAAGATTTAATAGAGATCAGTACACTTGACATTTGAATAACATTTGGATGCTACGAAAAGTGTGAAGTCGCTTCATCACCGTACGTCTCAGAAATACTTAAAAATGACGACATCGTCACAATAACGCGCTTCCTCTCTTCCAATTTCACTGCGCCAAGTCTAATTTATATACGTTTATTTTTTGACATTGGTGTGCGCATTCTAAAAGAAAAGGGGGGCAACTACTGTGGATTTCTAGGCCCTCTTTATCGCTGAACTTTTTTATTTACATACGTCACATTTACCAGAAAATTACAATAAAGTACAATGAGAATGAAATGATATCTCTGTTGATACACTGATTTTTTGTCAAAAAATTTACACACTTGCCATATTACTCGGAGGAGCTCTTTCCCAAAGGTCGTAAAACAATTGTTCCAACTGTCGCGTTACAGAAGTGGCAAATCAGGGATTGAAGACGGTAAGGAAATAAAATATTTTATTACGTACGGCTTCGGGACCTCTTTCAAATTGTTCGGGAGCGAGAGGACGGTCCCTCTAAACCCCTATGGGCTCAGCTGTGTTCTTTCATGATCGTTCAAAGAACGTTTTTATGATAGTAACAAATACAATTTACATTTCGCTAAGGAAAAAACACTTCTCGGAAGCAGTCAATATTCAACAAGCATATTCTCTCTCCGGTGCAGCAGAACGTGCAAGAAAGGAATTGAAGATAAAAGGCGGATAAAAGCGAACTTTTCCTGACTACGAGGTCCGCTGCACCGCACTTTGCGCTGATCCGCTCGACGGCAGCGGTGCTTCCTGGAAATTTCTCCCAAGCGCCACCACTCCCTTCCGACACAACACGTCTCGACGCTTGCACTACTCCTCTTGTTAACGGGTTAATTGACCGTTCATTGCCCACATCAGGGAGAGCGAAAAGGTTCGCAATTCTGTTGATCTGCGAATCAGGGATAAAATATTTGCTTACGCATTCTCCGAAAATCAAATTCATTGTATTCAAATTGAATTATAAGTGTGTAATCAATAAAATCCAACAAATAATGTTAAAGGACCTACCATCGTGTACTGTATAATTGCTGGTCTTAACGGTCATTAAAGGCAGATTATTATACTACAATTTACAAAAACTGGAACGTCACAATTTGGAGGGAAAGCTGACGGTTTGTCAATCTGTAATTGAATAGCTGGGCCCAACACTGCCTGGGGAAGAAATCTAGAAGTCAGTTAGGCCGTTTCTGATGTTTGGTTTCAAAAAACGTCGAACGGTCATCAGAGTAGTTTCACTAAGGCACCGACCGCACGAGTTTCCCTTCCCTCTTGTTCCCTCTCACATCTTTTGCCTCGTCAGACTCTCAGGTGAATCACCAAGCGACGGTAATTAATGAGAATAAAGTTGAACTACCGCAAATCTCTTAGTAAGAATAGATGCAATTGAAGTTGGAAATACGAAGACGAAATTTCAAAGCAGTTAAGTACCGTTCGGCACTGTAACTTTTGTGAAGAGAATATGACCCTTTCTTTTTCAATAGGCTAAGAAAATAAAACAAGTTTATTTGATTTATGACGCCTTCTTCACTAAACCCCAATAATAATGCGACTGCAAAATAAAGAATTACCTCCCAGGGACGCATCAAATGGATTTTGACAACCGATGTTTGATATTCTGTGCTGCTTTTTTTCTTTTTAGTGGGGCAATGTTTTCTATCTGTTAATAAACGCTTAGCAAAGTGATACAATACTTCTTGAACGAGAATCCTTAAAACTATTACATTAAATTAAATCTTCATTTTCTAAATAAATATAAAGCAGTACTTCCGTTGTCTTAGTACTTTTGAGAATTCTAGTCTTCATTTACTGAAATGACACAGAAACGTTTTCCATCATAGTAGTGAATGTTTCGGTTAGGATTTCACTGTCCATATGGACACCCCTCTTTCCCGTAATTAGTACTGTACCTGCCTGTGCCTACCCTTACCGCGCGGTGGCCAAACGCTGGTGGACGCGCCGCTTCGACCAGGAGCCTGGAGGGTGAGGGGTGGAGGCGTGAAGCGGGGCGAAGGGTCAGAGGACAGGATTGGCTGGATTAACGAGTAGCACGGGACGAATTAATCTCCGAGCGAATACGTTTCGACTTATCGAAAGCCGATGCATCGGGAATCGATAGGGACGGCCGTCGTTTTGCGTCGCGCAACTAGTGACGTTGGAGAAGCTTCTGCCGGGAAACTACAGCCACTGACTGAGAGCCGAACTGCGGAACTCGCTTGTAATCTATAATTCAACAGTTTTCTAGTCATTATTGTTTAAAATTATACGGTAAAATACTAAGAATACTATCCAAGAAACACCGACCGATAGTTTTGAGAATCAGGAAGTAAACAACTCTCAATGAATAAAAATATTAGTTTTGTTTGGTTTTCGTTTCCTCGGAAACGTTTTAGACTGTAAATATGTATTTCATGCTACATTTGTAAAGAGAATGTTTTGTAAACAATCTTTTTCCAAAACGTTTTGAAACTAAGACATCCAAGTACTGTAAACTACTAACTACTTGTAAACGACTTGTATGTCTTCCTGCAAAAAAATCTCGATAATTTGAATTTGGAATTTCAAGAAATTAGGAAAACTGAAAGGAAAAAAACACACGAATTTTAGGGTGTATTTCAGCTATCAATGGTATAGCACTTAAGCGGACATTATATAATAGAAAAGTAATAAATGGTTGGTCTTTGGGTTAACTGCATTTCTTGTCGTTGTGTACATTGCATCAAGATTCTCACAAAAAGAACAAAAGTCGATCTGAAATTATACTGGCGGTTTCATCACTCCGACGTGTTTGGCTGGCGCCCTCGGAGGCTTTCTGGAACCCGAGCTGCCTGCGCGCTCAGCTGCGGGGTGCCACAGGGTCCGCGCAGGGGGCCCGCCCGAGCGCAGGGGTCGCCCTGAGGGTGCGGAAGCTGGCCAGGGCCGCAGGGCGTAGGGCGGAGCGAGGTGCGGGGCCGGAAGCGACGGCGCCTGGGTGGGGGAGTGCAGGCCCACATGCAGGTCGTGGAAGAGGGCGCCAACGGGGGCGGGAGGGGGTTTGTCTTGGGGCAGGCCCCGGCGGCGCCGACGGTCGAGGAAGAATTGCTGATGGCGCGAAGGGTCTGCAGGAGGAGGGGTGAGCCGAGGCAAAGGGAAAAGGGAAGGAAGACGGGAGTTTCAAACGTTGGGCGAAGGTCGCTTCCTCCCTCTGTGGCACCTGCGTGAGTGAGACTCCCCCGCGGCGATGAAAGAGACGCTTTATGGCTGGGAAAGGCCCAGCGACAAGGAAAGCGTTTTATAAACCAAAACTATACGGTTCCACGGACATCCATCTATCGTGTAGGGATAGAGCGAGATTGTTTTGGGTTAAATTCTTTGTCCAAGAACAATAACAAAGCTCAACGGGTCTTGAAAATATTGTGCATACGTGTTCATACCCAAAGGTCAGTTGTGGCACGAGACGATGAATTTCAATGCCTATAGTTTATGAGAACGTACATCGCACACATTCAGATCCCTGCGGGGCTATGAAAAACATTTTGTGACATTTTGAAACCGAGATACTATAATAATTATACATACAAAACTGCAGTGGTGGTAAATATTGTTTGATCACATCCATGAATAAGTTATCAAAGAAACCATGTACGTACCATTACACGTAGGTCGTGTAATTTAATGAATTTTAATGTAAATGCTACAATTAATTATAATGTAATTATGTTTTGCGATGATAGCAAAGAAGTAGTGCGGGTCTATGAATATAATTATTTCATCAGTCCATTAGGCTCAATTTAGAAAACGAGTAAATTGTTTCCAGATGATCAATCGACGGCATGGAACATCTGGCTTTGGGGGTCAGCGGACGCTCCTCCTCGTTGTTGATTCCCCGTTCAATGATTACATTTTGAGCATTGTAGAGCAAAAACCCGGGATTATTTAAGATCTAACAACAACGCAGAACTCCTGAGCCACAAAACGAGGATGAAGAGAAAACGGCAAGGAATTAGGAAGCGAGTGGTTTTACATGCTCTGGACACCGTTGTTATGACGGCACAGTCCACGGCGACGACTTGTAAAAACAAACCGGAGTGGAGACTTTCCCTGAACAAACATTTATGAACTTCTGCTTAGATGAAATGCCTCGCACGAGAAACTCTTGGAGGAAGAATCGATCTCCAGAGGAGAGCATTATGGCGCGACTTACCCAGTCCAAATAACGCAGGTGGATGGAGACGTCGTGGTTGTCAACTTCAAGGAAGCTACGACACGAAGACTCCTCCGAATCGAGGTTGTAAAACGACTAGTCAAATGTGTCAACGGTAGTCAATTACATTACCATCTCTATTATTGAAGGAACGTAACGGTGTTCCACGACAAAAAAGAAGACATGCATGTCAATATTGTCGCCATAATAGAATACAAAAGATATCTTTAATCCTATAAAATCTACAATTAGTATATTAAAGTGCATTATTCCAATGAAGTACCGAATCCACATTAGAAGGAGGAGATAAATTACGAAACGACCCCATCAATAATATGATGCAACACTTGAGTAATAATAAAATCTTTCCATAATTTTCGTAATTTTTTTAAAAAATTTGATTGCAGCTGGGACTCTTTAAACACCGTGCAATTAATATTTTAATACATACACTATTTCGCCTCAATGGAAAAGAATGTGATATTCTGGCTGTAGATAAAATGGTCCAAAACTCCCCAGGATCGATCTTGAATTCGCTGAAAAATTAATAAAGCCCGTCTTGAGATAATTCCTTGAATCCGCCCTTGGCTCTTTCAGGCAGATCAAGTCACGACGCCAGGAACCCCAGTGTTGTCGATGAACGCGCCTTTGTCTCCGCGCCCGATCATCTCACCCGCGCCGTCTCCGCGTGGAACAGCGCTCTTTATGTGCGGCGGGGTGGGGCACGGGGGGGGGAGTGAGTGTGTGTGTGTCTTTTGGGTTTGCGCAAGGAGGAAACAGGGCCGGCCGAGGGGGCGGCGGGGCGGCTTCCTCCTGCCTTTGTCCCGCGCGTCGATCCATATGCGCGAGGAGCGTTTCGCAACCGCGCGCCCCGGGCGCCACGGCGCACACACACAGCGCGGGTGGCCCTCGCCCCGCCACCGTTGCCACATCTCGTACACGAAGGTTGGGCGCTTTCGATCTGCATCGCAAATATTATATTTTTTTCTACTTCCTTAAAATGTTTTACTGCTTAGTAGATGGCTGCTCATTTCATAAAGAGAGGCATTTGGTAAAACTTAATTATAGAAATGTTTGTCGAAACCAACCATTCCATTGAAACTATGTTCAAAAATAGTTTAAGAAAATCATTTACGAACTGTTCGCATTAATCCTCAATAAAATAGTTCAATTGTTGTTTCAACAGTTCTCCCAGAATGTACTGTTCCGTGTTTCAACGCATGGGAATTTATATCAATCGTTTCCATATCAGTTTGTTTTCTCGAAAGGAATGGTCTAAGTGTTTCTTGCAACGCTCAATGAGCTTTTACGGTCTAACTTCCTAATGCCGATCTAGAAGGATAGCAGTATATCAGACAGATTGTAATCACTGGAATGATGAATATTTATTTGGAAAAAGTAGCTTTCATCTTTTGCTGTTCTTACAATAATGTATCTCGCTCTTTATGTGAATCATCTGGAATGTCCACTTTATACTCCATGGATGTGTTTCAATCCGCTACCCTTCCAAGAAGAGTCATTGAATTTTGGCAAAGGAGCGAAGTACAATAATGTCGCAAAACGTTGAGCGGAAAATCCCGACAGGAGAGCTAAGAGAAAAGAGAGAGGAGAGAGCGAAAGAGCGGGAGCGGGAGAAAAAGAGAAAAAAGTCAATTAACACAGAAACGCAGAGTAAGCAGCACAAAACCCCAGGGACGTCGGTGCGAGTAGGTACGTCAGCAGATGGGAGAGAAAGAGAGCAGGGAGCGACGGAGGGTCCACCTCCCGTAAATCACCTCGGGGGAGCAGAGGTCTTCATTTCGCTTTTAATTCGCTCGCGGACTTAATCGCCCCTCGCGCAAGCCGCAGCTCCAATTTAATGACGCACGGCGCGCCGCGGGCTCTGCAGCGCATGACATGTCTGCCTCATGACGAGCTTTCATTAACGCTCTTTTACACATTTCATGCTCAGAGGAATGAGGTTTCATGTCATAATTCTTCTGTAGTGTAACAGTCAAACGGGAACCTGCGCTTTTGTGAATTGTTTAAATTCTACCCAAATGATGAATTTCATTGTGGTGTCAGAACCAGTTTTACAGAACTAACGAAGTTTATTTCAATGTTTTCATGCATGATCAGATATTCATTTTCGACCCCTCCGTGGTGCTTAATTAACACGAAAAAACTAGTGAAGTTCGAAAATACGTTACATCAAATAATAAGTGAGCATTCTAGACTGACTAGCAAAGAATCGTTACTTCAGAGGTATGAATTCACATTCATGCGGAAGGATACAAGAAAGGTAGTTTGAGATAAAGCTCTTATTACTGCTATTCATCGAAACTAAAGTGCTGAATCACGAAATTATTTAAAGATCAATATGTATTAAGGCTCTAACGATATTGTATATGAAACAACCCCTAAAGGATTTAAATAAAAAAATACATTCAAAGTTGATAGAAAAGTACTAAAAGAATACTTTCGCCAACGCAAACTAAACTACAAACGCGGCTCGTACCTCAAAGATACGAGTAGTTCGATGCTCTGAAGCGGCGCGGTCACTCCCATCGTTCAATGCTGGCCGCCGCATCCGGCTCTCCTGCACGCATTTCCGCGGCTCATGCACGTAGCGGCAGAGCACATCAATCAGGCGATAATGGAGCCCGAACGCATCGGCCGGAGGTCGCTATCGCCCAGCTGGCTTGTTCCAGCCCCCCCCCCCCACCACCACCACACGGATTTACCGCCCCGCATCCTCCTGACGCACAGCTGGCACCTGGATATTATCACTTGTGCAGCGCGCCCATTTTCATCCACCACTCTTCTCCTCCTGCACCCGTTTCACTGCTTTCTCCCGTTCACGTTCCCTATCAATTTCATCCTCCCTTCTTATGCATTCACCCCTTTCTCCTTCTTCCTCCCACTCAGCTTTCCCTCTTTACTCCCGTTCTCGTTTCCTATCCCGTCTCTCTACCGCTGCCGTTCAAGCGTCCACGTCTCGCTCTCACCTCACCCTTTCGCTCTCTTCTCTCTCACCCCATTGCCTTTGCTCTCCCTCCCACACCCCCTGGGCCCCCTCGCTCGGCGTGCGGTCGCCGAAATCAAGTGCCCCGCCTCCGCCCCCGCGCCCGCCCGCCGCCGCACTTCCGCGCGTGGCAGGCGCGTGGACAGTGGGCTGCGGGAGGACTTCGCCGAGGCCACGGTTATGAAAACCACAAAGCTCGCCATAAAGGACGCTATGGAAATGGCGTTAATTCTTTGTTCGAGTACTTCTTCGAAATTTGACTGTCCGCTAAAAAATAGTAAAGTAATCAACATTTCTTGGTAGACAAATCTACTGCCCTGAATTCATTTCTGGGTATTCATTTTTGCACAAGCGATACGAACCTCATACAAACAAAATGACACTAGATTTATCCTAGCCAAAAATTGTAAAGTAGCAAATAACAAACAGAACAAAATTTCCTAGTATTCATTCAGAGTGTATATTGCGGTCTACAGTTCACTCTATATAGATTTCGAATACTCTTGCTTTCATTAACGACGAAACCTTGCAAGTTCTAATTACATAAACATCAAGAATCCCAACAGGGACAGAATTTTCGACACTAATTTGACAGCTCTGAGTTCTGCTGGAGAGGTCAAGCGGCTGGCTGCGGAAATTTTCCGTGGTTTCTTCGGTCAATTCCAGGCGAATGCCGGAGCAGTACCCTAACAAAGGGGCCAGGGACCGCACGCGATATTTCCTTCCCCTTCATTCCTACCACACAACACTTTTACACATGTCGAGAGACCGATCGGAAGCTTAGAGTTTGTCCCGAGTGAGGAGGTGCCCTGCTGGTGGGGGCTACCTGGTTGAGGAAAGCCCTGCTAGCCGACAGTAGGTGAGCGACAGATCTCGCCATTCAAGGGGGGGGGGGGGGATCACCGCCACCTCCCGAGAAAAAACATGCGCAACACTTACGGGACTAATGACCTTAGCAGTTCACGCGGCCGATATCATTAATCAATTAAAAATGTACCATATGTTGCGGTGTGTCGGTATCCCAGCGATTCTTCCTGTCGTAGCAGAGGACGGTAGGTGGTGGTGGGGGTTGCCGCGGCGAAGGGGGAGGGGGGCGGCGCAGGCGACACGTGTGACCGCCATCGACCGACGCACGTGGAGACCCCGCGCAATCCCCATTAGCTTGCAAATCTCCTCCCCACTCCCCGCCCTGCCCACGCCCCGCGCCTGCCTGCCCTGGCCCGCCACGCGCTGCGTTTGTACCGCCTCCGGGTAAACAGGATCGGAGTCGGGGCGCAGAGGTGCGGCCTCACTGGGCGAGCACTATCCACCGTGAAGAATTACTCTTTTACACTAGAACGCAAGGTTTTTTCTCACGAAAAATCAACAACAAACAATTCTCAGACGTATTTTCCCTTAGTCATTCTTTGTTATATACATTAAGAATTTGTCTCTAATGAAATTATCTACATTCTATACATGCAATACCACTGTTTTTTTATACAACATATACTACGAAATTACTATTCTTACGTATTCCAGAGACTATGACTATTCGTAATCCGGCTTAAATCGTTTATAGTGCCAATGCATGAAAAATGCAAGAAATAAAAATAAAATATTTTACATTGTCAGTCATTTTTCGACTCTTCATTTCATATTTTTATACGAGCTTGGCCATCCTTAAAGAATAATAACATAATGTCGAGCACAGTACGGTGTTTTAGATAAAGTTGTGGAAGAGAAATAATGCCTCGTGAGAATACAAATTGTCTGAACTTTCACACTGTCAATCGCACAAGCCAGAGCCAACCTAAGTGGTGTCCTTTCGCAAAACCAAAGGGTGTGGGTTCGAATCTTCGAGAACGAGGCTCAAGCATTTTCATGGATTTGGATAATAGAACTAAAATGAAGCTATTTTTTATTCTAGGTGAAATAAAGATTATAGGCTTCTATGAAGGACAGGTAATAGCTCTACGCATACCAAGCGAATTCAAAATATTACCAGAATTGATATCTCAAATCAACACCGTTATAGAATTGGTGTAAACAAACATTGGTGTCACATTACATTTACCTACGAAACGTGAAATATCAGCTGTCATTATTTACAACCAAGCACCTTAAACAGTGTCTGAATACGCCAGTATGGCAGTGCGTCGCTAATTTTGTCCAAACATCAATCGCGTGTTCCTCCCATCCGGGCGACGTGTTCGTGCGCGACCATCTCGAAGCGACGTGCGTAGGTGCGTTGCGGCGTTGCGTGGAGCCGTCGGGCGCCGCCTGCGACACAGCCGCAGCGCAGCTATCGATTCCCAGACGCAGGCGCCTCCCCGCCCCGCCCCTTTCCCCGCTCCCACCACACGCCGCCAGCCCGCCCGCAGCCCCCGCGCTTCCATGCTGCCGCACCGCACGCCACCACGCGGCCGACAGGCCCCGTCACCCGATGCAAACACGCACGCCTCGCCATGTGTTACGCACGTTGGCGTCGGGGCGCGTGCGGTGGCGAAGAAGTGCGCGGCAGACAGGGGCGGTTCTGGTCCGAAACGCGACTTGCTTATCTTCACACTACGCGATTACGCGAACCGATCTCAGGGGTAACTACGGGCAAAATAGGTTTTTCATGTCTTCCCATTACCTAGGAGATTTGTAACTACGAGCGTTGTGAAAAAAATCTGTTTTAAAAGACAGAATAATCGTTTCGAAATTAACTATTGCTATGCGTGGTAATGAGGAAATAGGGTGTACAAGTAACTTGTCAGTGATTATAAATCACATAACAAAATTTTGTTTTTAAGTTTTAACTTTCTGTTACATCTAAATGTCACGGAAATCATTAAAATTAAATTTCATATTTGAAGTCAGCCTCTAACGGAAATGTTTTTATAACTGGCAATTTTCTTTTTCCGGTCCAAAGGGCCAACGAAGTTTATCAAGTCCGATTGGAGCTGTCAATAAAACAATACTTGTGTACAAGGGATAATGCAAAGAAAATATAATTTAAGTTGATTCGAATATAATACTCAGAATTAATCATTGTCCCCCCGATGATGGACGACGGATATCCTACTAACCTGCCTTAGTCTGGTAGAAAAAAATGGTGGTACGCTCTAGTCTGGTACTGCATGTGACATCTCCACACAATATTTAATGTCTTAAATGTTACAAACGAATATTTCAATTATGCGTTACAAAAGTATAGTAGAAATAATTGTCAGTCTCTTTAATGTAGCCAAAGTGATACGAATTGCTTGGAACCTCAACAAAAGTTACCTAATGAAATTATTTTTAAAATAATTACGGGTTTACTCATTTCATTACAGTTTAGTTCAAAATTCAATCTTCAAGCAGAGGAACCACCCGAGGCACAAGTTTAAATTTCTGAATGTCACTTACTCTCACATATAAAATGTATCAAATATTAAATTAGTTCGCGCGACGTACTGGCCATCGATGTGATTCAAATTACGAAACAAAATGATTCATACACCATGTATCATATTACAAAATGTAATGTGTAACATTACAAAATTGTAACACATTACAGTGTAATATAACGTCATAAAACGTAATACGGGGGAAAACGCAATGCTCCCAAATATAGAGAAGAAGAATCTGCATACACGCACTGGGCGTGTGACACCCAGCCAGACTAACGCAGGGTTAAGGGGTTGGGATTAATGTCGCCAAGAGTGTTTGCTCTGGGGGATGGGGCGAGGCGAGGCTCGAGCGAGGCTCCCTCCACGAGGGCTCGGCGCGGAGCGGCGTGTATCGACCGGCGGCGTCCCGGGCACGCACCGCGCCTACCCCCCCCCGACGAGGCCCATGCGCCCTGCCAGGAGCCTACGCACTCGCCCTGCGACAACGCACTTGGACCGGGAGCTTCAAGGCGGGAGGGGCAATCAATGGCAGGCCGGGCGGTGTCTGGGCAGCACGGATTCAAATTTCACCGGGCTTGGCCACGTTTTGCGCAAAGACTCGAGATTCGGACGTGGAAGTGATGCGAAGGTTTGGATTCGATCGAAGTAGAATGATGTACCGTTCAAGATATGAGTCTTTGTAAAAACCCCATTCAGAAGACAATTCCAGAACAGTGGACCTTTCAAAAAATTATACTGTCCTCATGAAGCAAGACATACAATGAACAATGAGAATTCACATTCAGAGAAATGATTTGTTTAATTTGCACATTACTAGTTTGCTTTCAAAATGTGTCTGTCACCATCATTATGCTTTCAAAATGCTTTAATTATGCTGAAGAATTATACTGAAGAATTTCTGGGATTTATTTTCTCTCTACAAGCATCGTCGCTTTTGATGTGTGTTTCATTATCACATTTTGAATACTGCGAACACCAGATAGAAGAATAATGTATTCGTAGAATTGTGGTATTTACTTCCTATTAATGCAATGTTTCATCCCTTAAGTACTTTGCAAAACCTTTCTATTACTGTTATCACTCCACCGTTGAGAAAATAAATCTTATCGAACAGGTAATTTCATGCTGCAACATTTCATCGTCGATAAAACATCCTGTTTACAAGCCTCTTTATCAAGAGACCGAGTGATATTTTCGAAATGATTCAGGCCAGCTTCCGCGATGGAATGTTGAAAAAGAAAGTTTTGTAGTGCACAACGCGGAATGCGTTTGACAAAAGAGGGTTTTGAGGAGGAGTAGTAACGGGACCTTTCTATTGGCCAAGTCCGCTTACCTGGATGACCAACAGAATTGGGCCATAAACAGTCAGCGCCCAACAGTTCCCAGTAAGTCTAGTGCGATAGTTTAGTTGTAAATTCTTCGTTATCGTATATATCTTTGCGGGCCACTCGTAAAGGAGTAGTCTGACTGCTTCTTTTCCACCACTGGGTTCAAGGCTGCAAAACCAGATCTCTTATGGTTGAATTTGTGGACAAAACGAGTTACTTGGAGATTTTCGCGAGTATCCCCTTCACACTCCTCATTATTTCTTCCTTTACCGCTCATTTTTTTATAAATCTCTATTTAAGTCACATGTCATAGAAATCGTCAAAATTTGTAAATACCTTGACGATTCAAAACTTTTCAGAGACCGTGTTCTTGACGTGAATCAACGTAATACGTTTAAAGTATAGTTGTCGTTGGTTTCTTTCTCAATATTTTCCAGAATTGTATCGATCGATCAACAATACTACTGTCAGGTGCACGAAAAGAGTTTTTTGTGAACAAATGACATTTGGTTAGAAGACAAAATTCACGTTTCAGAAATTCTAGTGTGCGTGGTAAACTTCAATATATAAACATATATATTACATAGGTTGGACAGAAACGGCTAATGCCCTAGTGGATTGGTGCATTACAAAACATGAACACTACTCTGATCATCGTGCTGTGACAGATGAGTCAACCACAGACAATGATAGCAGCGTGTCAAAAAATCGTTCCACGAGACGTACAACCACAATCATCGACGCAGCTCGCAACCCCAGCCCTTGACCAGGAGGAATCTTCCAGTTGGCGAGGATTCCCTTCGGAGGAGGAGTGGACTCACCTGCGCTTGGGCAGCCGCCTCCGTTTGACGTCCTCATCCTTGCCGAAGTCTCCTTGCACGAAGAGGAACATGACGGCCAGCATCCGCGCCGCGGGCGGGGCGGGGCTTCGGCGGGGGGTGGCGCGGGGCGACGTCAAGGCGTTTGGCGCCGGCGCCATCGCGCCCGCCTGCCACGCGGCGTTCACTCGCGCACACACAGAACACACACACTCACACTCGCACACACCCACACGTGCGCGTGCAGCGGGGACGGAACAGCAGCGACAGTGCGCGCGGCACAGGCGTCCCGCTGTCGAGTGCGGAGTGTTCACACCGACTTGACAGACGCCACCACACAGCGCCGCGGACCGGGCCGCTCGCCGCCGCTTTACTTGCGCTGCTCCGCGGCGGCCAGTTCGTAGAAGAAGGGTGCAACACGAAGTGTCGGAGCAGGTGTGCCCCAGGGGCGCGGGGGCGAGCGTCCATGGCGGCCCGGGCGGCGTGCGGGCGCGGGCGGCGGGACACCGGGCGGGGCGTCCTCACGCGGCGACAGTCCGCCAGCGACTGGCGAGACCCGTTGCGCCGCCGGCCCGGGCGCGCCGCTTTCCGTCTCGCTCCCACGCGCGCGGGGCGCGGCGGGCAGGGCGGGGCTGCGCGGGACGGAGCGGTGGGGGCGCGGGCGGCGGGCGCGCGGGCGGGCGGACGGTGCACGCGGGGCGCCGCACGCTACGCTACTCTCTCGGGCGGTTCCCTTGGCAACCTGCTGCCGCCGCCGCCGCCGCCGCCGCCGCCGCCGCCGCCGCCGCCGCTGCTGCTGCTGCAGCCCTGCGGTGGCGCCGGGGTCCGCAGTGGGCGCTCGAACCCGCGGCCTCGGATGGCGCGGCGCGGGCGGGGCCCGACGGGCGGCTCACGGGCCGTTGCCAAGCGATGCATGATGCGGGGCTTGGGCGAAAAGTGCCCGATCTCGGTAGATTGTGAGGTTCACGAAGCAAACGTGTCATCGATTTTTCTTGATTTCCTCCATCAGCCCATCGGCATTCCTCTTGAGTCCACATAATCAGCGTCGTCGTCCATTGATAATCAAATACGAAGCAGTGGTTGGATCGAATTATTTTTGGAATATTTTAGTCGATATTTCCTAGACAAAACAACGCTTCAATCCTGGTTATCTCTTAGAATATCACCATTACCTTCTTCATTTGTTCTCATTATCTTCCGCTTTACGAACAGTAACTTCACAGCCAATACTATAAAATTGTCTAGAAATGCCATTTAAAACTCATGGAGAGGATTGAGATGCTTAGAGAAACCATTCTTCTCAGGTTGACTTTGAATACTTCTCGTTCTTTTTATGTTTTTTCGCAGACACTTTATGTAAGTATTAAACTCATTCATTGACATAAGATCAACATTTCATTATTTCATCATGTATTAAGAGCTTTTTTTGAGGTTATTTTTTGTGTTTCCTCGTTGAATTTCACACGTGGATTAACATGACATATTATTTCATTTAAAGAGTACGTAATCTTGTTTCCTTTTGCTTTCTGCTTTTGTTTATTGATATGACGAGGCTCAGGGTATCAGGCCCGCTTCTCCGCCAAACCACAAATGTTTTTAGTTGGAATAATTTCTAAATATAATTTACTGAGGATTGCTACTCTCTCTCTCTCTCTCTCTCTCTCTCTCTCTCTCTCTCTCTCTCTCTCTCTCTCTCTCTCTCTGTCACACACACACACACACACACACACACACTTGTGGCACTCAGACATACAAAATTGTACATAAAATACCTTAATTTCATTCAAACAGGTAATATAGTTTGCGATACTGAATCCTATTTGGAGGCCATCTATATTTTTGGGACCTCTTATTTAACTTTTTTATGATATAATGATATATTTTTATGATACTTTATTTGACTTTATGATATATGATGTGGAATATAACACTTGATATATTTTACTTGTAAATATGTAAATAAAACATATTACATGAAAAATGGAATGTATTGCACTAGAACATGTAGCAAGTATCATATCATGTAGCTAGACTAATATATTCATCAGTTTGACAGAATCCCTCTAAATTTTGAAATGTATTTACAAGTTCTGTAAGTTCTTTTAATCATATATTGAACACATTTACAAAAATCACATTTTTATTAGTAAGGCTATAGGGCCAGTTTCCAAATTTTCAGAGGGTCAAGCCCCGCAGACCCACCTATGCTCACGCCTATATTAGTTCCTTTTCATTTTTTTCTTTGCAATGGTCTTCAAAAGCGTTGAACAACACTGCAAGAGCATGTTGTTTACTTGTTGCTTAAAATCACAACTATGCTGTTTCAGAACAGGAAGAAGAAAAATTATTGTATGAGAAAAATCTCACTTTAGCTGCTATAATTTTCGATTTCGGTCGTAGGAAAAAACCCATTTCCGCATTACTCAACAAAGGAGCTCGCAAGAGGTTTATCACATACCATGTAGTAAAATCTGAATTTTGTCGGTAAACATTCAGACGTGTGATAATCAAGAATTTGTTAAAGATCTGTTGGAATAGAATTTCGAATGACGAAAATGAATAAACTTTTCAAAGCTTTTTATTTGATTAAATACCATTTTGTATGATAGAAAAATAAATTTGTATCCATATTACATGCTTCTTTATCTTCTAAAACGTTCCTCAAAAACGCGTGAGAAATACAGAAGCATCTTCGCAATGCAATAATGCTTCCTAGAGGCAGGCCTTCTCCCTGATGATGTAGCACGACGGCCAGAGAGCACTAACCTTCTCTTGATCCTTTTCTGAACCTCATCAACGCGTGCGTTAGCGCTTTACGTATCGTTAACGCTCCTGATGTTCCTCGAGTAAACTCATAAATCGGTGCCGCGCGGAAAGACGGCTCCGGAATAAACTTCAAACAACGTCGAACGGCGACGCCATCTCCCGCGCGATTTCTCCAGGGAGCTGCCTCACGCCGGGAGACACCCAGTGCTGCCACCCTCACGTGAGGCGCGAAGAAATTGCATTTCAGATGTTTTTTCGCCAGTGTCGGCCTTTAGGGATGAGGCGGGGGTTGACAGTGGGTGGTTTGGGGGGGGAGAAGGCGTGAGGTGGCGAGATATGAGCAAGAGTTAGCGCACGGGGCGAGGGCGGTGCTGGGAATTTGGTGAAAAAGAACCGCTGCGGAGGGGGCGCAGAGGGAAGCCTGACGATGCGGAAAGGGGTGGAAGGCGTGTCACGTGGGGCGACGTGGGCTGAAGGAGGGGCAACTCGCTGTGTGGAAGGGCGGGGAATTGTTTAGGGGAATGGGTGGGCCTTGCGAGGCAGGGCGAGGCGGAGTGCGACGGAAAAGGAAAGAGCCGTGTGGCGCGGGACGGAGGTGAGGAAGGAGCGTGCGGGGCGGAGTGGGCGGGCCTTGCAAGGTAGGGCGAGACGGAGAGGGACGGGGAGAGAGGAGAGAGATGGCGGGAGGCGGGACGGGAGCACGCGGGGCGGGGTGGACAGGCCCTGCGATGGAGTGGGTCGCGTGGAGAGTAGGGTGGCGCGGGGCAAGACGGAGTTGGGTGGGGTGGGGTGGGGTGATTCGTTCAGGGCAGGGTGGAGTGGGGGACCGAGCGTGTGGACAATGCGAGGCGGTCGAGGGTGAGAGGAGGTGGTAGGGTGGGGTGGGTGTGATGTGGTGGGGTGGGTGGGTGGATCGGTTTTATGTATGGCGTGGACGTGCGCGGACGGTGTGAGGGAGGGGCGCTTTTTGTGGCGTGTGCAGTGGAAGAGGATGTAGCGGGACAGCACACGCCCGCAGAAAGTTGAGAGGTTCCATTACAAACGCGCGAGAAAACACCTGCTAGCAACGAGCTCCCGCTTGGCATCGGCTCCACCGGCCCTACATACGTTGTTTCCACTGTCTTTGTCTTATCACTGCCCTCTCAAGTAGACGACGAATGTGAACAAACGAATACTATTGGCTTCCGTTCGGCGACCTACATTTCTCCATCCTGCGTCTGCCTTGAACCCAATGGACATCCTCGACCTCCTTCCCCTTCAACACTTCTATCCCTTTATGCCCGCGTCCTCACGTCTCATCGCCTAGTTCTACTTCCCTCGTCGCTTTCTACAAACACCATCCAAGTATTGTCTTCGATCCAACGCGTTGGTTCCTGTGAGACCTGTATCCTCGTAGTTTCCACCGTGAATGTCGTTCTGGACCAGTACTCCTAAATATGAGTTTGCATGAAGGGGTAGAGTCGTTTGTGTTTAATAATAATAATAATAATAATAATAATAAGAAAGAAGAGAGAAGAAGAAGAAGGAGAAAAAGAAGAACAAGGAAAACATTTTTTTTTTGCCTTTAAAAAATAAAGTTGCTGTTTCCTATCAAAGACAATCAAATGAACAATGTGAATCTCGTGAAGCAATATAAAATAATTTTTCGTCAGTAGTAATTGTTGTGCAAAACATATTTCATGATTTGCATCATCTACAATATTACTGAACTCATAGTTGGCCAAACTGTGGCATTTGTGACGTCATGGATACTCACAGCGACCACAGACACAGAGCTTTCGTATAACAAATATATTTATTAACAAGAAAACAAAACAAATATATACACTTAATAATCACTTTAAACCTAGCTCTGATAGACCTACTATCCCTGATCGCGGGAGCGATCAAAACCCGATGAAGATGGTTTTGATTGTGGCATTCGCCACTCCTACTTTTGAAGCGCGCACAAAGCCTAAGCTTCGTGACCGGTGTCACGCTGGGACACAAAGCCCGTTCTGGCGCACCAACGGCTGGTTTGCCTCGATCGCAGGAGCGATCTTATCCGATTGAGAATCGGCGTGAATCGTGGCACTCAACCACTCTTCACCTCGGAGCACGCACAACAGCATCGCTCCCCCGTGACCGCAGTCACCCAAGGACATAAAGTCCGCAGGCTTCGTCACTAATGACTCCAGCCTCGCGAGCCTGGCTCGCATATGCACCGTCTTGGCGCCAAGTTTTTGTGCACACGCACGAGTTTCTCCCACCGTCTCCAGAACCTGCCTACTGGCTCGTACACTCTGTTATATAGGCGAGGCCCACGTGACCTACTACGTCACGCCAACCCTCGCTTGTTATAACACAGTGAAAAGCTTCTATAAGCCCGGAAGACCACCCAAAGCCTTGTGTCTCCGTCTCCGCGTTCTTCCTTTACGGAAAACCCCTACTTCTGTGAGAGACTATCCGCAACCAAGCGTCCCCAAATAGATGCCATGAGGCACGCTGGCTAATACGTTACACATTATACTACATTTATTGTGTCAATTTTTGCATCGAGTTCAAATTGTGCTGCTCTGTGCTCCCACGAATGGAATAAATTATCTTTCCACGCAGAAGCACAGATCTCCTCCTTCCCTTCCCTTCATCCTCCGTATGCTTCCTCCGTCCTCCCCGTCGCCCTCCTTTCCGTCTCAGTGTTCCTCTCGCGGACTCCGCGCGCGCGTTGGCGCCGCCTCTGGTTTATTCAGCGCCGTCGTTAAACTCGCATCGAGCGCGTTGCAGGCGGCGCCGCGGGCGGCATGCGCGGGGATGGGGCGACGCGCCAGGGGGGCTCTCCGGGCGCCGCGGCTGGCGCAGGGCGGGACGAGGCGGGACGGAGCACGGGCAGGCGCAGGGCGAAGTGGTGCGGGGCGGAGTGGTGTGTAGGACGAGACGGAGAGATGCGTGATGCAGGGTGGAGTGGTGCGAAGGGGAGTGGTGTGCGGGGATGGAGTGGTGCGGGAGCGGAGTGGTGGTCGGGGAGCGAAGTTGGGGGCGGAGTTCTCCAGTGGGGCTGAGCGGAGATGTGAAGGCCGAGTGGTATGGGAGAGGAGTGGTGTGGTGACGGAATGGTGCGGGGCAGAATGGTGCGGGGACGGAATGGTGTGTGGCAGTATAGTGCGGGGCGGAATGGTGTGAGGGCAGAATGGTGCGGGGGCGGAATGGTGAGGAGGAATAATGGTGCGGGGTAGAATGGTGCGAGGGCAGAATGGTGCGGGGGAAAATTGTGTTCAGGGCAGAATAGACCGGGGGTAGAATGGTGCGGAGGCCAAATGGTGCAGGAGCAGAACGGTGCAGTTGCAAAACGGCGCGGGGGCAGAGTGGTGCAGGGGCAGAACTGTGCGAGGACAGAAATGGATGGGCTTGGGGCCGGAGTGGTGTGGGGCGGCGCGACGAGGGCGTGGGGTAGCGAGCGAGCGGGATGGCGTGAGAGCGGTGAGGTGCAGCACGAGAGAGTGGCGCGGGGAGGTACACAGATGCTTCGCCCGGCGAGGCACGACACACCGAGGTGTCGTGGAGCGGCGTGACACGGGTCGAGAAGTGGCACGGGGTGGGGTGGAGCAAAGCGGGGTGGGGAGTGTGCCCGCAAGTTCTTCTGACGCGCCGGGCACCGCCGAGACTTGCATTATTCCTGAGGGCGGCGCGTTGCGAAGATTTCTCCCTGAGCTTCTGCAACCTCTGCCGGTGCCTCAAGGGCACCCCAGACGCCTCGGAACTTCCTAAGTAGGGCAGGTAGTTTAAGATATCAATAATGGTTACATTTTTTGTAGAAAATGAAAAAATAAAATAAAAAGAGACCTCGCGAAAATAATCCTAAAAATTGGGTTCTTTTGATTTTTTCATAACCGTCAACATTTTTTTTCATAACCGTTGCTTCATTCCTTTTATGAAGTATTCGAATAAATGAAAACAATCATAAATATCTTCGAAACTGCTAATGTTCTTTCTTTGGTACTAGGTATGGATTAATGGAAATCTGCTTGTAGTATGCTTCGTGGAACGAATAATAGATTCCGGAAATTAGCCTGCAGTTAAACACACTAGTGACATATTTGTTGCACAATGCCCTATGTTGCCGAGATTGAGTATATTTACCGAAGTCATCTTGTCTATTTCACGTCCTCGAACGGGTGCACATCGCAGACTATATTATGTCTTCCCTTCACCACTATTTCTGGTCTATTTCATGAGAATTCCCCATTTTTGAAATAGGCAATAAGGTTCCAGTTGTTTCCTAATGACTTCCCAGGACATCGTCTGGTGCCTGCAAGAACATGGAACCCAGACCCGTACAACGGGAAGGCTGTAAATCGCAAATGCAATAGGTCTCGAAATCTGCGGGCTCCTCTGTGAGCAAAGCTTGTGCCGCGCCGAATTGTCAGCCATAAAAACCAGACAGTTGACTGCTGACAGCGGTGGAGAAGATCCGTGCGCTTTATACTGTAGACGTAGGTGGAATCCATTGAGGGAGGGATTTACAGTCGTTTACAGCGAGTACAGTAAAGACCCCTCTTCCTTGTTTCCTTCTGACGGAGTGAGCGTCTACAAGTTTCAGCCCACAATTGTGTGCAGAACGGAAGCGCACATTACTTGCAGGCCAGTGCGAGTGGCACATGGAGGCTTTACAAAATAAAAGTACACGTAATGCAACGAAAAATTTATCTTTCGTTTCTGTGCGTTCGTTCCCTTTTTACCGCTTACATCACACATGAATTTGTCAAGAACGTTTTGTTTTCACAAAGGGCATGTTATTTTAACAATTTCATTAAGTGAAATTACACTCATGACACTTCTTATTTATTCGAAAAATATCCTAGAGGTTGCTTTATTTAAAAAAAACTTATTAAAGTTAAGTTTAATTGCTGATTCAAAATAATTGAAGTAAGTTTTACATTTTTCAGTACAAAAGGTGTTCCTTCTTGTTTCATATGGGTTTATTACACATTGATTTATTAATAAAAACGGAAATAATGTCTAGATTTTTCTAAAAGCCATCAACATTTTCCCAAGCTCCTTCCGCGGGTTGGCAAACTTTGCTGCAGAGAATAAGTCCAATCGAACTTTTAGTAACTTGATGTAAGCGTCAATCACAAGAGAAGAGAATAGTCCCGCTGGGAAAACCTGCGAAGCTGGCAAAAGTGACCCGAAGGGCCGAGCACTCCACACCGGAAGCGCGGGTGCTATTTCTGAAACGACGTGGCGGGCGAGCGCTCTGCCGGGGTCAGCGCCTCGGGCCGAAGCAGCGGGTCACGCACGTGTGGAAGCCTTTCACGGGTCACGTGCGGCCCCGCGAGCCCGCCGCACGCGACCGTGCGCCCCCACCCCCGCACCGCCATCGGCACCGAACCCTCCCGCCTCGCTCCCCCACTCGGCTTCCTCCGCCTCCGCCTGCACCTCTTTTGTTAGGATTTCAATATAGTTGATATGAAAATTTAATATTTTCACGATTAATTGTATCTGTAATGGACAAAAGCGGATGAAAGTGTGAATATTTAAACATTACTCTGTAACTCCTGGAGTAATTTCAACTATACTTCGATTTATCTGTAGTGTTATAAGACGCAAGTCAGCTGTTACGGTGTTATCCAATCGGGTCGAATGCCACTACAGTGACGGCACTATGGTGACGTTTAAGGCCCCGATTGGATGACACCGTAACTGCTGATTAAACGTCAAATGGCAAACGTCAACTGCCATTATAAATAAATCGACGTATAAAAGCGGCATACAATTTTGGAAAAAAATCTGTGGGGGTATTCCCTCTAGGAGTAAAGTCGAAAAGAACAGGTTATAAAAAAAAGTACACAAAATACATGTCGAATGCGAGCTGGACACGCATGGCGAACGGCGAGGTAAAGCGGCCGATGCAATTGGTACAATTTCCAATTCAGAAGCACTATGCAATCGGTCAACAATGCATTTGGAGTATAAAATCTAACTGCGACATTTCACAGATGGTGCTAAACAGCTTTCTGAACAGAAGAACCAACTTCTATTTTCTAATGACGCTTCCAAATGGGTTTTTTAAAAATTGTTGAAGCTGCTGAGCGAATTTGTCCGGTAAACATGTCCAAATTCGTGAACAATGTTCGGAATCTTGGGGAACCAACTTTTCCTTCTATACTGATATAATCACTCTTGCCTATAGTAAAGATTTACACGAGCACTGTGGATCTCCTCCTACGTAAAAGCGACAACTTCCGCCTCCTCCGCCACACATGCACTCTGTCCCACCCCGGTGGACGGAACCGCTCCCCCAGGCAGCCCTCGCCAGGTGCAGGCCACCCCTCCGAAGACCCACCGCCACCAGCCGTGTTTACGTCGCTTGCCTCGCTCTCGCGCTAATTAAGTTTTCCCTTTGCTTCCCTCCGTCGTGTTTTCGTGTTTGCTTTCTCCCTGTCGCTGTTTGCTCCCTTTCGAATGTCCCTCATTTTCTTTCTTCATTATCCTCTTTCCAGAATTCTTTACGGGAGAATTTTATCAGTTTCGGGTAATGGTCTGTTTGGCTGCGTGTTGAGCTCTATAGAGGCTCTATATTTGAAAGGACATTTCGCTTAAATTGTCATACTTTTTGAAGGGAACTAATTTTACTGAAAGATGAATCAAGGCGATGAGAAAAATCGTTTAAATAACGAAAATTGGAAATGAGAGGGAAAATGCAGATAGAGTTCAGAGTGAAATCCAAATTTGAGTGTTCTGCTTGTTTTTCCATTTACTTTAATCGTAGTGAACCCTCTGTTATATGAATATAAAGAACATTAAAAAAAACAATGTCGGGCCTCGTTTTCTTTTCATGTCACTTTCTAATCTGAATCTAATTTGAATCCTAATCACACTCATTTGGATACAATTCAGCACCTTTGCCCTTGGTTGGTGTGGTAACATCGACCTTGAATGCAGTTCACCCTCTTAACTTCCGCACCCAGAGGCAGAACCCGAACACTAAATAAGTTGGTGTTTCGGAGATCAATCGTTGGCTGCCGCTCCACCGCAGCGCCAGCGTCCTTGCTCCATCACGCACACATCCGCCCACGCGTCGCCCGCGAACAGAGGGACTGAGTCGTCACGTCCTAGGAATCGGAAGTCGGAACTTATAGTAAATTATAAATGAGAAAATTAAGATTCATGATAAAGCGTTAATGGATTAAAAAATATATTGAAGGACCCAATTGACTGAACCTCTAAGATGACTTTGCCTCTTAATTGCGAATGCACCGTTGAAGCAGCTACATTGAAGGAGAAAGGTTCAATCTCCAAACACAACGATTATTTTCCGTTGCATATGATAGAAAAGAAAATATGAAAAATAATGCAAGCCAATACCATTTGTATTCTATTTCTCCTACATACGCCATTACATGTGTCCGAGCAAACCCCCAAGTTTTTCATCAATATATCTAGCCACATATTCAAATAAATTCTCTCAGTAACCACTTCAAAGCCTTAAAACAAATTTTGTTGGAAGTAAAAAAAAAACACTAACTTTCGATATTAAAAACTCTTCAAAAATTAAACAAAGAAGCAATCTTTCGTAACTCAGTATGATTTATTTTACGTTTGACAACAACGGGTATGAGACTCCTATCTCAACAAGTCGGCTTAAAACAAATTAATATCATAACACAAAGTCGTGAAGGATCTTCGGAACGCGGATTACGACGTATGACCAAAGTATACGACAACCTAATGAAGTTGAACGTCTATAATCATAATACATTGGATACGAAACTAAACTATAACTTTTCCCAATAAAATTATATTAGATTATTTCCACGTATTTAGAAATGTAACATATTATTTACACAATTATTCACGTTCCCAATCCAGCGAACGTCTTGTGCATGTCAACTACTTAAGTATCAAGCATCACGTGATGTACGAGTACAATTAAATTCAACCCTACATACCAACAGTTTATTGTCGTTAAGTAGTTTGCGATAAAATACGTTTTCGTGACAAAGTTAAGAAAAGCGACATACATTCACGTTTAATAGTTTAAGTGAATATTAGACTATAATCAAGTGACGTTACTTAATATTTTCCTCTAGAAATTGATTAGTTACACATGCAATTAACGAGAGGTATAAAAATAGTCCCCGCTCAAACTACATTGTAAATGCATCAGCAAACATTAATGCCTGAAAATTGGGCCACTTCAAAAGGGCGAAAGGTGGACAGGTGCTTGACAATAACTAGAACAAGTTGCAGACTTTGAAACGCATTTATATAACTGCTAAACCAACCGCGGCTGCCATTTTCCTTCACCGCGCTCCCGTTCTCATGAGAAGGGAGCTCGCAAATGTCAGCGCCGTTGGGCGGCGCGTGAGCGAGCGCCCGCGTGGGCCGCGCTCGCTCTGGGCAGAGACAAACCCACGCGGCGCGGCGCTTCCAGGAAGCACCCGGAGCCCTGCGCTCACAGCTGCCCTGCGCCTGGGTCAGGATCACTCGGCCACTTTCCACTTCGCTTCATCTCGGGACACAAGTTATTGGTTTGATATTATTGTTATTATCATCATCATCATTATTATTATTATTATTATTATTATTATTATTATTATTATTATTCAAACAATAATTTCTAACATGAGATAAAAGTGAAGGCGAAAATAGCCGAGAGACATAGGAGACGAAGGTCCGACAACAAAAATTATTAATATTATTATTGTTATTAATATTATTGTTATTCCCTGAATTTACGACTAAAAAAAACTAGGTGTCGGTGTAATATAAAAACAACACCAGATGGCAACTAGCTTCCCAAACAACAGTTCTAGGTAATCAGAACCTCTACAATACATGTACGTGTTAGTACAAAATACGGGATGAGCCCAATAAACAGACTTTTGAATGAACTCGGTGTCTGGACAATTACTAACATGCATTTTGCGTAACACATCACAAAGTAGAAAGAACTATTTTCTCAGAGCTCCGACAACTGTCGATATGACGGATTATTACATCCTACAGCCGGTGCTTCTCGATTTCCAACCTCTAGTTGGAAAGATGTGTTTTGTCACTCTGTTTAAGACGTTCTGATCACATAACGCAAACTCTATACTTCGCTCAGGAGAGTAAACTTTTTTTTGACAGGTCCTAGAATAGGACAAAGACGAATGCAGCATCCATCTAATCTTAAGGAGAAATTGATTGCAAAGCAGGTACTATTTTGATAAATAGTATTTGCATTTAAAAACTTGTCTTTTGAAAAATGAATTACACACAGAACAATGTATTACAAGTATTGTTATTCATCAATGAATGTCCTTGAACAAATGGTTTAAAATCGAAGCTTGCCCAACTATTGACCCAAAACGCTCACCAAACTCATTGTTGCAATTTAAAGCTTATCTAAGTTCTGGCAAATATCATCGACGACGTTAAGAACAATGACAAGTATGGCCAGTTCTCTTGTGTGTGCGGTTCAATCTCCCGCAGGCAGATCGAATAGCGCGTGCTCGTCTCAGTATCATAGCGACATTATGACCTCTCCAAAGCCCGCCCACGTCTCCGTTGTGTTTGCATTTCACCTCGTGCGATAGACGATGGAGGTGCGTGCGTTAGCGTCTGGTCCGCATCCGCCCGTGGAACCGCGTGATTCCCTCTTCGAAAGGCAGACAGAACTTACTATGTGTCGAAAGGTGCAGGTTCGGTGGAGTTTGCGCTTTGGATTCGCAGAACTACGCTTGTCTGTTAAATATTTTACCATTTTTTGGCTACAAGCAAATCAAGATTATGTTCTTAGAAACGTACGCCGGATAACAATATTCTAAAGTATTTGAGATAAAAGAACAAAACTTTCTTACCATAAAATTTCACCACTCAATTGTAGAATCAACACCAACACACTTTCATCGTGCTGGACATTCGAATCGCGGCAAGATTCAGGGAAAGGACAGAGCGCATTCTGTGGACGGTTTCTTCACAAGTATCTCTGGGATTCGCGTCGGGAGCGGGCACTTAGATAGGCAGGAGAAAATATTGTCATGCAGTAGTACATTCACCGCAACACCGCTCCTCATTGGCGGGTCAGTTCCAGTCTCGTTTCGCAACACTCCTAGGATTTTCCACGGTGGCGTGGAGCATGGAATTTCCT